>JAODLJ010000002.1:1435927-1449210 GCA_027576115.1 Cathorops melanopus
ACTTAAGTATTTTTAAAAGCAAGTACTTCAGTACTTTAACTTCAGTAAAAATTTGACTGGACAACTTTCACTTGTATTGGAGTAACATTTAAGTAGTAGGATCTGTATTTTGACTTAAGTAATAAACTTGGGTACTTTGTTCACCTCTGGTAAATACATGAACACTGAGGATCTACAAAATGCATAAAAATGTCAGAATTACTTTATTGTGTAAAGATTTTTCTTTAATATTGGCTGAGATTTCAAAAAAAATCTATAAACAAACCTTAACTATCAGCATGTTCGCCCTCAATCTCTATTATGAATTTTAATGTCGTGTACCACTAACCCCTTTCCTCCATGCGCTCGTCAGTCATGTTTGTATGCTCTAAGTGCGTTTAGATGCAATCCCTTGAGACCGAAATAGTTCTGGTTATGATTCCTGGCATGATAATACTCCGGACTGCAGCTGTTTCCAGAGGATGAACTTTCAAAATGAATAATGAATGAGTGCAAACTGTTTTCAAAAAGGCTTGCTGACAGTAAATATTACCACAAAAAAAAAAAATCACGAAACCGTTTTAATAGGTGCCCCAGTATGGCTGGCCATAACAAATGTGATTTATATCAATGAGGATGGAAGTTATAAATAGGGTCTTAATGACAAACATGATTATTAGAGTTACAGTGATGGTGGTGACAGCGACGGCGGGTTGCGATGACAGATGCTGATGATTATCGTTCTGGTTACGGCTGTAATTACGCGTGATGTGATTGTGAGATGGCCGTGAAATCCAGGCTTCAAGAGATGCGGCGTACATTTTAAGTCCTTCCAGGTGATGGTGGGCTCGGGCCGGCCAATCGCCAGGCAGAAGAGGTTCACGTCGTCTCCCTCGTTGACCGATTTATCCTGAGAGATGTTGACTATCCTTGCTGGCACTGCGAAAACAAAAGAGTTCATTAAAAGCCATTGTGTTTGAATGGAACAAATTGTAACTCTACGTTCACAATGTGGACGCTGTAATTGTTTTGATTTAAAAACCTCCCCTGACCTCCTCCTCCTTTCTTTCCAAAATTGATAGCCACTAGCTGTTGTCTTGTGTCAAAACCCCTGTTGTGAAAGCCCACTCATAACCGAGGCCCAATAACAAGATGACCCTTGAATTTAAATGGCTCATTATGGATTCTTTTAATGAAGACAGCCGAGCTATTCATCCTGCGAGGCAATCTTTAACAGAAGAACTTTTTTTTTTTTCTGTTTTTTAAAGATGAAGAAGAAATTGGACCTGCTGTAGGGTCTCTGCTGGAGCATGGACTTCAGGGTGTAATTATTTTTTTCTCTGATATCTAATGAAGACTTAAAATTGAGGGCAACGCAATATCAAACAAACATGGCGCAGAAAGAGGTGCATCTCATTCATCAGATCGCTAAAGTTGCTTCAAAGCATTATGGGAAAGAAAATCCAACAGTCTTTTCGCTGCACTCCGAGCCTTTTTGTTCCAGGGGCAATTTTTCTTTTTTTTTCTAAGTGGTCGTCTTGTGTTACGGTGAAACACAATGCAGAAAATATGATCTGTATAAACGACTGTCATGTTAGAAGGGTTACGGGGCGGCCATCCATCACCAGAGCGGTGATAAATCGTGTGACCCATCATCAATATGAGCTCAGCCACTGTATGGCTCTGGTAGCTTATTTACTGAAAAACTACGGTAATGCGATACAGTGGTGAACTGTTACTATGAGAATTGGGACTTGAGCTCAGCCAAAACATAGCCAGACACCAAAAAACAACAGGGCAAAGGATTTCGCAAGGGATTAGTGCCAGGCTACAAGGTAGCTCCGTTGTGTGTCGCTGTCGATGTTGATTTTAAAAGTAACTAAGTAAATTACACAGGAAAATGAATACTTAAGTGTGAGTGAAAAATACTGTAGTAAGCATGTGTGGAAGAAGAGTCTAGAGACAGAAATCTTAGTTTCTCGGTTGTTAGTCTGTGCTACTTGCTCTCGATAGCACTGGCTTGACCGCTTTATTAACATTCGCCAGGCTTGTAGTACTCGAGTCCAATTCATGCCCTAATTTTAAGGACTCATGACTTGACTTGGACTTGAGCACTAATGACTCGGACTCGGACTCGTGCATTAACTGCATTCAGACTCGTAAATTGGAGACGAGGACTCTGATTTTTTCTTTATTTTTGGTAACATGCCATAGTAATTTGGCCTAAGATATTTATATCTACATTAATTTTTATACTAATTTTGTGTAAGAGAATGCACATTCACCTTTTTATAAATCATGTTCAGGAACAAACTAATGTTAACGGCGCTAAAACGCCTGGAGAGAACGCCCCTAGGATTGTCCGCTTTGCTTATACAGACTTCTCGTTCAGTGGGAAAAAATGCCCTGCTGTGTGTTCCATATGTAGAAGAACTATCGAAGAGACGATGGGGACAACCTCGAACTTCAATCGTCATTTGGTAAGACTCCACCCAGAGAAGGAAGTGACACGCTATGTTCATTGCTTTATTGATAGTGGGCGGGGCTTGCTAAGCGATGAGCAAGCTTTTTATCTGTAGCTTGTTAACTAAAATGGGGGCAGTGGAGCAGGAACGTTAGTCCAACACAGGAGCAGAGATGCTTTCAGATAAAGGCAGCAACAGACACCGTCACATAGTACAATTGGAGTCTTGTTCTCAGACTCCACTCGGACTCGACGTGGATTCAACTTGGACTCGACTTGAAATTTTCTTGAATGACTTGGACATGACTCGGACGTGAACACCAGGGACTCGAGACTGGACTCGGACTCCAGGTTTAGTGACTCGACTCCAACACTGTAACCAATGTAGCTAAAGAAAATGTACTTATTTCAAAAGACACCATTCAGCTTTAAAGACTTCATAACAAAAAAAATCTTCCACCTTTCCACCTTTGAGTCGCTATAGCAACCAGCAAGCATTCAGGCACAAACATTTCATGTGGTTTTCAGGAGGAAAAAGAAAAAGAAAAAACGTACAATAACCTGGTTGCACAAGTGTGCACACCCGTTTATAACAGGTCATGTGACTGTTCACAGAATGAACCAATCACATTCAAATGCACATTCAAAAGTGATTGTCATACACCTGTCATCAGTGAGGTGATTCTGATTAAGCAATTCCAAAACATGGAACACTGTGATGGCCATCATCAAGAAGTGGACAAAATGGCGTACCACAGTTACATCAGCAAGAGCAGGACGTCCCTCCAAAACCGACAACAAGACGAAGAAAACTGATCATGGAGGCTGCTGAGGGACCTACAGCAACATTAAAGGAGCTGCAGGAACATCTGCCAAGTCCTGATTAATCTCTGCATGTGACAGCAGTCTCCCGTTTTCTTCATGTCTGGGCGTTGGGGTAGTGAGTCTAGACTGGAGCAGTTTCTCATGAAAATACATCCAAGCTTCAATAACCATGTGGTATGATCTGATGAGACCATGGTAGAACTTCTAAAAGGTATTTTTGGCACAAAAACAAGACTGCTTATCACCTAAAGAATACCATACGCACAGTGAGCATGGTGGTGGCGGCAGCATCATGTTCAGTTTCTGCTTCTCTTCAGCCTGGACTGGGGCTCTAGTCATGATCGAGGGAATTTGGAGGGGATAGCTCCAGATACCAATCTATTCTGGTACAAACTTGAACGGCTTCAGAAGAAGAAGATCAACGTTTCGGAATGTTAGGTCTAAATCCTATTAAAAACCTGTGGAATGACCTGAAGAGGGATGTGTACAGGAGATCCGCTCAATATCTGATTGATCTGGAGCATTTTTGTAAGGAAGAGTGGAATAAAATAACCAAATGAAGGTGTGCTACGTTGGTAGATTCTTACACAAAACACTGAGTCCTGTGTTACAAGCAAAGGGTGCTTTAATACTGTGCTAATTAAGGGGTGTACATACTTATGCAACCAGGTTACTGTACATTTTTTCTCTTTATTTCTTTCCCTAAAATGTTTCTATTTGTTTTTCGCTGGAATCGTGTTGGTTGTTATATCACTTTAAAGGTTAAAAAAAAAGATCTTATATGATTTATCTTGGTTTCATATTTTTTCTTCACAAAAACCTGCAATTTTAACAGGGGTGTGTAAACTTTTTATATCCACTGTATGTTCCTGTTTGTCAGTGATGGAGACCTCATATAAATTCTCTCATAATGTTCAGCTGCACAGTGAAGTGTAATTCCTACTAAATCTGTGTGACTGGATGTGGTTCAAGGCAGATTTTTTTTTTTTTTTTTACTTCATGACTTTTATTAGCTGTAGCTCAAGCGCAAAACTAAAGAAGCAAACTTCAAAGACCAAACATATTTTGAGTGAGTGACTACATTTGGAGTAAAGAGACACTAAAATGCCTTTAAGACTGAATATTTTACATGGTGAGACCACAGAGAGGACGTTTAGGAGTCAGACGTCTCAATCTGGGAATAGATGAAAGCCAAAATAAATGAGTGCCTGTAAGAACAACCCACAGTTCTGTCTGTGTCCTTCTCTCTCTCTCTCTCGGTCACTGCTCAGCTTTAATAAAGACCAATGACGACGTTACTGAGCAATTAGGGCTGCGCTCTCTTACCACACTCCACCAATTAGTCTCATCCCTCTGCACATGTACATGGCATATGGCGAGCTTTATTCCATAACTGTGTTTTTCAATGAGCCATGAATTCAGACACAGATATTAGATGTCAAATTCAGCACTTCGTGTTTTTAATAATCTTTTCAATCGGGTGAATGCTGCTGATATACCAAAGTGTTTTTACTTTAGGATTGATTACTGGTGTTTCACACTGCTGTGGTTTAAATTACCAATTAATTTGCATTTTGGGAAACAACCTTTAAAAACAAAAATAATAACTACACAGTCAGGTGGGATTGGTCAGACCTCCTTCAGACGCGACCAGAACTGCTGAGAATTCCTTTGAAATAGGGCAGTGTTGGTAGGAATTCCTTCAGGCATAGATGGGATTAGGTGGAATTTAATACAATTCCTTCATGGGAGGGATGGAATGGTCAGAATTCCTTTGGGAGTGGCGGGAATGGTCAGAATTCCTTTGGGAGTGGTGGGAATGGTCAGAATTCCTTTAAGAGTGAGGGGAATGGTGAGAATTCCTTTGGGAGTGGTGGGAATAGTCAGAATTCCTTTAAGAGTGAGGGGAATGGTGAGAATTCCTTTGAAAGTGAGGGGAAATGGTCAGAATTCTTTTGGGAGTGGTGGGAATGGTCAGAATTCCTTTAAGAGCGAGGGGAATGGTCAGAATTCCTTTAAGAGTGAGGGGAATGGTCAGAATTCCTTTGGGAGTGGTGGGAATGGTCAGAATTCCTTGGGGAGTGGTGGGAATAGTCAGAATTCCTTTAAGAGTGAGGAGAATGGTGAAAATTCCTTTGAAAGTGAGGGGAAATGGTCAGAATTCTTTTGGGAGTGGGCAAGATTAGTCAGAATTCCTACAGAAATGGGCAGGATCTGTCAGAATTGCTTCAGAAGCAGTTGGGATTGAGCATAATTCCTTTGAGAATGTGCAGGTTTAGTTAGAATTCCTTGAGAAGTGGGCAAGATTTCTTTGACAGCAGATGGGAATGGGATTTAAAAACCATCTAGCACTTTTAGAACCTCTACTTAGTGGTAAAAAAAAAAAAAAAAATGTAAAATGTGTTATCCTGACATGACCGCGAACAGAAGGACACTGTGGTCCTGATACTGTATCACTGAGGGAGTCGACCACAAGCAGGCAGCAGGTGCGATCTTACACCTGTTCTGTGATCTGATGATGAACTTGAATGTGAAATGACTTCTTTTTCTTGTCCTTCTCCTCTGAGTTTCTCTCTCTCTCTCCGTCCATCCTGTTTTGTCTGGTCTTTTATCGCCTCCTAGCAGACATGGACTGAAATGGAGGAGCATGTTACCCAACCATCCATATCTCACACACACACACACACACACACACACACACACACACACACACTTAGAAGCTTGTAGCAAACCATCCGTTCAAGCATCTCCAAATCGATTTCAGCCTCTGCTCGAGTAACTAGATTTAAATGTTTATAGTGTTGGCCTTTTCACACTGCAGTTCCTGACTAAACAAATGGAGGAGGATTAAATGTTAGATTCTGTTCCACAACATGACTGGGAACTGAATTCTGGGAACGGGACTTGTTCAGTGGGTCTATTTAAACAGTGTGTGTCATTTACACCTCTGACATCACGAGACTGACGTGATAAACTGCTCCAGAGGTGTTCATTTTCAGTGAAACCACAGAGCTGAATATTAGGAAGTTGTATGTCTTTCTAGTTTCGCGATAACATTTACAGTTTTTTAGGAGACACCTTAAAACTACAATTTTCTACTTTTTCACCTAAAACAACACCAAGACGGGGTATCACTAAAATTCACGAGGTGATCTTGTGAATTTGTATTTCAACGTAGTACATGAAAGATGTGAATTTATTTCTGGTAGCAGTTATTCTAACTTCTTCGACTTTGTCTGGGTGAACCTTGACCTGTGAATTTCTAAGCCTTTGAGGGTACTTCAAAAAGTTCTTGGCCTCACCCAGAAAACGTCACAGGAGAAAGATTGTTCTTGCATTATTTTTCAACATCGTCACCTTTAACTTGAATATGCTTGGTCCACTGATGTTCAAGCTTCGCTATCCCTTTGCAGAAGAAGGTCACATCTTGAGCCTCCAGGTCCTCCTCAACAGCATGGAAGACTTCTTCATCACTCTGAAAATGACGACCACGCAAGTTTAGGAAACAGACAGAAGTCAGACGAAGCCAGGTCAGGTGAGTAAGGTGCATGTGGCAACAGTTCAAAGCCACATTTGGCTGCTCCTACCCCTGCCCCCTGTGCTGTGTGGATGGGCACATTGTCCTGGAGAAACAGCATGCCAGCTTGAAGCGTTCCTCCCCTTTTTTCTTTGATTGCTTCTTTCAGTTGAGTTTTTGTGGAGAGTGATATTTAGCTTTATAGCATACAGTTATGCCACAAAATGGGAGTTAGGCCCCTTGTTTCCAAGTGAGGTCAAGAACTTTTGAAGTACCCTCGTAGGTCTTGTGATCCAAGAAACCAAGTGTGTAGAAATTGGTTTGTTTGGCCAGTAATAAAGGACGAACTGGTGAGTTAATAAGTGGCATCACAATGGACTTTTGCCTCACTGTTTTCTTACTGTTCCTTGGCACGTACCTAGGGAAAGAGTCCATCTTCAAGTCTCCGGGTTTTGACACAAGTAGTAGTTCCATCTTTTCAGTTCCTTTTCCTCTGCCTGTTGTATGTTCTTGTTAGTGACATTGACTCCTCTGCTTCCTCACTTCAAAGATCTTTTCCCAGTTCCACACAGATGGCCTCCTTTACTGCTACTTCTTTGTCCATAAGTTATACACAATTCCTCAACAAAAAAAAAGTGTTCCTTGTCTCCTAGAGTGTCATGAATCTCATGATGTCATAGGTGTGAATTCTGCATAATAATTGGATACATAGCTGCTCAGATGAGCATTGAAACATCTATAGAATTGAATAAGCCCAGTTGTCAAGATTTGAAATAACCTGAAGGATTGAAAACTGGAATTTAAAAAAAAATCTCTTTATGGCCATGTTGCAAAACACATCCTTCAGCAAACCTGCTATTTTTCCACATGAGAAGCTTGTTAAAGACTGAGCTAGCTTGTGAAATAATAATAATTTGCTTGACATGACCCACTAGACTGACATGATATTACGTACTATGACTACTGTGCATGTTATTAAACATGCCCTTGTCATTTCCCCTTGGAGAAATAACCATTGCTATCATAAAGGTCTGTTATGCTCCAAGCTGCACAGCTATTCCATCTATATACATGAGAGCTGACATACTTCACTTCATTCTGCTGGTTAATTAGCAGGCTAGCAGCACCCTGGTGGTTCAGCTGTCTATGGTTTCACCCTCATCCACTGTGCCACATCGTTGGATGTCCAACAGCTTAATTGATCTTGCTCTCTGGGTCAAAAGAAATGGAGGTCTGGTTTCAGTCTTTTCTCTTGCTTAGCATAACAGGCTAGTTTTCTGTGATGCAGTGGCTTCCTGTATCTCATGATATATACTGTACAGTATGTGGTGTGGTAGGTTTCACCCATCCAGATTGGCAGCTGTTAATGGGGTGGGAATTCGTGCCAAAATTGGATTGATTGGGTAAAGAAAAAAAGAGTCCAGCTAATTTGATTGCTCATAATTCAGAATTTCTGCCATCCGACTATGAAAAACCAAAGAAAACTCTCCTTGAATGTGGAATTCCTACTCAGGAAGGATTCATCTACATATGATGCAGAGTTATTATCATTTTGAAATTTTCATTAGTTTTTATTTTAGTCATTCAATTTGTTTTGTATTTCAGTTTAGATTTAGTCAGTTTTACGACTACGGGTTTGTTTGTTTGTTTGTTTTATTTTGAACTATTGACTACTTTTCATTTTATTTAGAGGTTTGAGAATCTGTTAGGAGTAGACATCCAACAGATCAGGAGAAACATGATGTCAAAATCAGGCTTAGCACTACTGCTGAAGAAGGCAATGTCCAGACAGTCGTACCCCAGGATCCAGTGATTCAAGTGCGGAAATTGATGACGATGATGATGAATTTAGTTGTATTTAGTGTTAGTTTTAGTTTTCCAGGTATTCCACAGCAAATATCTTTCGAGTTTTACAACAGCTGGCATTACATTACTGCCACCTTCTGGAACTAGTCCGTTACTGTCTTGAGGAGGAAACCAAAACGAAAATGAGAATGAAGCTAATTTTACCTGCAATTCTATTTAATTTCAGTTCATACTGAATTGTTCATAATAGTTTTTATTTAGTTTTCGGGTTTATTTAAAAACTGTCTTTTTTTATTGCAGTTAACGAAATTTATTTTTTCACAGTTAGTTCTAGTTTTAGTCTTAATTTTTGTAAACTATAGTTACCCTGATATGATGGTCTGTGGACATGACAACTCACATTGTCAGCACTAAATAAAATAACACTTTCCTACTGTTAAATGTGATTACAATAATAGTAGTAATACTATAGTACTTCTACATACAGAATACAAGCCGTGGGGAAGCCATGGCCTAATGGTTAGAGAAGCAGCTTTGGGACCAAAAGGTTGCCAGTTTGATTCCCTGGACCAGCAAGGATGGCTGAAGTGCCCTTGAGCAAGGCACCTAACCCCCACCTGCTCCCCAGGCTGCTCTGGGTTTGTTGGGCGTTGCTCTGGATAAGATCGTCTGCTAAACACCTGTAATGTAATGTAATGTAATACAGAACATGGTGTTATCAGAAAGTTCTGGGACTGTTCCTGTTATGAATGAACAGAGCATGGCATGGTCATACTTGCACAGCAGGAGTGAGCAGGAACTTTCATGAGTCAGTTTGCCACGTGATACTGCACCAACAACCTGCGTGGCACACCATTTTACTGTGGACCTCAAACTTGAGCAGAGAACAAACATCAAACTGTGTTAAATTCAGGAAATCAGCAACAGAGACTCTTGAAATGCTTCATGAACACAACCCCCGAACATGTCCAAGAAATTGAATGCATTGTGTGTCAGGACTGTTGCCCTGACCTCTGCTCCTCTTGATGCCACACAAAACACCTCGTCTGGCTCAGTGCTTATTGCCATCGGCTTGCTGAAGCATTTCACTGGTCTCCATTGCCAATTTCCCGAGTTTGACACAAGTTGATGTTTGCTCTCTGTGTAAAATCACAAATTTGCATGTGCACATTGTCACAAAAATGCATGTAACACAGATCCTGATGTTGACAGCGCAATGTCATGTGGCATACTGACTCAGGAAATTTACAGCTTGCTCCTTCTGCATGAGCACAACTGTGCTGCAGTCTGTTCATTCACAACGGGAACAGTCTTGGAAATTTTTGATCGCACCTTGTATAGTAGTCCATGCTTTAGACTAATCAGCATTGGTCAAATCTCTCACATTGATCAAATCATTCACTATTTTAATAGGTCACTCATATCACTAATGTTAATTGGGTAGCTGATTGCTAACAAAAAATAACCTCTTATGGAAACATCCATGTGGGCGGCACGGTGGTGTAGTGGTTAGCACTGTCGCCTCACAGCAAGAAGGTTCTGGGTTCGAGCCCAGTGGTTGACGGGGGCCTTTCTGTGTGGAGTTTGCATGTTCTCCCCGTGTCTGTGTGGGTTTCCTCGGGGTGCTCCGGTTTCCCCCACAGTCCGAAGGCATGCAGGTTAGGATAACCGGTGGCTCTAAATTGACCGTAGGTGTGAATGGTTGTGTCTCTATGTGTCGCTCTGCGATGATCTGGTGACTTGTCCAGGGTGAACCCCGCCTCTCACCCAGAGTCAGCTGGGATAGGCTCCAGCTCACCTGTGACCCTGCACAAGATAAGTGGTTACAGATGATGGATGGAAGCATCCGTGATTTTTTTCCCCACTGTGGTGCTCGAAACTAGGTTGAAAATGACGTTCTGCATAAACCCCTGCTGCCATTCATGTTACAAAGTCTCCTTGTCCTGCAAGTGGCCTTGTATACACGTATGAGTCATGAGAGGAAGTCAACAAAGAGATTTTAAACACGCTATTGTAAACTAATGTGTGTTTGTTTGGGACTTTTCACATGACATCACCTTGCTGCGTGTTTTAAGAATAGTCGATGCAGAAACATAGACCTCCATTTTCTTTCGAACAGAAACAAAGTGGTGCAAACTGCAGCCATCGATATGTAGGTGGTGTGATTGGACTGAAGTGCACTAAGTAGGGAGCAGACTCAGGTTACACAAGGAGGCTTAGAGAAGCAGGAGTGGACTGGAAAGCCGCGATAATTGTCCTTTTGCTGTGCAGGATTTGAGCCGCATTCATTCCTCCTACCTGCGGCGACTTTCTTTTTCCTCACAGCATCCTTTCTTTTCTCCTCACTGCTGATCCACTCACAATGCTGTGCCTTTCAACATTGCTCTCATAATGCTTATGCCAACAGCACTCTGTGTGTGTGTGTGTGTGTGTGTGTGTGTGTGTGTTTGTAAATTCACACAGAAAGACCTTGGCTGAACAGCTTCATTATTTAAAACCTTTGGTGTACAACACATGCAAAAGCTTTAAAAAATGACGGTGAATAACAAACAGGAATATTTGGAATTAAATATGTGTGTGTGTGTGTGTGTGTGTGTGTGTGTGTGTATCCCTTTTTTCCTCACTGAACCATTCTGTACTCTCATGGTGCTCTGCTTTTCCACACAGTTCCTATACTGTTTATGCCAACAGCTCTGTGTGTGTGTGTGTGTGTGTGCGCGCGCGTATGCATGTGGCAAACAAACCCTGAATAGACTCATTACTAGATTTGGGACCTGAATAGTTTAAACAGATTCATTATTTCACGTGTTTAGTGCACCAACCATGCAAAAATGATAAAGGCACTGACTGTGAATGCAGAATGTGTGTGTGTGTGTGTGTGTGTGTGTGCATCCCAGGATGTCTGCTCTCAACATTTAAAAGGGCCAGAAGGTGTAGCAGGACATACAACTAATTCCCTTACTGTGGCTTGTGAAGTGTTTCACTTCGAGACAGATTTCTCTTTGGCACAAAGCAACACTAAAGCGTTTATATTCTGATTGATTGTGTAATGAATAAAACACAGTGTGTGTGGTACGCTGTTTGAGTAAAGTAATTAACTATGAGGTGGTGTGATGAGTTACATTTACCACCACAGAGTTGATTATTTTCCTCTAACAGCAAGTCCTTAAGTGTTTTATTCCTCTTACACCTCAGCAATTTACCAACCATTACAATTTTTATTAAACATTACGCTTTTTATCTCTTAATGTTGTCTAAAATCCGAGAAACAAGTTCTCATTTACATTACAGCAGCTATAAACAGTCGTTTCCTCACCAGCTTGTCACCTTACACAGAAACCATAAAGAACCGTAAACTCCTCTGTCCTGGAACCTTAAAGTTCCAGTTTCACCTCTGACACTGGAGACTCCTTCCATAAATGTTACAGAAACACATTCCTCCTCACAGAAAACTTCACCACATCAACAATTACTCTCTTTATTATTAAAAGCACTATGCTACAAAACAAGAAAGGCTTGTGATTTTGACTTTTGGCGTGTTTCTGCTCAGTATGCAGTCAAACGTAATAACAATAAGGATTCTAAAATAAAGAGAAAAATAAAAGAAAGTGACGATATTTTGAAGCATCCACATGAACAAAGTGTCTCATCTCTCAACTGGGATATGAACAAAACCATTTCGTAAACCTTTCAACACAAGAAGTCATTTTGGTGATAATGCGGTTAGTTGGGAAAAACATTCGTGTCCGACGTTTCACTCCTGAGTTTCTGTATAAGGAGACTCGCTAACCTGAAGCTCGACTGATCGGATTTAAATTGAATACGTGTTGATGAGTTACTTTATGAGATTTTATATACGGATTACAGTTTCCGGTTTAAATCACTGATTTATTTCAATCACACACCAATTTAATGAAGTTTTTTTCATTGAAACTTACCTAGTAACAATCCAAAACAGGAATAAAGGCAAAACAGCTACCAGCAGTGCTTACTTTTGCTGACTTTAATAAGGTGTTTGACTCCATACACACAGAAAAGTGGATGGAAATACTGACAGTCTACGGAGTGTCAACTAAAATGGTGAAATCAATTAACATCCTCTACAAAGACACAAGTACTAACACTTAACAGAGACACTGAGTTTTTTTTTTTTATGTAGTTGCAGGTGTTCTCCAAGGAGCTACCCTTACACCATTCTTATTTATAGTTGCATTAGATTACGCCCTTTGCGAAGCTACCAGAGATCCAGAAATAGGGTCCATGACATCAAAATGACAAGGCTCTCGCCAACCTGCTGTACTCATCACCAACATAGACTTTGCTGATGATTTGGCCTTATGTTCAAACTATGTCGAGCAGGTCCAATTACTCTTACTGAGGTTGGAAATTGCAGGAGAAGAGAAGCTATTGGCTTCCATGTCAACTACAAGAAGACAGAGTACATGCTGTTCAACCAGGCAAATGCTGATTTGATAACACTAGCAGGAAAGAAGCTGAAACAGGTTGAAGACTTTAAGTATCTCTGTTCATGGATAATGGGTGGTGTAGTGGTTAGTGCGGTCACCTCACAGCAAGAAGGTTCTGGGTTCAAGCCCAGTGGCCGGCCTTTCTGTACGGAGTTTGCATGTTCTCCCTGTGTCCGCGTGGGTTTCCTCCAGGTGCTCCGGTTTCCCCCACAGTCCAAAGACATGC
>JAODLJ010000002.1:1922426-1936009 GCA_027576115.1 Cathorops melanopus
AAACCCACGCGGACACGGGGAGAACATGCAAACTCCGCACAGAAAGGCCCTCGCCGGCCACGGGGCTCGAACCCAGAACCCTCTTGCTGTGAGGCGACAGCGCTAACCACTACACCACCGTGGGTGCAATCATCCACATCAAATTAAACAGCTTTTTTTGGCCACTGACAGACTCATAATGTTATTATAATTGTCTGACAACATAGAAAGGATTCCTACAGAGATACACCTGTGTCTGTTTACCTCAATATCTCTAAAGAAACTGTAGAAAATTACCATTTCTAGAGCCATTGTTTTACCTTTCTCTTCTTCCGGTCTGTGACACAGTGCCCCAATCAGTGCCTGTAGACGATTATTGCACTGGGGCTGTTTACTCTGGCTCAAATAAATAGCGATGCTCAACAAATTCAAATGCCTCATCCATATTGTCATAAACAAATAAATATTCAGGCATTCAGGAAATAGACTTCATGAATTCTCTTCATGAATGACTTCTCCTTTTGTAAACATCAGAAAACAGCTCCCATGCAGTAAACACATACAGACACTGAATGGGGCACTGTGTCAGAGACTGGAAGAAGAGGAAGGTAAAACAATGGCTCTAGAAATGATCATTTTATATACCACAAAGCCCAAGAAGGAGATTGGGGTGATATGGAACTGCAAGCTCTCCAGCTTGATATACAAGTGGTTCTGCAGGAGTCACTGCAGGATGTGGTGTACATGAACAATGGGGTTTGGACTTAGAAGCTGCAGGAAATTTCACTGACTCTGACCTAGTGGTAGCCATATTTCTTCCCCTTCATACACTAGAACATCTTAGTCTAAGCCTTCAACGTCCAATCCCTTGCTGCTGGTAAAGTAACCCTCTAAAATGGCCCCAATTATTTGTGGCTTGAATGCCACAACTCTCAGAATGATTGGTCAACTCACTCCATCTCTGTTTGGTGATCTCAGTATCAGGGATCCTGCATCAGTAAGGGTAGCTCCAACCATCCTCTGACTGGTACTATTTTCAACTTTTATAGGGAAAAAAGCTGGGGGCCTTCACCCCCATATTGATTACAGAAGCTTAAATAAGACCATGGTTAAGGACAAACACCCCCTTCCTTTTATGGCATCAGCCTTTGAGTCACTGCAGGAAGCTTTGATTGGATTTTTCTACACAGCACCTACAGTCTTATCCAGAAGCGAGGCAGATGGAAGACCATTTCCATTATACTCTCTGGGCACTATGAATACATTAAAATAGTCACTAAGTGGCCACATCTGACTTCAGTCAAGTTGGTACAAAGCTTCTTTGGCTTTACTAATTTTTTCTGACACTTTGTCTGGAATTTTAGCTTGGTCATGGTGCCTCTTACTTCCTCTTACAACATAGGAACACAGAAGACAAGTTCCACTAGCAAAGGTTTTCTGACAGCTCGTCTGTCAGTCTGTCCTTGTGCTTCATCCAAAATCCAATGGCCAGACTGAGAAAGATAATCAGGGCCTACAAATATCGAGAAACATAGGTTAAAATACAAAGTTTATCATAAAACCAATGTCTGGTCAATATCAGCTCAATTGTGTGCATGTTTGGACAGACTGTAACTTTTGTCCAACAAACACAGGGAATTATCAGAAAAAAATTTAATATGAACACCTGTGGTAATTTGTTCGACAGGTAAAAAGTAGCCATCATAGTGACACATGATGTTTAATATAAAATTCTTGAGCACTGAAAATTCTAACTGAGTTTCTATGGTTTATGATTTTGAACTTGTTAGAATTTCATGACTGTTGCACTTAAAAAAAAACCCAAAAATGAATAAGAAGAGGAGCATTTTGGATATGACAAAATCTATTTTATGTTCTAAAATTGACTATATTTTCATGTTAACCCACACATTAGAAAAGATATGTATCAAACATAAGCAAAATGTGGATGGTGCCCTAAGAATGACTAAGTGTAGAACTGTGATCTAATGTCTGCTCATACGTTTTTCAGGACTCAATCTAAATTTGAGTTGGAGAAAGATGAAGAAAGGAACCTGTCTGAGTCTCATAAGAAGCAAGGAACATACCTATCTGATTTTGATAAGGAGGAAGGAATGGACCCATCAGACTCCCATAACGAGGAAGGGAGAAACCCAGCTGAGTCCGATAACAAAGAAGAAAGTATTGCATCAGATTCTGATAAGGAGAAAGAAATGGACCTGTCTAAGTCCCAGAAGAAAAAAGAAACCAATTCAACTGAGTCTGATCAGAAA
This sequence comes from Cathorops melanopus, assembly GCA_027576115.1. Taxonomy (NCBI): domain Eukaryota; kingdom Metazoa; phylum Chordata; class Actinopteri; order Siluriformes; family Ariidae; genus Cathorops; species Cathorops melanopus. The sequence continues at coordinate 1,924,679 of JAODLJ010000002.1, forward strand.
GAAAGCAACCGATCTATGGCAGACAAAGAGGAAGAAAGGAACCCATCGGAAATGGATGAGGGAGAAGATATGAACCCATATGAGTCCAATAAGGAGGAACAAAGAGACCCTTCATTGTCACATAACAAGGAGGAAAAGAATCAGTCTCAGTCCAATAAGGAGGAAGAAACTAAACTTCCTCAGACTGATGAGGAAGAAACCAACCCAGCAGAGAAAGAGGAAGAAAGGAACCCATCTGAATCAGAGAAAGAGGAAGAAAGGAACCCATCTGAATTGGATGAGGAGGAAGAGGTCAACCCATCTGAGTCCAGTAAGGAGGAAAAAAGAGACCCTACTTTTTCAAATAAAGAGGAAAAGAACCTATTTGAGTCCAATAAGAAGGAAGAAACTAAACTGCCTCAGTTTGATGAGGAAGAAACCAACCCACCAGAGCTAGAGAACGAGGAAGAAATGAAGCCATTGGAATTGGATGAGGAGGAAGATATGAAACCATCTGAGTCCAATAAAGAGGAAAAAAGAGAACCTTCTTTTTCCTATAATGACAAAAAGAACCTATCTGAGTCCAATAACCAGGAAGAAACTAAACTGCCGCAGTTTGATGAGGAAGAAACCAACTCAACAGAGTCAGAGAAAGAGGAAAAAATGAACCCACCAGAGTTAGAGAAAGACGAAGAAAGGAACCCATCTGAATTGCATGAGGAGGAAGATATCAACCCATCTCAGTCCAATGAAGAGGAACAAAGAGACCCGTCATTGTCAAATAACAAGGAGGAAAAAAACCAGTCTGAGTCCAATAAGGAGGAAGAAACCAAACTGTCTCAGACTGATGAGGAAGAAACCAATCCACCAAAGTCAGAGAAAGAGGACGAAAGGGACACATCTGAATTGGTTGAGGAGGAGGATATCAGCCCATCTGAGTCCAATAAAGAGGAACAAAGAGACACTTCTTTTTCCAATAATGAGGAAAAGAAGCAATTTGAGTCCAAAAAGGAGGAAGAAACTAAACTGCCTCAATTTGATGGGGAAGAAACCAATCCACCAGAGTTAGAGAAAGAAGACACAAGGACCCCATCTGAATTGGATGAGGATGATATCAACCCATATGAGTCCAATAAAGTGAAAGAAACTAATTTGCCTCAGTCTGATGAGGAAGAAACCAACCCACCAGAGTCAGAGAAAGAGGAAGAATGGAACCCATCTGAACTGGAGGAAGATATCAACCCATCTGAGTCCTATAAGCAGGAAGAAACTAAACTGCCTCAATTTGATGAGGAAGAAACCAGCCCACTAGAGTCAGAAAAAGAGGAAGAAATGAACCCACCAGAGTTAGAGAAAGAGGAAGTAAGGACCCGATCTGAATTGGATGAGGAGGACAATATCAACACGTCTGAGTCCAATAAGGAGGAAAACACTCAACAGCCTCAGTTTGATGAGGAAGAAACCAACCCACCAGAGTCAGAGAAAGAGGAAGAAACAAACCAATCTGAATTGGATGAAGAGGAAGAAATGAAACGATTTGAGACCAATAAAGAGGAACAAAGAGACCCTTCTTTTTCCTTAAATGAGGAAAAGAAACTACCTGAGTCCAATAAGCAGGAAGAAATTAAACTAGCTCAATTTGATGAGGAAGAAACCAACCCACCAGAGTTAGAGAAAGAGGAAGAAAGGAACCCATTTGAATTGGATGAGGTGAAAGATTTGAAACCATCTGAGTCCAATAAAGAGGAACAAAGTGACATTTCTTTTTCCTATAATGAGGAAAATAACCTGTCTGAGTCCAATAAGGAAGAAGAAACTAAACTGCCACAGTCTGATGAGGAAGTAACCAACCCACCAGAGTCAGAGAAAGAGGAGGTAATAACCCAATCTGAATTGTATGAGGAGAAAGATATCAACACATCTGAGTCCAATAACGAGGAACAAAGAGACCCTTCTTTTTCCTATAATGTGGAAAAGACGATGTCTGAGTCCAATATGGAGGAAGAAACCAAACTATCTCAGTTTGATGAGGAAGAAACCACCCCACCAGAGTCAGAGACAGAAGATGTAAGGACCCCATCTGAATTGGATGAGGAGGACGATATCAACCCGTCTGTGTCTAATAAGGAGGAAGACACTAAACTGCCTCATTCTGATGAGGAAGAAACCAACCCACCAGAGTCAGAGAAAGAGGAAGTAAGGACCCCATCTGAATTGGATGAGGAGAAAGATATCAACCCGTCTGTGTCCAATAAGGAGGAAGACACTAAACTGCCTCATTCTGATGAGGAAGGAACCAACCCACCAGAGTCAGAGAAAGAGGAAGTAAGGGACCCATCTGAATTGGATGAGGAGGACGATATCAATCCGTCTGTGTCCAATAAGGAGGAAGACACTAAACTGCCTCAGTTTGATGAGGAAGGAACCAACACACCAGAGTCAGAGAAAGAGGAAGCAAGGACCCCATCTGAATTGGATGAGGAAGATGATATTAACCCATCTGAGTCCAATAAGCAGGAAGAAACTAAACTGCCTCAATTTGATGAGGAAGAAACCAACCCACCAGAGTCAGAGAAAGAGGATGAAATGAACCCACCAGAGTTAGAGAAAGAGGAAGTAAGGACCCCATCTGAATTGCATGAGGAGGATGATATCAACCCGTCTGAGTCCAACAAAGAGGAAGAAACTATTCTGCCTCAGTCTGATGAGAAAGAAACCAACCCACCAGAGTCAGAGATAAAGAAAGGGCAGAACCCATCTGAATTGGATGAGGAGGACGATATCAACATGTCTGAGTCCAATAAGGAGGAAGACACTCAACAGCCTCAGTTTGATGAGAAAGAAACCAACCCACCAGACTCAGAGAAAGAGGAAGAACGGAACTCATCTGAATTGCATGAGGAGGAAGATATCGAGCCCTCTGAGTCCAATATGCAGGAAGAAACTAAACTGCCTCAAGTTGATGAGGAAGAAACTTACCCACCAGTGTCACAGAAAGAGGAAGAAACCAACCCACCAGAGTCAGAGAAAGAGGAAGAAACAAACCCATCTGAATTGGATGAGGAGGAAGAAATGAAACGATCTGAGTCCAATAAAGAGGAAAAAAGAGAGCCTTCTTTTTCCTATAATGAGGAAAAACACCTACCTGAGTCCAATAAGCAGGAAGAAACTAAAATAGCTCAATTTGAAGAGGAAGAAACCAACCCACCAGTGTCAGAGAAAGAGGAAGAAACCAACCCACCAGAGTCAGAGAAAGAGGAAGAAACCAACCTACCAGAGTCAGAGATAAAGGAAGGGCAGAACCCATCTGAATTGGATGAGGAGGACGATATCAACACGTCTGAGTCCAATAAGGAGGAAGACACTCAACTGCCTCAGTTTGATGAGGAAGAAACCAACCCACCAGAGTCAGAGAAAGAGGAAGTAAGGACCCCACCTGAATTGGATGAGGAGGATGATATGAACCCATCTGAGTCCAATAAAGAGGAAGAAACTAATCTGCCTCAGACTGTTGAGGAAGAAACCAACCCACCAGAGTCAGAGAAAGAGGAAGAACGGAACCCATCTGAATTGCATGAGGAGGAAGATATCGAGCCCTCTGAGTCCAATAAGCAGGAAGAAACTATACTAGCTCAATTTGATGAGGAAGAAACCAACCCACCAGAGTTAGAGAAAGAGGAAGAAATGAACCCACCAGAGTCAGAGATTGAGGAAGCAAGGAACCCATCTCAGTTGGACGAGGAGGACGATATCAACCCATCTGAGTCCAATAAGCAGGAACAAAGAGACCCTTCTTTGTCCCATAAATTGGAGGAAAATAATCTATCTGAGTCCAATAAGGAGAAAGAAACTAAACTGCTTCAGTTTGATGAGGAAGAAACCAATCCACCAGAGTCAGAGAAAGAGGAAGAAAGGAACCCAGCTGAATTGGATGAGGAGGAAGATATCGACCCATCTGAGTCCAATAAGGAGGAACAAAGAGACCCTTCTTTGTCCCATAAAATGGAGGAAAAGACTGTGTTGGAATCCAATAAGGAGGAAGAAACCAAACTGTCTCTGTCTGATGAGGAAGAAACCAACCCACCAGACTCAGAGAAAGAGGAAGAAAGGAACCCATCTGAATCAGATACGCAGGAAGAAATCAATCCATCTGAGTCTGATAAGGAGGAAGCAAGGGAGCAATCTGAGTCCGGTATAGAACATGAACAGAACCTGTCTGAGTCCAGTAATTTGGCAGAAAGAATCCTGTATGACTCTGATAACAATTTAGAGAGGCAGCTTTATGATAAAGAGGAAGAAAGGAATGCATCTCAATCCACTGAAGAGGAAGAGAGGAACTCATCTGTGTCCGATGAAGAGGAAGAACGAAACCTGTCTGAGCCTGATAACACAGAAGAGAGGAAACTGTCTGAACACAAAAAGAGTGAAGAACAGAATCTATCCGAGTCTGATGAGGAACAAAGGAGACTGTTTGAATCCAACAAAGAAGAAGAAAATGACCTATCTGAGTCCGATGACGCAGACAAAAGGAACCCATCTGAGTTCAATGAAGAAGAAGAAATGACACCATTTGAGTTGAATGAAGAGGAAGAAAACAACCTGCCTGAGTCTGATGAAGAAGACGAAATGACACAATTTGAGTCCCATGCAGAGGAAGAAAGTACACCATTTGAGTCCAGTGAACAGGATGAAAATGACCCATCTAAGTCTGATGACGAGAACGTAAACAACCGGTCTGAGTCTGATGAAGAGGAAGAAAGGAACCGGTCTGGGTCTGATGAAGAGGAAGAACGGAACCTATCTGAGTCCAGTGAAGAGTATGAAAGGAACCCCTCTGAGTCCAGTGAAGAGGAAAAAAGGACATTGTTTGAGTCTGATGAAGAGGAAGAAAGGACACCATTTGAGTCCGATGAAGAGGACGAAAGGAATCTGTCTGAGTCCGATGAAGAGGACGAAAGGAATCTGTCTGAGTCCGATGAAGAGGATGAAAGAAATCTGTCTGAGTCCGATGAAGAGGACAAAAGGAATCTGTCTGAGTCTGATGAAGAGGACGAAAGGAATCTGTCTGAGTCCGATGAAGAGGAAGATGAAGACCCATTTGAGTCTGATGATGAGGAAGGAGGGAATCTGTCTGAATTGAGTGAACTGGAAGAAAGCAACCAGTCTGAATCAGATACAGAGCAAGAAAGGTCAGTGTTTTTCTGGGACTCTTTCTTGAAGCTGTTCAAAAACATACTGCAAGCCTTGACAAAAATCAGATGTCATGTTGTCCAATCAGACTCATCATTTTCTATTACCATGAGTACTGCCACAACACAGCAGGAATTCATCCAATCAATAATGAAATATATATTTTTTTCATTTGAAACAAGTTATGTAGCTACAATATTCAATAGCAACATACTTGATAAACTTTAAAAGTGTAGGTGAGAGGGCAGAAACACTAGTTAGCCAGCTAGCTAGCTAACTTAAATGAATCACGTAAATTCAGAGACTTGTATGATGTAATTAAACCTGATAATGTATTGTGCAATATGGACAACAAAAAATTTGCTTTGTGAATATATAGAATGGTATCTAATGTAATGTTAAAAAAACATACACTGCCTTCCAAAAAAAAAAAAAAAAAAGGCACGCACTCTTATAATTGGTTGGATTGCCTTTAGCTTTGATTACAGAATGCATTCACCATGGCATTGTTGTTGTGAATTTTTTTGTGCTTCACTTTCAGAAATAGTTGTCATGATGATCAATATAAAGAGCTACAGTTTTATTGCCATAAAAAAATACACAATCCATTTCTACATGGAGAAAAATTTATTTGCTTTCTTAATTTGTCTCCTTTCAGCATTTACCTTCTGGCTGTGACCTCCCAGATTGTGGGGGGCACCACGGAGATATTTTGTGTCACAGTCAACCCCTTTGAATCTGTTTCTATTGAAGTGAACCTGGAGTATAACCAAAAAAGCATCACTCTTCTTAGAGAAAAGTCTATAAACCACGAATACTACCGTTGCAACCCATTCCAGGTCAGACTCATCATAATAACGTCATCATCACATCATGTTAAAGATGCAGGGTGTAATGTGTATGTGTTTCTAGACCTATCATTAGTCTAGAATTTTTAGGATCTCTTAAATAACTGTAATTTTGGAGTTTTTCATTTTTTTGGAGGAAGTGAAAGACTCATCACTGCTTTCATTGCAGTCGCACAGGCAGCTCATAGGTAACAGCTAGTTAATGAATCATGTAAATTCAGAGACTGGTGTGATGTCATTAATCCAAATAATGCATTGTGTAGTAATATGGGGTAGAAAAATAATGTGCTTTGTGAAAGCACAGAAAGCTATCTAATGATTTTTGTAAGAAAGTAAATAAATAAATAAATAAAAAATAAAAAAAAGGAAAAAAGTGTCTATTACCCAAGATATTTTACTTAATTTGGCTTTTTTTAGCCAAGTAAGATATTGTGTAAAAAGCCATGCTAAGCCTTACAAAAAAGAAAAATATATATATTGCTTTTTTCCTTTTCTTTTTTGTAAGGCTTAACATGGCTTTTTACACAATATCTTACTTGGCTAAAAACAGCCAAATTAAGTAAAATATCTTGGGTCATAGCTACTTTTTTCTTTTTTAAATAATTTTATTTCTTATATATAAATAAAACTGTCAGGCAGCAGAGACAACAACAATTGCAGAGAGTGTTTTTAATAAAAACTGCCAATAGCAAACAAAACGCAAGTCACAAGGCAAAGATAAAAAATTCAGAAGAGTCAGTGGGTTGGTTGATGTGCAAACATGGTATCTAAGCCTAAGGCAGAAATCAAGAAACTATGAAACACACTAGGGTCAAAACCAGAAATAGCATACAGAGCTCAAAAGCTTGGTATGATTTGTGAAAAGTCAGAGCTGAACGAATACTTCGTGAAGTATGAGGATGCTTATACGGTATATATGTGGAGGTGATTGAGTTCAGGTGTGTGCAATTAGTAACTGGGTGACTGTACATGTGACCCTGAACGTGGTGTGTGGGTGTTGTAGTCCAAGGTGTCCATGTTTGAGGCAGAGGTTCATTGAGGGAAGTGGAGTTCAGCGCAGATTCTAGTGTAAACATGACAATTACATGTTAATGGAAAATTCTTACCTGGTAAAAGAGTCAAAATCCAGAGTAGTTAATTTGTTGGCGAATCGACAAAATAGCAATGTGGGACAATTATTGACCAGCTCTTGCTCACATGGTATTACATGAATTCAGGTTGGTAAATCAGCTGAGGAGTTGAATCAGGAGAAACATCTCTAACTTTAAGAATAGTTTTGCTGATATTTATTAGAAATTAAAGATGTGATTAAATAAATATGCTAAAAATATGAACAACATTTTGTCCTTTGGGTTTCTCTTTTTCTCTATTTACAGTATAGATTATTATTATTATTATTATTATTATTATTATTATTAAAAATAGTAAAAATAACAGCAACAAATGAATAAACAATAGCTTAATACTTGCTATGGGAAGCTTTTAAATATACTGCTTAAAATCAAAATATCTGACAGCAGCACTACACCACTGCTCCTAGTACTACTACTGCTACTAGTACTAATAATAGTTATGTCTGCACCCATTCACACTCAGTACTCTACTTCTCAGAGGCCTACAAACATGCCAGCCACAGACTACCATAACCAATCTGCACCGCCCTCCATCTCACATAATCACCACTATCATTCCTTTGCCTGACTTTATCAAACTTTTTGCTATCGTGTTGACACTCTGGTTTTTGATTTTATTTATACTTTGGGTTTTGCCCTTTGTCGTTGCCTCTGATATTCTGTTTGCGTCTCATATAACCATTGCCTGCTCTTTGACCTTGACATTACTTCACAGTTTGAATTTGTTTGCCAGTGTGCTTTAATAAACGGTGGTGAACCGACAACATCATATGAGTGCTTCATTGAACTGTTTTGCCAGGTCTTTGATCATAGTCCTGAAGGCATGGAGATCAGTGAACAACTGCTCATGATTAAGCAGGAGAGTAGGCGAATAATGGAATATGCACTGGAGTTTCTCACCCTCGCAGCTAGAACTGGATGGAATGGACCAGTCCTTAAAGCAACATTTTATCTAGGGCTCGACCCTCAAGTTCTCACTGAACTTCAAGATGGGCATGCCACATTGGACTCACTTCTGGATGTCCATCCAACTCAGTAACCTCCTCTGAAACTGACCATCTCTGCAAAGTGCCACATCTGAAACCCCTATCGCCAAAACCTCAGCTCCCATGGAAATCTCTTACACCAGTTTGGCCTGCTCGGAATATGTATAGACACACAAGGAGGGACTGTGCTTCTACTGTGGGGAAGCCACACATTGTCTGGCACACTACCCTTCTTGCCCACGGACATTCATGGAGGCTGAGAGAGCTCCAAACACCACTAACCCTCTCTCGGTGAGTCCCTCTAAATATCTCTCTTTCAAATCTTTCAAGATTGATGTGCTGGTAAAGCTCTCAGAGTTGGTCCATGTTCTCTCTGCCCTGATAGACTCAGGAGCTATGGGTAACTTCATGGACACAGAGAGATCATGTAAACTCCAGGTGCCCATGCAAAAACTCCAGCAGCCACTGAGCATCAGGCCCATTGATGGTAGGTCCTTTGAAGAGAGGTTCAACATACATACACACAATCCCTCACTCTCCAAGTCAGTGGTTTTCATCAAGAAACCATCTCCTTCCTCCTCACCTTGGCCAAGAACCAGTCCATCATCCTGCAGTTCCCCTGGCAACAGCATCACAACCTTCAGATCTCCTGGCAGGACAAAGAAATTTTGCAGTAGCCCACATCTTGCAGACAACATTGTCTCAATCTACCCAAGCTCACAGTAGCCTCTGCCATTGTGGAGAGCCCAGATGTCTCCATGAATGTCCTCATTCCTGAATGCTACTGGGTGTACATGGAAATCTTCAGCAAGGGTAAAGCCAGTGAGTGGGCTCCCTCCTCACTGTTCGAATGATTGTGCCATTGAGCTTCTTCCTGGCACCATGCCTCCTCACTGCCAAATCTATGCTTTGGCCATCTTGGAGCAAAGAGCTATGGAGGATTATGTGCAGGAGGCTCTACAACAGGGGTACATCCATCCTGCCATGTCACCTGCTTCTGTGGGATTTTTCTTCATGGAGAAAAAGGGAGAGGATCTTAGGCCATGCATTGATTACCACTGCCTAAATCAGATCATGGTGAAATGTCTGTATCCCTTCCCTCTAGTTCCATCAGCCCTGGAACAACTTTGCTCTGCCAAGGTATTCAACAAGCTAGACCTTCATAGCACCTACAATCTGGTATGCATCTGTGAGGGCAGTGAGTGGAAGATGGCATTTAGCACCACCTCTGGCCACTATGAATACTATGAATACTGCGTCATGCCATATGGGGTATCTTACACACAAAGCATGTTCCATTGCCTCATTAAAGATATGCTGAGGGACATGCTCAGCAAGTTTGTCATCTCATATATCGACAATATCCTCATCTACTCTCTGGACTTAGAAAGTCATGAGGCCCACATCAAGGAGGTCTTCGCCAAACCACTGGACAATCACCTGTTTGTCAAAGCAGAAAAGTGTGAGTTTCATGTTACTCAAATGTCTTTCCTGGGCTACAACATCAGCGCTGATGGAGTAACTGTGGACCAAGACAAGCTCACAGCAGTCACTACATGGCCAACCCCCACCACTGTCAAGGAACTCAAACGCTTCCTGGGATTCACCAACTTCTATCGAAATTCATCAGAGGCTTCAGCTCCACTGCCTACCCACTCACTGCCCTACTGAAAAAAGGGCCCAAATACTTACAATGGAACCCTGAGTCAGACAAGGCCTTCAGCCAGCACAAGACAGCTTTCACCTCTGCTCCCATCCTAAAACAGCTGGATCCCATGAAGCCCTTCATGATTGAAATGGGTGCCTCTGAGTCTGGGGTGGGAGCAGTACTCTCACAGTATTTTGGCAAGAAGCCCAAATTACACCCTGTGGCATTCTTTTCCAAAAAGCTCACGTCCACAGAACAGAATTATGCCATTGTTATCTGGGAACTTTTGGAAGTTAAATTGGTGCTGGAGGAGTGGCGACACTGGCTGGAAGGAGCAACCGACCAGTTCACTGTATACACTGACCACAAGAACCTGGAATACCTCAAAGCAGCCAAAGGACTGAACTCTTGCCAAGCTCACTGGGCTTTATTTTTCGCCCAATTCCAGTTCACCATCGCATACAGGACCAGCTCCAAAACCACCAAGACTGATGCACTATCCTGTGTTTACTCTCCTTCAGCCCCAGCCCAGGCTTCAAAACCCATAATCCCGCCTGCCTGTTTCATCAACACCCTCACTTGGGACATAGATCGAGAGCTTGCCCAGACCTTACTATACCAAATTCCTGACAGCTGCTTTCCCAATCTCATGTATGCTCCTTCACATCTCTGAGGGTGGCTGATCACTTTTGCAAGCACTACCCCTGTAACTGGACACATGGGCAGCCAGCAAACTTATCAGTTACTCAACACTAAATACTGGTGGCATAACATGCTCACAGACATCAACCAATTCATTTCCTCATGCTCTGTATGTGCACAGGTTATGGTACCCTGGGCACTTCCAGTAGGTAAACTCATGCCATTATCCACATCTCAATGTCCATGGTCCCACATCACCACTGACTTGATCACTGAGTCTTCTCAAATCTCAAAACCACACAGTTATCATGGGTCATCATTGACTACTTCTCTAAATCTCTAAGACTCATCTTTTTACCAGGCCTACCTACAGCACTGGAAACACCAGAAATGATCTTCTCGCATCTTTCATTATTTTGGTATCCCCGAAGACATAGTCAGTGATTGGAGCCCTCAGTTCACATCACAACTCTGGGCGAAATGTATGGACAAATAGGGGGTGTCAGTGAACTTAACTTTTGGCTACCACCCCAGCCAACCAGGAGATTGTGTACTTTCTCAGGGTGTTCTGCTGTGAAAACCAGAAGAACTGGGCTCAGTTTCTGCAGTGGGCTGAATATGCCCTGAACTCATTGAGACACTCTGCCACCTAAATTACACCCTTGTAATGCATACTTCACTATCAGCCTCAGCCGATGAGCATCCTCCAAGGAAATAAGATTGCTCCATTCCTCTTTGTGATTGTGGTAGACTACATTTTAAGGCAATCAGTCAATTCCATTCCCACAAAGGGTCTACCATAGGTAGAATATTTACAAGACAAAGCTCCAAATACAACCCCAATTCCAAAAAAGTTGGGACAAAGTACAAATTGTAAATAAAAACGGAATGCAATGATGTGGAAG
>JAODLJ010000002.1:2313863-2325615 GCA_027576115.1 Cathorops melanopus
TCGTGAAATGGCATCAGCAGGCATGGCGAGAGGAGCGGGAAAGCTGATTTCCCTTTTCAGAAATGATAAGATGCATCATCGAAGGTTTTTTTTTTTTCCCGGGTTTGTCTTGACCATATTCAAGACGTATGGGACAAAATAGATAAAGATGAAACCAAGATCATATCCAGCCACGCCAACGACATCATTCATCATTCTCGGAGAAACAGACCGCTACGACTTTTAGAAATCAGAGGAGTTCAAGAACAGCATTGTGGCTGAAAGAGAAGGATGGATTCTATTGACTGAAGCCAATTTGTAGTTTAACTGTCAATCCCGTGTCCCTTTACAATATATGTTCTGTCTGGTTGAGTTATGTTCCATCCCATATCAATACGGTGACTGAATATGAAACATGCTTGAACAGTTTCTTCCATTCTTTCATCCCATTGACCTGGTTGTTGTTTTTTTCACCTTGAAAAGTGAACCACTGCTCACTGACTCAGTTCAACAGGGTCGCTTTTCCTTTTTTTCTTTTTCAAAAGCCTGAGTAATGTTTAATTGCTTTCACTTCTGCAGGTTCTCCGGTATTGTAATTACACCTGGCTCAACTTTGACTCTCTTCTCTCCATGTTCCATTAACATTGTTGTGTTAAGACTTAAAATAAAGCACACTGGTTTTGTTTTGTTTTACATTTTTCTGCATTTTTCCCATTCCTGCTCGTAGTACTTGAGTAAAAGTGGTCTGGATTTGGATGGTGTATAGTGCTTAATTACGTCTTACATTATTAAATTTAAATCCCTTCTGTGTGAAATAACCAGCTACAATGTTCGTTCATTTGAAGTCCAGCTGGAGATAACTGATTCAAAGCTCCTGCAGGTCAGAAACCTGATTTACCGTAGGCGTCTCGGTTTTACACAGTTTCCAACTTTCGTCTGTTTGTTCAAAAATTTTGAAAGCCAATGGAACCGAACTTGAGGTACGAGTCGTGGAAATACATTTCATTGAATGTTCATCTTGCTCCAAAAATCTGAATCGAGATGTGCCAAGATCTGCAGTTCAGCCATCGCAGTGACAATATTTCAAAGCAAAGCACAAAGCAAAGCACAAAGCAGTTGATATTGAAGTTAGAAAGCGTGGAAATTCAACATGGCGGGAAAACCAATTCACTGAAGGGGAAAGGACTGGGGAAGCTTTACTGGGGTGCGTTTAGACGTGTGAATTCACAGGATTCATTCTTGTGAGCCAAGAGAAAACATGACTGGGGTGTCTTTGGTCATTAAACAAATGTTGATGTGACGAACACTAAACTTCTCAGATCCCAGTTTTTGACCAACAGGAAACAAGTTCCGCTCTTGTTGATGCACCAAATTTTGAACTTGAGCATTTTGAGCAAAAATAAATTGGTTCAGAAACTGAAAATTTGCTTCTCAGCTGGAACCAAAATATAGCTGGTTTTTCCATGATGACATCAGTGGGCATGCCATTAGTTTGGAGAGGAAGCAGAGAGCAGCAATGGAATAGGACACATCTTCAAAAAAATTTTTCCCCAAAAACAAACATCTGCAAGAACAGAACAAAAGCTCGCAGGTCATCAGTGCATTCCGCCACCTTGCGACTCCAGTTTCGTCCCGCTGTGCATCGTGCAACTCTGTGTGTTCATGACACGTCCTTGATTGCTTAAAACGGGTGAAAACATGGGCTGGATCGTGAGCTGACACCAACATTCAAAGAATCCTGAACGGGCATCTGTGAGAGCTGTTCAAATTTCATGACGATTTCTTTGGCTACAGGAAAACATTGTAGCTCCTGAAAGTCATCCTTCCATCTTGGAATGAATTGACTTGGTCAGTGGTCACACTTCATTTGTAACGACCAATCACAAGCTTAGTTCCATCGCGTGTTCATCAGCCGAGTTCACGCAACACTCTTGTGTGTGTCATGGCGAATACAGCTTCTGCACGATGTCCGTTTGTCACATGACTGAATCGCATCTTTCACCTGATGGATGCTCTGTTGTTTGGCGCATATCTGCGGAAAAACAAACGAGCGAGCAAATATTACCGCTAAGTCGGCGAGTTGCTTTTCAGTCGGTCAGCATTTTCTGCAGACGTGTGATTGAGCTGTCCATATACGAGCGTGACAGCTGATATACACTCGCATTTTTGTGGCTAAATTCTCTGCTTGTGAGCAATGTTGAATTTATCTCCTAACATTCTGTTATCCCGTTTTCCTTCAGATACTGATCTTCTTCCAAGTAATAAACCTGATATCAAGTGGTTTCATCTTCACCATGACAACCTCACGCTCACCAGCGTTTGTGTTCCTGCGACACGAAAGTTGCACAGTGCTCCATTAATTGTAATTAACATAATTAATAAATTGTTCACTGCCAATTTGCACTCGTTCTTGTTCAGTTATTAGACTCAATTTTTGCACCGTCAGGCGAGGAGAAGCTCTGATTACGGCCAGGCTTCGTTGCGCAATGATAAATGAGGGAATAATGAAGTTTTGAAAGTTTGATAAATGTTATCAGTTAAGTAATGATTAGACGAAACACAACTGTTAGTCATTTGTCAGAATTGCCTTTCTATTCATGGAGTGATGATGGACTAGGACAGTGGGATCAGGAATTCTCATTAGGGCTCCATAAGTATTTATCAAATTTTATAAACATTTCTCAACACCTGCAGATCAGGTCATGTGTCCTGGACTTATGTTAAAACGTAATTGCTGTTTGTGAGATGTTTATTAATCTCTAATGCAGTGTGATGACTGAGTAAGCAAGTTACGTATCTTCTTTCATCCTGAAGTAAGGAATTGTTTTCTTTTTCTTTGGAGGAATACATATCTACACAATTTCATACATATGGACACAATACATACGACAACCTCTTCAAAAGCGCATGGCTCAACACAGGAGAGCCAGTTCTTCAGGCCAGGATTCCGCAGTCTATCTTCGTCTCAATAACAAAGGACACTCGTTTCAGGACTGCAATGTGCGCATGTTAGAAGACCGGTGGTTTGAAAGAGGAGTAAAAGAAGCCATCGTCATCGACCTGGAACAACCATCACTGAACAGATGAGGTGGTCTGAGACACCATTTATCAGCCACCTACAATGCAGTCCTTGGCACACTTCCCAGAAAACTGAATACACATCCATACCAAGACTCGGCTGACTTCAATGACTCACATGATGGCAGAGAGAGCCAACAACCCACAGATCGCCCTAATGACCTTCTAGGCTGCTAATATAGTTCACACCCAACCTCCAGTGAGCCTAACACCTACAGAATGACTGAGAGGGTCAACAACCCAAGTGACCTCAACAACTCTCTTTAGGGTTGCTTTTGGTCCACTAGGAGATAAATACCTGGAACTCCCCACAAGTCAGCCAGAGCTAAAGAAGCCTTTCAGATGAGAGGTGAAACGTCTTCAAGAATTTCAAGCAAGTCCAGTTGCCTTCTTTAGCACCTAGAGTTTAAGCCACATGTTTTGGACTGTGGGAGGAAACCCATACAGGCACAACATGCAAACTCAGACATGGAGAAAACATACAAACTCCACACAGTCAGCTGCAAGGTTCACACCCAGAACCTTCTTGCTTGAAGACAATGGTGCTAACCACTGCACCATCATGCCACCCAGGCTGGAACTGATCTGATGGAAATTTCAAATGATCAGGTGTTTGCCTGTAAATAATAATTCTGAAATGAACACAGCAGGATGACATTTTTTTTTAAAAATGCCAAATGGAACATAAAAAGAGGAAATGTGTTAGCCTTTTTTGGGGGAAAATGGTTAATTTGTCATATTTTTCTATAAAGGAACAAAGTGAACTTCCCTTTTGAAAGTAGAAACAAGGGCCTTGATTTTACCGCTCCCCAGGCTTCTATGTGGCTTCAATCAAAGATACAAAAGTGTAGTATGAAGTTCTCAGTCATCTATAATGTTTTTGGGGAATTTATGAACTGTATAGCAATGTTCATTTAGCCTGAATGTTTGGTACAGTATGTTGTGTGTGCCCATGGTGGAGCTCTGGGTATTTTTTTTTTTTTTTTTCTGAACTGGTATTATCCAGTTTACCTCACATGTACCTTATATATAACAGCTACATTTTTCCAACACAGAATTTCCACATTATTTTAGTTTTCTTGTTATTTTATCATTATTCAAGCCATTTCATATGATTATTAGCTAATTATCCTACCTATTTTTTGACTGTTGGGCTCTCTGTGTGTTTGTAGGGCACATAATGCTGAAGTATTTTAGAATTAGGATCACTTTATTCATTTTGTATACAGGAATGTACAGAAGTTTGGCAGATCATTGTTAGCACAATCTCAGACCTTCAGACCTACAAAAAAATGCAGACTTTATACACAATGCACTTCATTAGAACATCTGTAAATCTGCTCATTTATATGTAGTGATCCAGTCAGCCAATCATGTGGCAGCAATGTAATACATAAAATCATGTAGATATAATGACTTTTGGTGTGGCATGGCTGTTGGTGAGTATTTCAGAAACTGTTGATCACATCCAAGTCTCTAGGGTTTACACAGAATAGTGGTGGGAGCATAAAAACATACAGTGAAAACAGCAGTTCTGAGGGTGGAGATGCTTTGTTTATGAGAGAGGTTAGAAGAGAATGGCCAGATGGGTTCGAGCTAACAGGAAGTCTATGGTAACCAAAATAGAGCAGGCAAGCTCATCCAAACTTGACAGGTGAGGGTTGAGTCTGTGGTGCATATGTATATACTGCCATCTAGTGTTTCCTAAATAGGCAATGCACTTCTGAAATGGTGAAAAACTGCAGCTCCATACAGGAACAGGGATTCTGCTGATCAGAAACACAAGTATAACATCAAGAGTAAATAGTGATGTAACAAGTCTTCAGAGAGTGTAGACGTAACACCATCTGGTTAAAAAAAATATATAAGAGTTAAGAATCTCTCTCTCTCTCTCTCTCTCTCACACACACACACACAGAACATAAACACACAATTGTTCTTAATATCTTGGCATTTAAGGCCATGTGTGTGAATTGTAACATGCTATGGAGAGAAACAGGATGTGTGGATGCTCAGAGTGATGTTTACTGTGGGAGATCCAACAGCTATAGCCCTACTTCACTGCAGGGGTCAACACATAGGACGGCAGCAAACAGAGCGGCAAACAGTCTCAAAAGCAGGAAACACAGTATATGGAATTTACAAACTCAAAAAAGGGAACTGAGACTAAAAGTCAGTCAATTCACACCAAAAATCTGCAACATGACAAAAACATTTCACAATGTCACAGAAACAAGCTGCAGTGGTCTAAATTGATAGCAAGCCAATGAGAGAACAGTGGTGCCCCCTTTCCACCACAGACCTCCCAAATGACCCACATCTGGTGGGTCAGACTGGAAAAATGATTCCAAACCAGCTGACCCACCAAGATATGGAAAAACCTGATATCAGAAAAATCTAAAGAGCAATGTCAGTGATCTGTCAGGCTTTATAGTGGAGCTCCATTAAGAGAATATGGTAATATTGACATGAATTTTGATGGGTTTTGTGACCACAGGGTACCCAATCGTAAGTGCAAGATAACGTAGCTCATAAACACTTGACCACCGGACAATGAAATTTGTATCTTTATTTAAATAAGATAGATGGGTTTTTATCCAGCACTTATTTTTAATTTGCTTTTTAAAAAATACGTGGGATTATTTACTAACACATTTTACACTCATTGGTAGCTCTGCTTTTAGGCAGTGCCTACACCTTTTAAAACTTTACACTGACTTTCAGAAAGTTAACTTTTGGTATAATTGTAACAACATTTATGAGTGGGCCAAATTTCAGGATCAGGCCTGGATAATGCCATAAGTAATGGTGTTTAGGTCTCAAGTTGATATCTGGAAACAGTGCCTTCCTGGTTTCCAAATATTCTTGGATGAAAGCATCCAGATAAGTGACCTGAGCCTTAGAAATTTGCTGAGCACAAATTTGGTCAACAATGTCCTTAAACTGCAAAGTTAACTGCCACACATTATCTTGGGGGTCCTGCACTTTGTCTCCAATTATGAGAGGCAACAATCTCAAGAAGTTCCAATTTTGAACAGCTTGTCCACTAAGTTTCAATGTTTTAGGACTGACCTCACAAGGTTTGGAGCAAGCATCGGTTGCTTTGTATTTAAACTGCTTGATGTGCCTGTTCAAAATTGTGTAGCTGAACCATTTCTTTTTGTTGATGAAGTACTCGAGGTAAAGAGCAATATCGTATGAGAGGACACCCTCGAAGATGTCATGACCGAGACATGGGGGAATGCTAGGTGAGCAAACATCAAAAGTTTTGTAAAGAATTAAATACTGACCTGAACTTTATCCCTTGTACTTCTGGCTTATCTTCTGTCTCCAGCTGTTCAGTAGCAGATCTATATGTTTCTTGAGTCCACTCAGGTCCAGAGATAGCTGGATCAGCACCCTGAAATTCAGTTCGAGTAATCAGACAATATCTGCAGAAGTACTCAGATGAACTGAAATTTTCTGTAAAACCACCAATGCAGTGAGAGCCCAAGTTGTCTCCAGCAATGCAGTAGAAAGCTCCCTTTACAACAGATTTATCTACCATTGTTATCCCATTTTCCTCCAGTACCTTCAAATCAGCCAGGAGTTCTGAAAAATCTTTGGCATGGCCAAATTCCTTGAAATCCTTCTCTCTACACAGTAAAACTGTCATGCTCCGCCCCAGAGTTCCACTCCGGAGATTTATTATCTCCCAGTTCAGCGCTAATCCAGATCCAGGACGGGACTTTCATCTTGCCGGCATTCACTTCCTTGTTTGCTCTGCTATGTATAAAAAGGCGGTTCTCAGACAGGGACCTTGCCAGAACGTCTTGTTGGTTTTTCATGTTGTCTCTGCACTCTTATTGCTTCTTGGATTTTTGCTCTGTTTTGCCCGTTTCTTGTCAGTCTCTAGCACTACGTTTTTGTCTTTTTTTTCATGTTTGTTGTGCTACATTTTTGTCTGGACTATTTTTTTATGCTAGTGTTTTTTGTCCTTGCCTGCCTTGTTTTTTTGTCCCAAGTTTTTTCTGGATTATTTTTGGTTTACTTTTACTCCTATTAAATCTCATTATTGGATTTACTGGTCTGTGTTCTGCTCTTGGATCCTACTCACCACATCTCACCTCCCATAACAAAAACCAGCTGCATGTGATCAGCATTTGATCAGGCATGGGGGGGGAGATGTTGAGTAGAGAGAAGTACACAACCAAAACCTTGTGCTTCTTTTTCACAGAACCCAGCGCATTCACTACTTCAAATGCATCCAGGTATACTAGAACCAGCTTGAGACAACTTGGGTTTTCCTGAAAAAATGTTTGACATGAATGAATGAATGAACCCTTTATTATCACTAGTCACAAGTACCAGTGAAATTGACCATCAACCTGTCCTTACATACACACATACAATTGACAGAGGGGGAGTAGACAGGACAGGAAGACAGGGATGAAAAGAAAAATACAGAGTAACATGAGGAGAGTACATAAAACATATGTTTTATGATTGCATTATAACATGATACATATGTATTCATAGTTCCTTAAATGTTGACATAATTTCATAACTTACAGTAAAAAAAAAACCTCCACCATATTATGATTCTAGCTTTGCATTTTACTGCATTAAATAGCACATCTTTAAAAATCTGTTTATTATTACTCTTAATTTGTGTAAATAAGTTTTTACTCCAGAAATGATAATGTATTAGAACGAGTGTGTTAATATAAACCTGTGATTTGCAGCTGCACTATTGTCAGAGCTGCTGTTCTAGAAAAATCATCAACCAACCAATGTCCAGAATTCATCAGCACTGTGGTTTCGTCCTGTTTGAAAACCTGAACTTTCATAACAAGTTAGAGAAGTACAACAAAAAGAGGAAATGATTAAACAGTACAGGTTGTAGCTTCAAATGACTTTGCATCAGCTTCTGAAATGCAGCGGAGTGTAAATGAGGAGTGTATAAATAAAGAATCACTTGTGCACCGCAGAAGCACGGAGGAAGGCTCTTATGGTGCTGGATGAGTCTAAATGACTTTCTCTGTGAAAGAAATCATCTTTTTTGGCAGCGTTGATTAGACTGACACATTTTGAGCCAGATGTCCTACATAAAGCTGCACAGAATTAACACGTCTTAATGCTTCATACACACATCCTATAACACAGCTTGTTTGGTCAGCATCACTGTCTTGTGTCAGGGTCAGGCAATAAAACTGACGATATACTGTACAAGTGAGAGAAATAAAAAGAGACGCAAAGAAACAGAGTGAGGGAGAGAAAAGGAGATGGAGAGAAAGACATCACGGTCAATAATTAGGTCCATTAAAGGCATCACTCTTACAGCTCATTAACTGTTACTCATTAGTCAATGCAATATTAATCTTAATGATTAGTTTTACACACACACACACACGTGTGCTGAGGCAGGACGACATTAAAAATGACACAATGACGAAATGAAGTCGAGAGGATATCACACTTGACTTATGCTCCAGGCTACTATCAACTATCGAATGAATTTTTAGAGGAACCTCATAAAAGGCTTTTACACTCATTCAGCACACAGCTCGTTTTGAGACATACCTCCTTTGTAAACCATGTTCACCTGAAACTAGCCTAAAAAATTCAGTCACTGAAAAAGGAGGACGTGTTTTTCTTCTTTCTCTCAGTCTTTGTGTGGGAAACACAGTCACCATGGTGCACGCGCTTTTCTAATGTATCCATGGATATTCTTCACTTCATAAACTCTCTGCAGTATTGTCTTATAATAGAAATGGTTATGCACATCATGGACCCACTTTCTCTTTGCCTTTTTTTTGTGGAAACATTTAAAGGTGCTATATGTAAAAACTGGCCACCTGTCGAATTCATACTCCACACTCCAAACAAACAGGGGGCGGTATATGAGCAGAAAGTTGGGCTGTCTTCTCTGATCATAAGACACAAAGAAATACACACTCCAGCTTCACTCTGTTTGGTAGCTAGCGATAGGACGAGCTAATTGATCTAGTTATATACAACTATTCTGTGTATGACGGGTCAGAACCGCATATCAGAAACCACTAACTTAGCAAATATATTAACACTGTTCAGTGCGGGAAATAAGGAATTTTAAGCAGGTTGTCACAGGACAGGCAAGTCTGAAATGTTGTCTGTACATCCAAATTTCAGCCTGTCCAAATGACAGGCCAAAGGCCCAGAACAAGGCGGCCAGGGGTCCGGGACCTGTCTTAGGGCCCTGGAAGCTGAAGAGCTTTAGATGCCTGGAGATGGCTTCTCAGCTATTTCCAGACACATTTCTGTGATCTTCAGAGGCCAAATTACACTAGACATTAGTTGCTCATTACACTACAAATTGAATCCAATTTACAAGAAAATGTCAGAAGATTCAAGAAAAACATGCTTAAAGTTCTATCCAAGAAAACAGTAGTACACACAGGTCAGTTCCATATCTAGAAAAAAGTATGAGGGGTCAAGGATGTTCCAATTGGTTACAGTTTACTGGTACTCATATCTTCAGTGCGTTAGTCCTGCATGGGTGGAGGGTCCACAGCTTGGCTCAGCTGACTCCACTTACTCCTATCAAAGACATCATCTGGTTTTGCTTTTATGGACTTTAGGTGCTCCTTTATTGAGTCAGCCCATCTCTTTCTGGGTCTTCCATGTGGCCACTTGCCTGGAATGTCCAGTGCTGTTGCAGATTTAGCCACTGCTCCATCTGAGCTTCGCATGATATGGCCATACCATCAGAGGTGCCACGCTCTCATTTTTGCAGTGATTGGAACCACCTGCATTTTCCTATGGATGTCTATATCTTCTACATGGTCTAACAGAGAGAGTCATTGAGACCAGTGTAGCATTTTCATCTCCATGGCATGTAAACTTTGCTCATGTTTTACAGTGACTGGCCAACATTCACAGCCATATAGTGCTACTAGGCGTACCACAGTCTTATATGCTTTAGCCTTCAAATTCGTCGGCATCCTACTGTCAAAAAAAAAAGTATGCCTGTTACCTTTTGCCATCTCAGCCAGCCAGCATTTACACAGGCTTTGGCATCTTGGAAGGTATCTCCATCCTCACAAAAGACAAAACCTAGATATTTGAACTGGGTGACTTTGGGAAGATCCTCCCCATCAATGGTGATGCTGCCATCTGTTTGTGAACCAGATTCCATATACTTGGTCTTCACTAAGTTCAAGCGCAGACCATACCCATCTAGCCTTGATTTCCATAGCTACACCCTTGTTTCCAGTTCTTGGTGAATGTTTGCAGCTAGAAAAACATCATCTGCATAGAGAAGTGTCCATGGATGTGGTGTTTGGAGATCTTCTGTGACACTATCCATACACAGAATGAACAGCAGGGGTGAAAGTGCTGACCCCTGGTGTACACCAACATGTATGGGAAAAGCTGGGGAGGTACCAACAGAACAGTGTACCACACTTGTAACATCTTGGGAGAGGAGCTGTATCCACTGTATATATGTTTTGGGCACACCATGCGATCGGCGTGTATGCCATATCAGTGCATGCGGTATTCTATCAAATGCTTTCTCCAGATCAAGAAATGCCTGGTAGGCATTACAATAATACTCATGAAACATTATGTCAACAATGACTATTTTCATACTATGTTTATAATAAGTCTATAAGAAATTTAGTAATTAACAATACAACTATTCTTACATAATAGAGTTAAAATTTTGAGTCAGAGATTCCAAGTAACTTTGTAACAAAATGACTTTTAAAATGACTCAAAACTAGACCTGGTCATATAATTTGGCATTCAGACTCAAATCTGCTGGACCAGAACTTAGAAAATAGAAGAAAACAGCGTGAAAGAGAAACCAATGGAAACCGAAAGAGTGAACGTGATTATCATGCCGTTACCATGGGAACAGTCTTTTATGAATGCGGTGCTCTGACTCCGGTGTGACTGAGTAAGGTGACAAGTTTATGTTTCATCTAATTTCGGTAATTTAAAAAATATTATATTATTTGGTAGTGGGCATAGAGGAAAGTGTAACGTATAAAGGTTTTGCCAATATGTTTATCATGCTTGTATGATAAAAACTCGTGAAGATATTTATCTAAATACACGACCTACTCATTCTAAACCTGCCGAGCTTCGCCAGAGAAGCTCTCAACCCCAAAGGGTTAAAATACAATGGAAAAAACACTTTGTCAGGGTCTAAAACCTGTAGTAATCTATTTTGTTTGAACATTAGTGGTAAACCTACCCAGTTGATATCTCATGATATCTTTACAATTTTTCATGGGTCATCTGGTTTGATGCTTTTGAAATACAGATGGACAAATGCGAAAATTATCAGTCAATGTTTGCCTGTCCGGCCTTATTTCCCACACTGGAACATATATGGAATTATGTGGTGAACAAAAAAAGTGATAAAAAAAGTTTGATATTTTAGATTTGTCAAAGTATCAACTGTTTACCTTGATGCCGCTTTGCATACTATTGGCATTATCTTAACCAGCTTCATGAGGTCGTCACCTGGAATGCTTTTCAATGCATATCAAAGTCCTAAAAGTAGATAAAAAGAACCCAGTTAAACAAATCAGACAAAAATATTATACTTGGTCATTTATTTATTGAGGAAAATGATCTGATATTACCGGTACATATCTGTGAGTGGCAAAAGTATGTGAACCTCTAGGATTAGCAGTTAATTTGAAGGTGAAATTAGAGTCAGGTG
>JAODLJ010000002.1:3016625-3027280 GCA_027576115.1 Cathorops melanopus
TCACAGATATGTAATATTGGATCATTTTCCTCAATAAATAAATGACCGAGTATAATATTTTGTCTCATTTGTTTAACTGGGTTCTCTTTATCTACTTTTAGGATTTGTGTGAAAAATTGATGATGTTTTAGGTCATATTTATGCAGAAATATAGAAAATTCTAAAGGATTCATAAACTTTCAAGCACCATTGTACATACAAGGTCAAAAATATACATACAGCACACCTGATATCTGGGTAAAATGTCTATTCGCAAGATTCACCTTGACCAAACATTTTTGTTTACCATGAACAAGCTTCTGACAGAATTATGGTTGGCTATTTCATGACTCTTCATGGTAGACCAGCAAGTGGCCTAGTAGTTTGTGTGTCTGCCTCTCGATCGGGAGATTGTGAGCTCTACTCACAGTCAGGTCATACCAAAGACCATTATAAAAATGGTGCCTATTGCCATCTGGCAAGACATGCTGCAATACAGATGCGAGTGGGGAATCAAACTCTAGTGGTTACCAGAGGACTAGCCCCCCACTGTAACTCTAGCTATGTAATATAGGTGAGAGGCTAAGGGCTATGAAATGGAGATTGGCGCCACCAAACGTGCCATGAATGGTGTGGAAAGGACCTCATGGTAGAATTGGTAGAGTTCAATTAATTTTGCTTTTCCTTGGCATGGACTCGACTTATTAGCACAGTCCATATATTTTCAATAGGGTTGAAGTGAGGACTTGTTTTAAGTTTAATGTTAGCCTGCTTTATCCTCTACAACCAGCTCTGAGTGTTTCGGTTCATTGTCCTGTTGTAACTCCCAAGTCATGTTCAAGTTTCTGACGGTTTATGCTGAAGAATTCTGAGGTAGTCCTCCTTCTTCATTATTCCATCCACTTTGTACAATGAACCAGTGTGGCAGTGGGGGCATGGTCAAGCAGCAGTCTGTGAATGGAGGGCGGGGTCGGGGAAGGTAAGTGGCGAAGTCATTCCACCTGCTGTCAATTAATGTGTGTGTGTGTGTTTGTTACAGGGACGCAGCATAAAAGGAGAGAGAGAGCAGAGAAAGGGAGCTCTCTCCCCAACCACAATGCATGTGTGAGTGAGTGAGTGAGTGAGTGAGTGAGAGAGAGTGTGATAAAAGGAAGCTGAAAAGCTCAATAAAGTTTTGGATAAACATCACCTCTCGCCTGCCGTGCTTCTGTGCTCCACCCACATCAGGAAGTGTTACAATGCTAAAAAACTAATAGAAGCTTAGATCAATACTAAATGTATGCAAATAAAATAACAATTGTGTTTAAGGTAACAGGAAGTCATAAAAATATTTAAACCATTCAATTTATCATTATTTTTGTGTGTACTGCTCCTTTAGCAAGTGTAGTGGTAACAGCCAATCAGGTAACTACAGCCAATCAGGAACTACAGCCAACCAGGAACTACAGCCATTGCTGGAGGGAAGGAGAACAATTCGAGCAAAAGCAGAATGGTAGAGACGGCAGACGGAAAAGTCAAAAACAAGAGGAAAAGAGAAAGTAAATGGGGTAAAAAAAAGTGTATTTTTTGTACATCTAAGTGAAGTGTAGGTTTTACATCTTGTTTTTTTTTTTTATTCTTGGGAAGATATTGTGTTCACCTGCTGTCTACTGTTCTCGCAATGTGCCCATATTTGTTCAAGTACCAAACTCAGTTATTGTTAGTGGACTCACCGATACTGAGTCAGATAAGGAATTAACTGATTTCTTGAACAAATATGGGCACATTGCAAGAACAGTAAGAGTAGATAGCCCCCAGTCTCCATACCACAAAAATGCCATTGTAGAGTATGAGAGTGGAAATGCAGTGTGCACCCTTAAGCCTGTACTTCCATACAGCTATGAGAGCCCCAGTCAAGTCATTTACCAAATAAGAGCCCTTTCAATTGAATATGTGCCGATTGTGACTGGTAGCGCCACCCAGTGCTTTTTGAGTGAACTGCAAAATATTGCTAAACTCAGTGGCAGATCCTTTGAAGAAATCTTGCAAGAGCAGCTCTCTGAATGCAGTAAATCTGTAGCTGTTGAAATAGA
The DNA here is from genome assembly GCA_027576115.1 of Cathorops melanopus. Taxonomy (NCBI): domain Eukaryota; kingdom Metazoa; phylum Chordata; class Actinopteri; order Siluriformes; family Ariidae; genus Cathorops; species Cathorops melanopus. Next base: position 3,018,677 of record JAODLJ010000002.1, read on the forward strand.
GTCCATGAGTGAGCCTGCAAGTGAGCCTTCCATTGCAGTGCTCCAAAGCCCGCCGGCACAATCATCAGCTTCTGAGCCCCAAGTAACTTATCAAGCATGTTCAGGGAGGAAAACAGAGCTGGGAGAAACTTATTTGAGCAAAATACCCAGCCACACTAAAGGAGATGAAACTCCTAAGGGAGCCATGAGAATTGTTAACCCTCCAGAAGTGCAACGAATGGTTGTAGAACACATAGTTTCTGGCAAAACTCCTTGCCCCAGTCATGAGGCTGACTTTGATACTTGGCGCAACAGTGTTGAGCTCATTCTGCAAGACACAGCTCTTTCAGATTTACAGCGTTCAAGGAAAATTTTAGATAGCCTTGTATCACCAGCTGTTGATGTTGTAAAGCATCTTGGTCCACAAGCTTTGCCTACAACTTACCTTGAACTACTTGATGCAGCTTTCGGAACAGTAGAAGATAGCGATGAGCTTTTTGCCAAATTCCTTAACACTCTGCAAGATGCAGGAGAGAAGCCATCCCATTATCTATACAGATTACAGACAGTTCTTGCCAAAGCATTGAAAAGAGGTGGTGTATCTGCCAGTGAAGCTGGCAGACACCTTTTGCAACAATTTTATAGAGGGTGTTGGGATGATGTGTTAATGGCTGACCTGCAGCTTGAGCATAAAGAGAATGACCCACCTCTTTTCTCTGAGCTACTGTTACAGCTACGTGTGGAGGATAGACACTCTGCAAAAGAAAACTGTATGAGAAAGCACCTTAGTTCATCAAAGCAAAAGGTTAGTGCACATCTCTTGACTGCAGGCCCCCTTGTTAATGACACGCCAGTAGATAGTGACCTCACTGATGTGAGGAAGCAAGTCACTGAGCTGCAAAGTCAACTTACCCGACTAAAGACATCGAAAGCAGAGTCCAATCTGCCTTCTCAAGACAATGTTGTTGCTAAATTAAAGAGACAGGTTACTGAGCTTCAGAGCCAGTTCACAAGCCTAAAAGCACAGAAACCTCCAAAGACTAAGACCAGTGTAACAAAATTGAATATGAAGCAGCTGACTAAGTCCAAAGAGTCTCCTTTCACTGCAGAACAAAGGGCAAGCAGCAGACCAAAGCCATGGTACTGTTTTCAGTGTGGTGAGGATGGCCACAACACATCCTCATGTCCTAATGATCCAAGTCCCGCATTGGTGGCTGCTAAGAGGAAGCAACTAAAGGAGAAACAGTCTCAGTGGGAAAATCAAAATGGCTCAGTTGCTACCCAGCCTTTAAACTAGACTCAGCCCTCATCGTGGGACAAATGAGAGCTGAAGGCAGTGATAACAGTCCCACTCCTGATACTGAGCGCAAAGCCAAGAAACAAAAGAAACTGTTTCCACACACAAGATTCCCCCCTGCAAGAATACCTAAGGGGTTGATTGGAGCTAAGTACACTGCTTGTGTACTCATTGATGGACAAGCTTCCACCTGCATTCTTGATACAGGGTCACAAGTGACCACAGTATCACAGTCTTTCTATGAGAGCAATCTTTCCAAATTTGACATCCATCCCTTGAATGAGCTGCTAGAGATAGAGGCTGCAAATGGTCAAACTGTGCCCTACTCAGGTTTCATAGAGGTAGACATCACCTTTCCTAAAGATTGTTTTGGTTCTGAGATCACTGTGTCACCCTTGGTGTTAGTTGTTCCAGACATACAGTCTAATGCACTTTTGAATGGCAACAACACATTGGATCTAGTATATGAGGCTTATTCCATGACCAAAACAGCTCCCCAAGCCATCCCATATGGTTACAGAGTTGTTCTGAAAATAATGCAGCAGAGAAACAAACAAAAAGAGAACAGAAGCTTGGGGCTAGTGACACTATCAGGGAGAGACCCTGAAGTTGTCTCCACAGGTCAAAGCTGTGTCTTGGAAGGGTCAGTTCATGTCAACAGCCAGACATCAGATAGGTGGGTTGCTATTGAAGCCCCTTCATCATCATCCTTGCCAGGAGGGATGATGGTCACAAACTGTTTAATCAGTCTCCCAGACAGTCCCTTCCAAAGGTTGCCAGTTTTGGTGCAAAATGAAAGTAAGCATGACATCATTATTCCAGCAAAAAGTGTCATAGCTGAAATCCATGCCTTGCAGGAGGTGATCTCCTGTAAACAAAACCTGACTGACACGACGCCACCAACTAGCATCCCAATGTCACCTGAAAATGTAGGGTTAAACTTTAACTTTGGTGACTTCCCCTTGAATGGCGAGAGTGAGTGGACCAGAAGTTGAGCGCTATGCCAGAGGTGTTCGCTCAACATGATTCTGATTTTGGTCGAACAGACAAAGTTAAGCACCAAATTAAATTAAGTGACGAAACCCCCTTTAAACATACACCTCGGCCCATATGTCCACAAGATCTTGACGCTGTTCGGAGGCACCTTCAAGAGCTGAGTGAGGCAGGAGTAATCCGCGAGTCTGAATCATGCTTCTCTTCACCCATAGTGGTGGTTAAGAAGAAAAATGGAGACATAAGACTCTGTGTCGATTATCAAAAATTAAACCTACAGACAATCAAGGACGCCTACACTCTGCATAACCTGGAGGAGACCTTCTCCGCACTCTCAGGTTCAAAATGGTTCTCGGTGTTGGACCTCAACACCATTCCATTGATGAATCACTTTTCCATAGAATTGTAACAGAATATATTACACTATTTTACTTTGTTTGTATTTTGTTTTATGAAGCAGTCTCACATAACATTTTGTTAAGGGTCATGAGTAGATTGGTTCCGGGGGTAGAGTGACCAAGGGGGGAGTGAAGTTGTATGTATGTGTTTGGTCTGCAATAAACGGCATTTCTATAAACCACCTGTAGCCTGTGTGTTCCACGCCACAGGGAGAAGAACAAGTTTCCACAAACGCGTGCCAACTTGGTGGGTTACAAAATCATTTACGCTTTCAGTCATTATATGAAAGAAAGGAAAAAAAGAACAGCTGCTAGGGAGAAACAAAAGGATGTCAAGTCTTTCGTGCTAATAGTTCATGAGGTATATGAAGGGAATTTAGGTCAGCAATGTCACCAACAAGAAAAGCAAGGGGACTAATTAACAGACACTGGAGTTTCATTTCCTCAAGGACATATTTAGGGCCTCTGTAAATCGCTTACCAAATTTATTTCAGTACAAAGTGACTGATAGTCTCATGGTGATTTTGTATTATTATTTATGTTCAAAAGCGTGTTTCTTAACAGCGTATGGGATCAGTTTCAGTTCATGGCTCAGAATATCAATTGCCTTAAAGCTCACAGAATTAATGTCCTCATCCTCCAGGCATCCAGAGCCTGTGAATGAGACATGAAATTGATCCTGGGCTGTTTTTACATCAGATGGTGTGGTGCTCTGTGTCACCTGAAGGACATTTACACAGCGTGTCTCATCTTACAAAACAACAAAGTGAGAATTATAATGAGCTCGAGCTCGGAATCCGTGACATGGAAAGTACAAAATTACTACACTGGAGGCAACAGGCTCATTAACACACAAATTGGAGCTTAAATGGTGACTCATTAGGGAAACAGTAACACAGTTTTGAATAATCACACAGTTAAAACATATTATTTGCTGGTGTCATAACAGATTTTCAATTATCTTCATTCAGTTATTAAATATATAAAGAATAAAACATGACATGGTTCAGTTTATTTCCAATAACAACAAACCTTGACGTGTTTTATTCCTCTCATACAACAACAACGGGATTCTCATTAGAGCAGGACACATCATGGTGGACTTGTCTGGAGAAAGTTACAACTCATGTTATGAAATGTCTGAGAAACAAGTTCTCTTGAAGTTAATAAGAACAAAAACAAAAAAAACCATGGCTTTTCATGTTACCAAGAAATCATAGTTACACCTTTACGTCTGACATTGCTGGAATTCCATATACATGTCATAACTGTCTCCTTGATAGCACAGCTCCGTACTTAAGAGAAAATGGTAACGCATCGACCTGATTTTTGATGGCTTTCACGAACGACGTCTGCATCCCACCACAGGGAACCCAATCATAAGTGCAAGGAAACTAATCTCATAAACACTTGACCAGCAGACAACAAAATGTCTATCTTTATTTCCATAAGATAGATGGGTTTTTATCCAGCACTTATTTTTAATTTGCTTTTTAAATTTACTAACACGTTTTATGGAAAATATTCATAACAGTTTCATATAAAATGAGTTACGACAGTTTTATTAGTCCACTCGCTTGTTGGACAGTTGACAGTTTGTCGTGTAAGGGTGATAGATGGATGTAATTGCAGGAAGTTTTATTGAAAGCTTGCAAGCAAACAGATCTAAAACGAGTCGGAAAACAGGCAGTGGTGGAGTGAGGCACAGACAGGATATCAAATGTAATACAATACTCACTGTCCAAAAACACAAACAGGGCTAAAACCAGAAAAGTGACACAAAATACAAGGATTGGTAATGTTAGACGCAGGGTACTTAGCATATACTTTGCAAAGTTTGTGTGTTACTGAGAGTCCTTATACAGTATGTGTGCGCTGTGATTGTGCTCTAATCAGGAACAGGTGCATGGACATGAGAGATGTAACCAGATGTCTGTTTGACAAATCAAGTTTGATACTGGATGGTAACTATATAGTACTAATGTAAAGTGAAAGCACTGGTTCACTGCTGTCCACCAGGCACCCAGCAGAGTCACACCATAATAAATGTTGTGGTGTTGTTCAGGCTTGTAGTACTCCAGTCCAACTTGTGCTGTAATTTTAAGGACTTGTGACTTGACTTGGACTTGAGTACTGATGAGTCAGACTCGGACTTGTGCATTAACCGCATTCGGACTCGTAAATTGGAGATGAGGACTCGGATTTTTCTTTATGTTTTGTAACATGCCATAATAATTTGGCATAAGATATTTATATCTACTTTAATTTTTATACTAATTTTGTGCAATAGAATGCACATTCACCTGTTCATATGTCATGTTCAGGAACAAACTAACGTTAACGGCGCTAAAATGCCTGGAGAGATGCCCCTAGGATTGTCTGCTTTACTTATACAGACTTCTCATGCAGTGGGGAAAAAATGCACTGCTATGTGTTCCATATGTAGAAGAACTTTCAAGGAGACGATGGGGACAACCTCAAACTTCAATCGTCATTTGGTAAGACTCCACCCAGAGAAGGAAGCACCTATGTTCACAAGCTATGTTCACTGCTCTTTTGATAGTGGCCAGGGCTTGCTGAGTGATGAACAAGTTTTTATCTGTAGCCTGTTAACTAAAATGGTGCAGTCAAGCAGTAACATTAGTCCAACACAGTAGCAGAGACGCTTTCACATAAAGGCACCAACAGACACCGTCAAACGGTGTGGTTGAAGTCTTGTTCTTGGACTCGACTTGAAATTTTCTTTCATGACTCAGACTTAAACACTCAGGAGCTCCACTAAATATAAATGTGACTAAATATAAATATAATATTTAATATATACTGTAAGAGGTCCTTGTGAATGAGCTGTTATCTAAAGAAACAATCAGCACCTTCTGACCGATCAGAATCCAAAATTCAACAGCCATTATTTTTTAACTTTGTCCAAATTTGACCCCAGTTTGTTGCCTTCAGCTTCACAACCATCAAAGCTTTGGTTTGTTTCTTTTTGTGGACAGAGTGGTAACTTTTTACCTAGAAGACTCAGCTGTTGTTTACTCATCAGATTTGTGTTTCATCACTGCACTCAAAGTTCAATCAAACTCAGTATTCACTGGCATCGTTTGCCGCTGACCTTAAATCTCTGTCTGAGAAACGACTTTCAGGTATGCAAGGAAAACCCAATTCCATTTCTTTTACAAGGTCTTCCTGCTCCATTCCTGCTGATGGTGGATGTTATCACTTATGATTTGGGCACATGGACATTATGGATGTTATTATTTATGATCATGTGGTGGGTGGCGCAACAGTTATCACTCTGGGTGACTGATCAGGAGGTCAGGGTTCAAACTCCAGCACTGCTGCCAAGCTGCTGCTGTTGGGCCCTTGAGTGAGGCCCTTCACCCTGTCTGCTCCAGAGGCTGACCTGCACTCTGACCCAGGCTTCCTAACAAGCTGGGATATGCAAAGAAAATAACTTCAGTGTGCTGTGAAGCAGTGAAAAATTATTTTTCATGAGCCATCGTTAAGCTCAACAAAATACTCAAATCTGAGGAATCCTAGCCTGAGGCTGACAGGTCTGTCATTCCAGTTGTTTGTCTTCTTTCTAGTGGTTGTCAATATTAAAATGAATGATTTAAAGCACATCAGTCTCCAGTGTGGGTCTTTAATGACTGCATTCTACAACCACAAAGCTGCAATAAGGTTCTCTTGTACAAAGCTCATGTTACAGGGTAGTCAATTCAAAAAAATATTGCAGTAAATTAAGAACAAATGCTTCTACTATTGTATTGTATTGTGTTTTGTATTGTATTAAGTAAAAATGAGGAAAAATCCATCCACAGACATGTTCCATTCCATTCCGCATCATCCAAGACATGTTGGTGACACTATGAAGTCTTTCCAGATAGTTCAGTCAACCATGGCAGAAGGAGATCTAAATTTTGCAGGCCAATGTTTTCCTTGATCAGTTTCTTAAGGGTCAGCGATGGTCAACCACATCTTCGTTTGTTATCTGGTTGCCATAGAAGGACCTTGGTAGCCATCTCATCATGGCGCATCACATGGCCAGCAAGGGCCAGTTGGCGGTTACAAATGACCAGTGAGATCTGTGGTAGGCCACCATAAAGTTGTTTGTTGGTGGTGTGGCTCTTCCAAGAAACATTCAGGACAGCACGAAGGAGGTGAGTGCAGTTTCCGTCAAGCTTTTTACTCAGGGCTTTGGTGAATGTCCACGATTCGGACCCATAGAGCAAGATAGACTTGACACACAACTTGAAGACTTTGAGCTCCATGGCTTTTTGGATGGGGGCCTTCCATACTTTTGTTAGGGCATGAGAGGCACCCCAAGCTTGACCAGTTCGGTATTTAACATCATAGGCAGTGTTGCTGTAGCTGTCTAGATATTTAAAGTCGCTGACTAGTTCGATGGCAGAACCATCGCTAGCTAGTTGATCCTGGGAATCAGCAGGAGGGTTGATGTTTATGACCTTGACATAGGCATGTAAATTCTCAGTTTATTAGCAGTTACTGTGAACAATTCTGTTGCCAAATAAAAAAAAAAAAAATGACATGTATGTTACAGGGCAGAATTGTAGGTCAAACTAGGTTAGAATTTTTAACCCAATTCATAATTTGCTACTTGTATCACAGTTGCTACATGCCCCAATACACGATCCTCCTCGGTCTTCTTTTCCTGCAAGTTACGACACAGGAAAATCCCCAAAGTTGTAATTCATGAACAGTCCACTCCACGTACAATCTGTCAGTCTCCGTTTGATCACAAAATAATAAAGGTTTCCCAAATCAGCATGTCAGCAACTTCAAATCAATATTAGTGTCCCCTGCAACAGATTTTATGAATTGAGCCAGAAAGTTAATCGACTCCTCCATGATTGGATTCCTGCAGGTTGATTGACCAAAGCTCAAATGGTATTCGTGAACCTTACATGCCGTGTTGTTTTACTTATCAGTATCCCCCAATCAGCGCACCCAAGTAAACTTAAGAATAATGATTTGAAGCCACATAGCGTATCATAAATTTAGACTTTGTGTACTACTTATTTAATTTCCAACCCTTCCAGACCATGACATGGTGTGCTGTTGTGAGCCTTTAGTCCTGTTTCTGTGACTCATTTTGGCAGTGCACATTTAAAACATTAGTGCATGGTTTCTTGCAGATGAATTCATCATCGCTCACCTTTCAACCAATCAGCACACAGCAATACATCATGTGATTTCCAAAATGGCAGCACCGGCAGAGTAGACTGGAAGTTTTCTTCTTAGGTGAAAAAAATCGACTGTTTGGATCAATATTATTGACATGAATAACATGTTGGGCCAAGTAATCTTTATTGAGTCATGATGAAAATAAGGTTGGGAGACCGGCTATGGAGCTGGCAGTCTCCAAAATATATTACTTCTAACACGGGAACCCCCAGCATTGGGATCTTTACGTGTCATAACTTGTAGGAAAAGAAGACTGAGGAGGATTGTGTATTGGGGCATGTAGTGACTATGCTTGAATTAGGGCGACTTACTCTATCTCGAGTTAGGTTTTGGGAAGGCTTTGTATTTTAAACTACTTGATGACATAATAAGACTGGACTCATTAATAAATTCAAAATACATATCATGCTTTCCATAAGAGTCAATACTGGCCTAGTGGTTAAGGTGCTGGGTTAAGAAGCTGAAGGATCTGAGTTTGAATCCTGGTTAAGTATGAAAGTGGACATTCTTAAAAAAAATTTAAAAATGCTAATTAGGTAGAAAGGAATAGGTCAATGGGTGGACCAGAGGAAGTGGATAGAAGAAAGAGAAACAAAAGAAGTGAGGGAAAATCCCTTTTAAGAATCTTAGATAATCCAATATTATTATTTTTTTTTTTTTTACCTAGGTTAAAAATTTTAATCCAGGTAAAAAAATAAAAATAAATCACCTAGGTTGAATATATATATA
>JAODLJ010000002.1:3047450-3058233 GCA_027576115.1 Cathorops melanopus
CATTGGGTTCCACTCCTGCAGCCAAGAACAGGGATCTTAGAATCAACAACAAGTTCCTATTAAAGTGGCCGGTGAGTCTATATGTGTATATATGCATATAAAATGCATATATAGTGCTTATTCCACTAGTCACATTTTACAGAGTATTTTTTCATGTGACTGCAGAAGGCAGGATTAACTGTAGCAAAAAAAAAAAAGAATTTATATTAATGTGGCTCAAGGGAAAAAATACCTTGTTACTCGAGCTCATTGTGACTGTTTCCTGAGTATCTATATATGGATTTTTGTAGCCTGTTGCACCAACTGAACATAGTCTAGCTTGTAAAATCAATCTGCTCCAGTCAAGTTTACAAAACATTAAAATATTAACGGCTGCACCAAGTGAGCTGGGTATTGAAAATCAGAGCCCAAAAGGCACCAAGCAACAAAGTCTCCAAATACCGAAAAGTGTTAAAATTTTCCAGAAATGTTTCTGGTGAGGAGATATTATCAAGTAATTTAATCATTTTATTTATTTTCATTTATTCTCTGGAGGTTTCGTAAACAGGACCTGTTGTGTATGATGTTTTGATTCGATGTTCTAGTTGGGAGTTCTGACTGGCACTAGGATTTGTTCTAACATCACTAGAGTGGTTGTGAATATGTCCACTGTAAATAAAACTACCGGTACTCAGTGATTTTTTAATAACGTTCCGCAAAGTAAATTTAAAAAATACAAACATGATGGAAAAGAGATGGGTAAACAGAGTTATCCGTGATTTTGTTCTCTGATCTTTGATCTTGAAGTCATTACGCAAAACCTGTAAGACATCTCGATTACCATGTGAGGGTCACAACATCACCTGAAGTTAGCTTAAAACTGTTTTGAAATTGAAATACTATTTTAAAAAAAAGTTCCTTAGAATATTTTCCGGTGAGGAAACATCAGTCGGAAGGTTAAAAGTTTTCCAATGAGCTTTCTGATTTTTTTTTGCAAGATAAAGTTAGCTCAATTAAGTTAGTGCGCCAATGCTAAACCTGTTTGAATTCAGAAGCTAGCAACTTTTAAACTAGCATTTAAAAACTATCTAGCTGTCTTGTGATATACATAGTGACGTATGACCACTTTACGCAACAGAACTTCTACAATGCAATCTTTTTTTTTAACTCCTCTCCACAGATTGATGGTTCGGATCATCTTTACGTATACCCTGAATGAATTTGTGTTCGGCTGGTGCAGTAGGCCACAGGTAGAGGTTTTAGCCGTACACCTCTTCCAGCATTGACGCCTCTTCTAGGCCGTCCTATTTAGTGCTTTGGCACAAGGCAATATATAAATAGCTTTGTTGTGCAAGTCCAATTAATGTACCATGAATATATCATCCTTAATATATGTCCTGGATCCTACAGGTACATGGCACCTGTTTAGTTTAGCACCATGTTTCAGGTAGTTTTTCTCATGTTAGTGTTGCTGAAGTTAATTACGGAGCAATATTTAATACTGAAATCTTGTCATTCACTTTATAAACAGCTTCTTTTTTTTTTGTAAAATCACTGCCATTGTGTATGATCATGATAAATTTATGCTATCATAGAGAAAGGCTTGTAAGATGTTAACGCAAGTTCATGATAGTGTACCTTCAGTGTGTTTTCTGGAGCATCACGCCGACCATAAAAATAGAAAACTTGGCATGATGCAATATTATAAAATCATTACATACACTTCACTTCGCTGTAACAATAACAGCACTTGCTATTGGCCCAAAAACAGAAAAAAGTCAGGAAAATACAATACAGTACAGTACAGACATGTTACACCCGTCCAATCACACTCACAATGCGATTTTAGCTTCGTTAGTTAGCTTTGATTAATTTAGTTTATATGGATGGTGTGTTAGATGTTCTCACTCTGCTAAAAAGTTCATTAATCCCTTATTCTGGAAATATATTGGATTGTGAGAAGGTTTTTTGTCCACGGTTGTCCAGCAATATCAATGAGCTCAGGAAATGTACTCTTCACCTCGATTTCGTCCAACTTATCGAAAACATAGATAACCTCGGAGAAGATGGATTTATACCAGGAGGAATTCTTCTTGTCAATGGTTTCAGAGATGGACAGAATGGAAATAGCCTTCGGGTAACTCTTTGAGTGTTTAAAAATCTCAAGATGCAGCAAGATTACTTCCTTTGGATGACTTCCCATATACGTTATCTGTAAGCCAAGTCTATACCTGCCAGCTTGCGGTATGGTCAGAAACTTGCAGGTTTCATTCAAGCAGAAGTTGTCGTTCATGTGGCCGTGATAAGACTGCCATATCAGGGTTGACTTTGTTGAATTTACTGTAGAAGGATCAAACAGAGTATATTAAGGCATATGTTATATATATATATATATGGAAAAGACACAAAATGTGTTTATTATGGTATAAATCAATAGCATTTTCAGACCTGAGTACAAGAGGAAAACTTTTGCATTCAGCAATACTGATAACAAAATGCATAGCCTAGTTAGCATTAATCAATCAGTTCTGTGTTTAAACTTTTGTACAGTGTCCTGGTTTTAAATAACAACCATGAAAAGTGCACACATGTATTCATGCACTTCCTCTACAAGGCTCTTTCTTTATAATGCTAGTGAGCTGACTTTAAATTAAATAAATTAGCTAGCTACATTAGCTATTTTGCCGCAAGTAGTGTTGCAGTAAAGTATTTGTTATCTCTGCCAACTGTGTTGGAGGATTTCAGGTTTTCACCTCTGTTTGTTTGTTTCCTACGTAACTCAAAAAATAATGAACAGATTTGGATACAATTTGGTGGAAAGCTGAACCATGGGCCAAGGAACAATTGATTAGATTTTGGTGCAAATCCGACAATGCGGCTTGGCTGAGGTATGCACTCTATCGGTTAACTTTCTACTTTTCATTGCATTCGAATCCCTTGACTGTAAAGAACAGCATACTGGTAAACAGCTCTTATTTTCACTCACATACAGACAATTTTTCTCAGCCTGCATAGGAATTTTAGCACAGTTTGCCCTCTGCTTAGATTTTATCTTTGTTAATTGTGAAATACGTCCAGATCGCTGCCATTTTGATTGTCTGTTTATCAGCATGTGAACATACACTAAGCTTGCCATGTAGTACCACCAGGCATTGGAGAGTGTTATGAGTATGAGTAAGCGGGGATGGTATTAGATCGATACTTGGTAGCAATTTCATCCCGACGGTTCACAGAGTCTGAATAAGTGTATCAGATCGATAAGCTTAAAAGCATCCAGTACAGCTATGTGTAAAGCAGTAGTCATGTTCTTGCTTTCTCAGTTCAGTGTTTACAGCATGTTAATCCTCAACCACAAACATTTCACTTCTTTCAGCGGTAAACCCATTTCATCAGCTGTGTAAGGACTATTAACCAAGTGTTTTCCCCCAAAAGCATCAGTCCTTCGATGACTCAAATGCACACTTAGTAGTTCTCACTTCCTAATGTTTCTGAGGATGTGATGTCAATGCTGTTTTATTAGCTACAGTGAACGGATGAATGAAAATAGAAAGCTTGTTAGACTTTGCATCCTTACAGAAACTCCCTTTTTCTTGCCTAAATAACTGCATAATTATTGGTATTTATTTAGCACAGGAATTGACATTGCTAACAAGAAAATCTTAGCAGGCTGAGAGAAAAACCTGGAGTGTACATTGGTGGCTATTTTTAACTCCACCAACTTTGTTGGAGGAGGTTATGTTTTCACCTCTGTTTGTTTGCCTTTTTCTAAGGTAACTCAAAAAGTCGTGAACAGATTTGGATGAAATTTGGTGGAAAGGTGGGTCATGGGCCAAGGAAGAATTGATTGGATTTCGATACAAATCCGGATATGTATGCGGATCCAGAATCCAGATATGTATACAGATTCAGGATTTTTTTTTTTGTCTGTTCCCAATGCAACTCAAAAAGTAGTGAACAGATTTGGATATAATTTGGTGGAAAGGTGGGCCATGGGCCAAGGAAGAAGTGATTGGATTTTGATGCAAATCCAGGTGTGTACATGGATCCAGGATCCAGATATGTTTCCGGATCCAGGATTTTTTTGCCTGTTCCCAACGTAACTCAAAAAGTAGTGAATGGATTTGGATGAAATTTGGTGGACAGGTGCACCATGGGCCAAGGAAGAATCATTTGGATTTTGATACATATCTGGATATGTATGTGGATCCAGGATCCAGATATGTTTCCAGATCCAGGATTGTTTTGTCTATTCCCAACATAACTCAGAAAGTAGTGAACAGATTTGGATGAAATTTGGTGTCCAGCTTTAGTATTATCCTACATTCAAGTGATATAATTTTGATGTTGATAATATGAGGCTTGGTGGAGGTATGCACTCTCCTGAGTGCCTTTTAGTATTTTTTTTTCAGATGGGTGCTAAGCAACAACAAAAACATTGCCTGATATATGACCGCTACTTAATAATAATCAGTGCTTCCATATTTTCACAACTAAGGCTCATGAATTCACAGGTCATAGTTCGGCAAGATAGCAAATCTTTCAGCGACTCTACAGTATATTAGACTGAGAAGGTGATAAAAGCTCTAAGAGATAGTCTGAGGTCACCTATGATGTACTTGTGTGTTCTTTAAGAGTTAGGACTATGTCGTCCAACAGGACGTGGCTCATTATGAAAGAATTTTCAATGTCGTGTTTAGTACCATGTTAGTGTATAACAGTAATAAGTGTTTATTTACTGGTCAGAGAAGCTATGGGGGGTGTCTCAACATCGGGTTGGTTCACTGCTTGATCACCAATAAAGAATTCTGCATGTGATTCCAGAAAAGGGAAGAAAAAAAAGAAAGTGTAGTACAGGTTAGGACAAAAAAAAAATCAGTATTACTTCTTCCAAGACTTTAAGAGAGTATTGAATGGGATTGAGGATTACCTACCGTTCTCCTTTTCTTTGTTCAGGATTTTGTTATTCTGGAAAAAAAAAAAGAAAAGAACAGAAATAACAGATTAGTGATCATGTGGAAGCTATTAAAATTTCAATCTTCCATTTAAAGCTTATTAAAGCCTTTGCTTGGATGATTTCACAATTTTTGTGCTTATGTAACCCCTTTGGACACAAAGTAAAATGCTATGGAACTTCATGTGTACAATTGTGTCCGAAGGGATTAAACTTCATTCACTGGCTGTTTAAGTTCATGTGCTAACCAGATATCTTTATCAAAAGCATACAAGTGAGACTGAAACCAATCCAAACATCGCATTGAGTGGCAGGGGAATAAGATTCTTGCTCAAGGGATTTCTGAGCTTCAGGCAGTGTTTGGATTTTATCTCACAGGCTATCAACACAAATCCTCTGTTAGCTTTTCTCCAGCCTTTTGGCACTCATGCTTCATTTAATACTTTATCAAGACACATATGCAAGAGTTATTCACCAGATGATTAAATGTGTATGGCTTAATCAAAAGGCAGAGCATAAATCACACGACTGGGACAGAAAATTATTGACGAAAAAAAAAAGGAAAATTACTGACGAGTTCAAGCATGCACCGCTGCACCATTCACACAAAGCATGATTCAGATTTGTCCCCCAGTGTCTGCTAAATTGAGTGGAATGTACAGTATCTCAGATTCAGGTTCATACATTTCAACTCAAAACACAAAAGTAAAACATTTGGAGTTAATTGGAAAGCTTGCAGAGACAAAGGAGAGTTTATGTTAAGATGATAATCTTCCTGAGTGTGATGTAAATGCTGTCTAGTAATGTGTCTGTCCATTCTTTTTCTCTTCCTCTTTCCTTTCCTTCTTCACAACACTTTGACACTTTTCCGACCGAAAACTATTTCTCTGTGGAGTTTACATGACATTATTTCAGTGTTGAATTGCTTCAAGATGCTCACGCTCAACCTATTTCAGTATTCTTGGTGATAATTTATCGTGTGTGTGTGCTGAAATATTTCCCCAGCTTCTGTTTTAATGTCTAAATCTACACTTGATATATTTTTGCACTAATCTGAGTTTAGAGTGACAGAAGATGCTGCTCTACAGCCCCTACACAGAGAGACAATAAATAAACAAACAAATAAATAAACAAACAAACAAGACCAATTTACTGTCGCCTTTCTCACTCTCAAACCTTCACACCTGAGTACCTCCAGGCACTGAAAACATTGAAAGATTGTTTGTCTAGTGAGGTTTAAAAAAAAAAAAAAAAAGGCTTCAGCTGCATTCTTATCTAATTTAACACCACACACACATGCACTCTCACACACACACACACACACACACATATTACAAATGATATCATCAGCATAACAAATGAAGGGACTAGTAGAAATGTTTGCATGAATCAGAGACTTTCTTAATAAGTCCCACTTTTGCACTTTCACTGTATTGACAGCTTGCACTGGAGCGGGCACACCCACACACGTTTGTGTCAAACCTGATGAGTGGTGTTAGATCAGATCCATCAGAATATAATCTGACTCTGATCTGATTTGATCTTTTATATCAATATGAGGATCAATAAATGTCCTTGATAGTAACCTATAGAGTCAGAAATGGTGCATGATTTCTGACTCTATGACTCAAATGAGTTATTCTTTACCTTCTTGTTTTATGTGTGACTCAGATAACTCTTAATGAGCTGTTAATGATGTCAACAACAACAAACAAAGAAAGAAAGAAAGAAAGAAAGAAAGGTCAGTCAAACAATCCCACCTTGTTGCCATGACATTGCTGGATGTAAAGCAGAACACAGAAAGTCATGCAGGTGATCAGGAGGATGAAGATGACAATGCGGCTGATGCAGATCTCGCGTCGGAGCGTCCGCTGCTCGCGTGTGATCGCGTCCGGTTCCATAAGCATCGCGTACACCTCGCGCCCCTCCCGACCATCTGCGCACTGTTCTTTCACTTCCATGTTTGGTCGTTAAATATTATCCAGCTCACCAAGAACGCTCACTCAATCTCACATCCTCTCCTCACACACACCACTATTTATAATAACGTGTGAGCTCTCTCTCTCTCCGTCAACGCATGCAGTTTTAATTGCTCTGTGCTTCCTGTTCAGCCCACATCACTGTACAGACACACACACACATACACACACACACACACAGAGTCCTGAGGGAACATTACAGCTGCTGAATGACTTTAGGCTGCCTGCCAATTTTTTTTCTTTCTCTGAGGGAAATGAGAAACCTCTGGACTGAAGAAAAAAAATGCGTGACTCAGCAATGATGCAACCATAATCAACAAAAGAAAAATCGTGCAACAGTGTCAGTTAATGTTCATATTAAACATCAAAAATGTTAGACTTTTTTGTTTGTTTGTTTGTTTTACAGTGTTCTTGACTGGCCATACAGTGGAATCTGATACGTCCTTGTACCTCCTCCGGCTCAAGGTGCGATCCAGTATGTTCTGAGATGCTTTTCTGCTCAGCATGTTTGTAAAGAGTGGTGATTTGAGGGTTTTTGGTTTTTTCAGCTCAACCAGCTTCACATCTCTGCATTCTCCTCTGACCTGACCTCTCTCATCTCTGAGCTGCAGAATTTGTGCCCACTGGATGTTTTTCTTTCTTTTGAGCATGTTGTGAGAGCAGCAGTTTCTGAAATACTTCAACCAACAACGTTACTGAGATCCAGACCCAGATTATAATAAGGAATAAGGGTTTAGTGAACTGGACCCATCGGGCCTGAGCTCAGATGGGGCTCCTGGTTGGCTGTGCAAGGTGTGGTGCATTCTGAGATGCTTTTTTGCTCATCATGTTTGTAAAGAGTGATGAAACTTGGGTTAAATCATCACCAGTTTGATGTAGCTTGTGTTGTAGGACTCAAGATCTCAAGACTACTTTTGAAGGTCTCAGTCTCGTCTTGGAATCGATCACATTTTTACTCGGCCTTATCTCAGTCTCAGACATAGAGGACTCAGGATTTTATTTCAAGACCAGTCAAGACCACAACTGCTGGGATTTCAATAAATCACCTGTGTATTGTCTGATTTATTTGCTAACATCGTTATTGTGATCGGATGTAAAACTTCCTGCTTCAAATGTGACCAATAATGTGACTTACTGCTAATTTGAAATTTTTCTTCCTGTTAACAGATGTCACCCCTCCACCACCCCTTCACACACACTGGTCTGGTCCTGGTCATGACTCAGTCTCAGTGGTCTTGACTACAACACTAGCTGTAACTGATGCAAATCACACCCACACCTAAAAATGATTTACATTACTTTGCTGGCATTTAGCAGATGCTCTTGCCCAAAGCAACGTACAACACACCCAGAGCAGCCTGGGGGAGCAGGTGGGGGTTAGGCGCCTTGCTCAAGGGCACTTCAGCCATTCCTGCTGGTCCAGGGAATTGAACCAGCAACCTTTTTGGTGTCCCAAAGCTGCTTCTCTACTCATTAGGCCATGATTTCCCCATCAAGAAGATTGAGAAATACAGTATACTAAATAAAATCTGTACAGTTCAGTTGAGAAGTGTGACACACTGGCTTTTGATTGGATCAACAGCCCAAATTTGTTGTTTGAATCATTTAAGTGCATGAGCTGTTCTCAATCAATCCTAATCCAAAGTAAATGCAAAATAAAACATTGTTAGTAATAGCAGAGAGGTGAAATATTGTCATGGAATTGTCATGTTGACTTCCTAGACCTTCATCATCACACCTCATGGACCTCCTGTCCAAAACCGTGTTGTCCATACAGCTGAAAAGTTTCTGTTCTGTCCTCCTTATGCGGCTTGTATAATTCAACAGAAAGCCAACTCGTCTCCTGGTCACCACACCCTGAAAGTTCAGTTTACTTGTTTAATGCAGCAAAACAACGAAAGTCTCAAACAGAAGACTTGGAGGAGTTGCAAACATGTCTTGACAGTGGTTTTCTCTTTACTTCTTGAACCAGGCTACGTTTAATCATAATCATAAAAAAGATAAACAAGAAAACATGCTGTTACCCCAAAGGTGTCCACTAGGGGGAGACAGAACACCACTTAAACTGGAACACAATACAAATGTTAACAGGTAACACAGTTTCTGTTTCGTTTACATCCTTCAAGATCTTATAAAGATGCTGATGTGACCAACATTTGTGATGTTGTCAGTGGAAACAGTGGAAACAGTGTTGCTATTTGTGTTTAATAGACCTGTTTTGACAATTTCAAATGTGGTAGCAGAAGTAGCAACGCTTCAAAACTTCTGTTGAGAAAATGAACAAAATCAGAAAATACAGCATACAATCACTGCAGCGTCTCTAAACTCTTGGTTGGTTCCTCAGCCTAGAATTTTTTATAATATAATACATCTACATGTGTGTGCTGGAAATTTAGCATTTTGTACAACGGGGGGGAGTCATGGCCTAATGGTTAGAGAAGCAGCTTTAGGACCAAAAGGTCACCGGTTCGAATTCCTGGACCAGTAGGAATGGCTGAAGTGCCCTTGAGCAAGGCATTGAACCCCCAGCTGCTCCCCAGGCTGCTCTGGGTATGTTGTATGTCGCTCTGGACAAAAGCATCTACTAAATGCCTGTAATATAATGTAATGTAATGTAATGTACCAAGATAAATTGGGAAGGCCCCTAACATCAGGCATTAACATACTTCCAGGCCCATATGTAGTCTTAACCCAGGCCTCCTGAGATCACTTTTTTTTTTAAATCCCAGCATGTCAAACCTTTATGTGGATGATCTAATAACAGCAGAAAACTATATCTTTTTCCATTCCTGTCAGAACAGGACTCTAAGTCTGGGGGGGGGGAAATGCCCAAGCTGCCTTGTGTGAACAGATCTGCCTGGTGGTGGTTGTGTAATAGCGTGGGGAATGTTTTCTTGGCACACACTAGGCCCCTTAAGCATTATTTCAATGCCACAGCAATGTCACAAAACAAAAACTAGCCTTCTGACAAAAAAATATGAAAAATATCATTTTTAGTCAACCGAAAAACCTGAAGGTACATTATTTTTATTACCCTGTAGGTAGAAGAAGCCATCCAAAATAGGTACAGAAGACGAAAGAAATTCTGCACGTATTACCTGCTGTAGATAGCGTGTTAGTTAATTAGGTACACCTACCAGAAACTGAAACCAATAAAGGTTAGCTAGATGGTGACATGCTGTGTATTGAAACTCATAATTATTGTCATGTTTCCAGCATACAGTTAGCATAAAGTCTTTATAAAGATTGTAGAGATACAACATACAAAACAACATAAGGAGGAAGTTCATGTAAGTAAGCAGAAGAAAACATTGCAAAAGTTTGGGATTGCACATTGTGCAAATCGTGCAATTTCATTTATTTAAAAAAACCACATATGTAGTGAAAATACTGATGCAAAGAGGAAACTCTTGTTAGTGAGACTGATCCTACTCTTAAATAAATCACTAACTGACCATAATCTTGAATTTGAATTATTAATGCTAGATTTTACAAGCCCAAATCAGTTGAAATTGTGTAATTAAAACTGAAAACAGTGATTTGTAAATAATCTTTGACTGTTATTGCACTCAAAACACCACAACAGCACATTATTCAATGTTTTGCCTCTTTTTTAAAAAAAAAACAAAAACAAGCACATATTTCAATTTTGATTCATGCAACACATTTCAAAAAAGTTTTGGACAGTAAAGCATTTACCACTTTATAATGTTGCCGTTCCGTCTCACAACACTTAAAAGATGTTTAGGGACTGAACACACCGACTGATGAAGCATTTCAGGTGTTATTTTGTTCCATTCTTCCTGCAAACAGGTCTTTAGGTCTTTTTTTTTTTTTTTTTTTTTTTTTTTTTTTTTTTTTATAAATATATTAA
>JAODLJ010000002.1:3503461-3518922 GCA_027576115.1 Cathorops melanopus
ATACAATTCAATAATTAAAAAATTCAATCTTTCTTTTTGATTCTAAACTAAATAATGAGACACATTTGAAAGGAATATAAAGAAATATTTAACAGGCACTAATTTCATACACACACGAGTCATGTACAAAAAAAAAAAGAATAGAGTTTATCTGCACTTTTAGTTTTTTTATTTAAATATTCCTTTTTTTTTTTTTAGTATGACAGTAAAATGTAATCTATAACAAGGTCATAATCATTTCCACATCTGGAGTCAATGTTTTTCTTCCTTCTCTCTTTATAAAAGCTCACACTGAAAAATTTCCTCCTGTTTTTGTTGTTGATCTCACATCCAGATTGACATGTTACAGATGTCAGGGTCTTTCAGTGAGGGGGGAAAAATAGGTTTCAGAAAGGACATTAATTTCAGTTTTTTGAAATTGTTTGGACACCCACTTTAAGATTTGGTTGAAAAATTTTAAATTTGGCTGAATTTCCATTTCCTCATCACCAAGCAGGAAGTTAGCTGTAGCGACAACCTGTTTATTAAGAACGTTAGAGAAGATGAAGAAAAAGAAGAAGGAGGGGACATGATTCAACTGTTTAAGAAACATGAACCAGGACCAGATTCAGATGAGTCTAAAACTTTACCTTAACGCTGATGTTAAATGTAAGAAGTTGTAAAACGTCACTTCAGATAAAGGAAGTTTTGACATTTGCAGTGTCGCTTCAGTGCAAAACTGAAGCCTGCAGTACATTTTGTTTTAATTCTTTTGAATATTTCTAATCTAACAGGTGAAACTGCTCAGAACTTGTACGCGTCGACTATCCACACACCACGACTCCAACATGAACCAAATCCAGGAGAAAAAAAAAAGTATAAAACCTAAAGAAGCTTTATTCACTAACGCCAACACCTCTGAGGATCGTTTGAGCAGTTCTGAGAGACGACGAGAAGGTCGCTCGGGCGAACACGAGCGTTCAGAGTAAAACACTTTAGGAGAGGTGATCAGTCATGGCTCAGTGTGAGTGTGGGTTCTCTGCAGCACTCTCCTTCCAAACGTCTTCAGAGGGCAAAAGCAAAAACATGTAACAGTGCAGTTCTGGTTGTTCTACAGTGATGGTTAAGGCTCGAGGAGGAGGAGAGAGGCGAGAGCATGGAGAACAAGATCCCTGATAAGGTTGCATGAAGAGTGCAAAGTGTGTCCGTCTGTCTGTCCATAGAGATCCGTGTCCTTTTCAGAACTGGAACACATTGTGTCATGTCACATCTAACTGTAGCTTCGTAGTGGATAGTGATGAAAAAATAAATAGCAAATACATACAGTAAATAAATAAATACATACAAACAACAAAAAACTATAAAAACCAGGCCGAGCAATGACAAAGTGCAGTCTCGTGAGAACATTTCAAGTTCACTAATTTGGGAAAAAAAAAAAAAAAAAAGCAGCAAACGATCCAGACAGAAGCAGCATTTACAGGATACAATCAGGAACAATCCAGAAAAAATAAAAAAAATCAAGATGTTCACAGCAACTCAAGTCACACTCCTCCAAAACATACAGATTAAATCCACAACTCGAAGACGGTCTTGTCCGAGTGCAACCATTCTCACACAAGCTATTTTCATTTTCAGATGTAAACTATACAGCCAAATGTTTGTGCACCCCGACAAATCAGCTTTGTTCCAGATTTATTCCTCCTTTGCTGAAATAATAATAAAAAGAAGCAGCAGCAGCTCCACTGAGTTCTGCGAAGGCTTTCTGCTCGATTTTGGGGCGTGGCTGTGGGGATTTGTAATCAGGCTCTGATGTAGTTCCAGTTCACTCTAAAGGTGTTCAGTGGGGTTGAGTTCAGTCAGGGCTCTGTGCAGGACACTCGGGTTCTTCCACCAACCTTCACACACACACCAGATCTTCATGGAGCTCGCTTTGTTCACGGGGCATCGTGATGCCGGAACAGGGTTTGAGTTCCAGTGAAGGGAAATTGTAAAGCTAAAGCATACATCCTGGATGATTGTTTGTGGAAGCCATGGCCTAATGGTTAGGGGACCAAAAGGCCACCGGTTTGTTTCCGTGCACCAGCAGGAATGGCTGAAGTGCGCTCGAATGAGGCATCTAACCCCCAACTGTATGTTGTACACCAGTCTGGACAAGAGCGTCTGCGAAATGCCTGTAATGTAATCGAGTGTGGCTTCAACTTTTCTGGACTTTGGTGAAGGTCGGGGTGCACATACTTTTGGCCATATAGTGTATTCATTGAGCTGAATAGTGTTATTTGATTTTCAGAGATGTTAGTGTTAAACAACAGAATACATGTTTTAAAATATGAACAACTTGACATTAAGGCCCTTCTCGCTCCCAAAAATACTGATGGCACAGTTTGAGATTCCTGAAGCTCTTGTAGGACGCGAACTCATAAATATCCACAGCTCCTTTGAGGCGTCGCTCTTTCTAAGAGTGTAGATCGATGAAACTTAGTGTTTTTACTCAGGATTTATTCCGGAAAAGAATTAATTCCCAAATCAACAGGAAATTGGAGACTGAAATTGGAAATTGGTTCTTTTGGTCGTGTCATTAATATTCAAATCGTGATGAACGACAGTGAACTGAACGACACTACGTCTTCTGTTTGGAAGATTTTATTGGAAGCCGTGCAGTTTGTCATGAGACGCAAACCAAAACCAAACCCAAGCCTCAGGAGTGGAAGGCTTTTCTCTCTGCTGAGACGTGAACTCCAGAGTACCACCGATTTTGCACTTGAACAAACATCAGAAGGTCTGGTGATGGTGGTAACGTAATGACAAGTTATTCAACTCATCACCACCACGGGGGCCTGAAATCAACTCGGCGCAGACTGATGTCTTTTTCTAACAGCAACATCAGCTCACCGACCACTTTAATAGGAACTTGTTCTTGGCTGCAGGACTGGAACCCAGTGTGGTGTTCTGTTCTGCTGTTGCATGCGGAGATGCTTTTCTGCTCACCACGGTTGTAAAGAGTGATTATATGAGTCACTATATCCTTCCTGGCCAAAAAGCTTGAACCACTCTTCCTCTTTCAATTTTCCTCTCTTATCAACAAGGCATTTGTTTCCACCCACAGAACTGTCGCTCACTCACTCACTCAGTGTTTTTTGTTTTTCGCACCATTCTGTGTAAACTCTAGGGACTGTTTTGTGTGAAAACCCTAGGAAGGAGATCAGCAGTTTCTGAAATACTCAAACCAAAAATACTCATCTGGCTCAAACCAACACCCGTACCAGTGAAAGAAAGAAAGAAAGAAAAAGAAAGAAAGAAAGAAAGACACACTTCACTGTGAGATCACAATTTTTCCCGTTCTGATGTGTGAACATTAACTGAAGCTCTTGATTCGTATCTGCGTGATTTGATGCATCGTGCTGCTGTCGAGGGATCGGCTGATTAGATACGTAGATGGACGCTACGTTCAAACTAGATGACCAGTTGCTCATACGGCTGCTACTGTGGTTGCTTTTGGGTTAGTTTTGTATTAACTGCATTCGCTACACACACTCGCCAAACGATCAATCAACCAACCAACCAACCATCTCTACTCCTTCTTTCCAAC
Organism: Cathorops melanopus; assembly: GCA_027576115.1. Classification (NCBI taxonomy): domain Eukaryota; kingdom Metazoa; phylum Chordata; class Actinopteri; order Siluriformes; family Ariidae; genus Cathorops; species Cathorops melanopus. The sequence goes on from JAODLJ010000002.1 coordinate 3,507,027, forward strand.
CCAGGTTTTTCTTCATTTTTGTGCGGAACTACAGTACAAACGAGAGGAAATCAATCGATTTGCTGCTTCACAGCATCGTACCAAATTTGCTCAAAATTCAAGTTTGAAATCAAGTTCGTACGTGACTCGGCTCAGAGAAACTAAACGGACGCTTGCGAGGATGAACGAACGGGAGACTCCAGTACAAGTTTAATGCTGGGACTAAACCCGGAGAACTTCACTAAGCCCGCACCTTCCACTTCAGATGTGTTTCGGGTTTAATAAGCGTTTAAAAACCAATACGCAGGAAATGGACCTCAGTCCAGACCTTGTCCTGCTCACATGCCAATTACATCATCGACATTCGTTCACTAAGCGAGGACAGAACATTAGCGGCTATTTGTTTCGCTCGCGTTCAAAAAGCAGCACTTTAGACTGAAAAAGCTGGAGTTTGTATTTTCACAGTCCTGCTTTAGCTAAGGTATTGCTCCGAGAGGTTCTCAACAAGAAAATGTGCTGAATTATGGACGAACATTGGCCTCGATTCCCCAAAAAAAAAAAAAAAGGAAAAACCCAGAACACTCACCTAAACATATACTAGAATAACATAACATAACATGCATTTGTGGTTTTGGGGCTAGAAAATCTGCGTGAGGTGGTAAAGGAGAGAGGGTGAGGACTCTGTGTACCGTACGACCGTTCTTAATCCTCCTGTAATGAGAACTTAAGGCCACAAACAAACAAACAAACAGCTAAAACCACTTCAGAACTTGTTATACTGAGCCACTTCACTCATACACACTCAAGACGCGTGACAAAATACAGTCGTATATCACATCATACGGAATCCGCGTGTCCCGTTTACTCCATTTCGGAATCATTCAAACGTTTGCTTTCCTGCAAATTGATTCATGAATATCGCACAATAATATGATAATTGTATCGTAGAAGAAATTTCCTCCCACCCACAAAACCCCACCCCCATTTCCTCTCCAATTTGAATTCCTCCCCAATCCCGCCCACGAAGGCTAACAAGCGCTTCCTCCGAGACACGTAGCACCAACCACCTGCATTTTTTTTTTCAAGCGCCATTCGCCCTCTTACGCATACACGAGCGCATCAATACCCAAGATCAAGGGTGCCTGGTGTCGCTGTGATTGACAAGAGCAGGTAAGCCCCTCCCTTTCAAAAGCCAAAACAGAATCAACAATCGACATCCTTCATACTACGCTCCGAAAGGTACAGATTTTTATCTCGTGTTAAATATCACGATGTATCGTAACACTGATTATCAGCACGTGCCTAAATACGATCGTTATCTGATTACCAGTCATTAAATCTGTGATAAAGCAAACTGGATATCTTGGGATTTTCTGTATCTGAGGAAACCCGGGTAGAAAAGAGCTGCGTTAAATGTTACGTAAAAACCATACATCATTTTATTTTATTATTATTATTATTATAATAATTACTTTAACTGTTATACTTTGATACTGTTATTTCTTTTTCTGTTCCGTCTATTATTTGTTGCCTTTTTATTGTTTGTCAGTAAACACACCGGATTGCAGAAATCTGATATCTTTTTTCCCTTCGCACGTTTTATGCACCTTAACACATGAATTCATTGTAATTTTACGTTTTATATTTGTATCTTTGACGGATTCTCCCGAGTCCTGTCCTGGTGTTTACAAGACGAGGTTCAGACCGTCAGTCCAAATCCGATCTTCCTGATCGACTTTCCACATTATATACTGCATGTGATCTGATCCAAGTGTCCGTGAGACAATCCTCATCTTCAGTCTGACTGACATCCGTTGCTATAGTAACGACATCGCACACGGAAGTAGAAGTAGTTGACAAACAAATCAAAATGGAGGGTGATGAAAAAGGGGCTGTTTATTTAGAGCATGGCAACGTGGAGGCGTGGCGCAGACGCGGGAGACGGAAGAGGCGTTCCCGTTGCGCTGTATTCCGTGCGCTGATGCGGATGAAACGAGCGTGTTTCCTGTACCTGAAATCCAAATCAGACCTAAACGGATTTGTAGAAATGGGATCTTGTGCGATATTCAGCTGTTCAACACGTGTTGTGATACGTGATCCGATTCCGATCGGATGAACCGAATTTGGACCGAGTGTGAACACAGCCTAATACGGATTTATTTATTTTTCACATTCGATAAACCAGAGGTTCAGCTTGAAGAGGAACCGTTGTGTCGTGTTGTTAATACTGTAATGGGTTATGAAGCGTATTGTGCCCCTGAGTGTAAACTGTTAAGGAAAAGGCAAAAAAAAAAAAAAACCCACACACACAGGATATGTACAGGAAATGCCCAGAGACGGTGCGTACATGAGCGAAGCCTTTTGGCTGAATCTCCGAAAACACTGAGGAACAAAATGTCACCAAAGTAATAGTCGGTAAAAGTCTCATTTCCCGGGTTTGGAGTCTTTCCAGGCTGTGCGCATTTCCGGGCGCGGCTCTGAGATAACGGCGTACAGCCGGCGTGCGATGGTGGTGTTCTCAGGTCTCTCCGGTTCCTCCCAGCCAAAGCGTCGGTGTTGATCCGTATCTACCCCTCTCTCTACCTCTCTCGCTCTCCTCACGTTTAAAAAAGTTAAAACAGGTTCCTCTGTGCGTTCGCTCGCTCGCTGCGCCGTGTTTGTGCGGACAGCACGCCTTCCTCTCACATAGCGTACTTTTGCGTCCATTCCCTCGCTAGTCTGTTATACCTGAGGAAGGAAAACAAAAAACATTTGTTTGTCGATGGAGTTACTGAAACCCAGCGCGTTTCACTACAGAACGTATTTAAACACGTTCAGCACGCTGTGATGTAAACTTTGGACGCGTTATCCACGTCTCACTCACTTTTCTCTGTCGGCTTTGTACGTGTGTGCGATTTCAGGCACTAGAGGGTCATCAGGGTTCGGGTCACATAACAGGGAACAGATGGAGAGCAGAACTGCAACACAGGAACAGCGGTAACATCATCGCACTTTTATAACCTCAAACCAAACTCCTGGGAGTCTCGAGTCCAAAAAGTAATATTTTGACACTGAGCCTTCTTCAAATATTTCTTAACGGTGTCAATAATTTTAACACCACCACGGATTTAGACAATGTTAATGTGTAGCAAATGCGTACCTTTCGATACGGTGAGTGCGGGAGACCACTGCGAGCGCAGGATATCGAGGCAGATGCTGCCGTTACTGTTGATGTTGGGATGGTAGATTTTTGTCGTGAATGCGACCTGTGAACAAACGAATGTGAAGATGAGAGCGGAAATAACACCGGAGCGTATCAGACACATCACGTCAGGACCTCGTTTAATTCCAGCTTAATGAGCGTTTCAAACCACACCCACCGAGATACGGCACCACTGACCTTGGGAGGTTTAAAGGGGTAGTCTGTAGGGAAATGGATGGTGAGGAAGAAGACGCCGCCTTGGTAAGGACTGTCGTTCTGAAAGAGAACAGAAACCAGCAGCGGTTTAGATACTGTGGGATTACACTCACTGCAGGGGAACATCACACACTGCTCCACTGCAGGAGGCGTGGCCTCCGGGGCTGTCATAATGCAGGAGGCGTGGCCTCCGGGGCTGTCATAATGCAGGAGGCGTGGCCTTTAGCCCCATCCGGCATTTTACACGGGGCGTGTCCTTTAGCCCCGTCCGCCATTTTACACAGGGCGTGGCCTCCCCGTCCGCCATTGTACACAGGGCGTGGCCTTTAGCTCTGTCAGTCACAGCGAAGGAGGCGTGGCCCCCGTGTCCGCCATTTCACACGAGGCGTGGCCTCTCTGTCCACCATTTTACACGGGGTGTGGCCTTTAGCTCTGTCAGTCATAGCAAAAGAGGCGTGGCCTCTGTCTGCTATTTTACATGGGGCGTGGCCTCCGTCTGCTATTTTACACAGGGCGTGGCCTCCCTGTCTGCCATTGTACACAGGGCGTGGCCTTTAGCTCTGTCAGTCACAGCGAAGGAGGCGTGATCCCCGTGTCCGCCATTTCACACGAGGCGTGGCCTTTAGTTCTGTCATTCACAGCGAAGGAGGTGTGGCCTCTGTCAGTGGCAGTGAAGGAGGTGTGGCCATTGTCATATTACAGGAGGCGTGGCCTCTGTGCACATTCATGTCAGTCATGGATTTAATTGTATATTAATTTATATATTAGTTTAAGTAATTACGTTTTTATAAAAATAATGTTTATATGCATTTCAGCACAAGTCAAAAATCTAAGAATCTAAAATGTAAAGTGAGACAGAAATTGAGAAAAGCTATAAGGAGAAATGTGTGAACTCACAGGCCCCATGATCGTCGCCTGCCAGTGAAACACTGAAAACGACAGAAAACAACACAATTACAAACTTGTACACACTTCATCACCAACGTGTTTAATAAGACTGGACGCTTCATGGTTTAATGATGGAACTGATTTAAAGACTGATTGATGGAGCTCACAGTCTTCTCCCACTGGTCCGGCTGAACACTGGGCAGGAGGATCCCTCTGGAGATCCGTCAGCTCCTGTGGAGAGAGAAAAAAAAATAAAAAATTAAGAACACAAACATCTCCTGCTGCTCAATCAGAGCATTCAGGTCTTTCCAGAACCTTCATGAATGGCAGCTCGGGTTGCTCTACATGTTCTCGTCAACAACTTCAGCATTTTGTGCCAAAAAGCGGAGCAAAAATAGAAACTGAAAGAGTGGAGGAGTATGCACGGCTAAAAATAAACACCATGAACAAATGATCTTCAGAGTTATTCACGCTAATCTGGTACAGCCGCACCTCCAGCGCTGGAGTAAACTAAATCACAGCACATCCATTAGCTGTGAAGTGTACACATATCTGCCAAACGGGCTTAAAAAGCTCCGATAAATAAATAAATATTTTCAGAATACCGTTTTAGAAAGTTCTCAAAGCACCTGACGCTGTTTATGAGTAAAACGCAATAAGTTCCAAAAATAGCTCTAAAAAACAAGCTCGAAATAACTTTTCCAGTTATTCCTCACGCAACCCAAGCCGTGATTCAGCTCTAAAAATATTAGCACCCTTGGAAAAGATGGGTTTGGAGGGGGTCAGTGTCTTTGTGATTAATTCACTCAATCTCACACACAATATATTTATTCTAAGAAAATAAAACATGAATCACAATTATTGGCACCCCATGTCATTTTCCCATGTACACCTGTAAAGAGTTGAAAGAGGAAGTCATGGGTTAAAGGTCACAGGCAAGGGTCGGAGGTGAAACGTAGAATATCAACTTTATTGTCTAGAAAAACGACCCAAAAAGCTAATTCAATTTTCCTGGTGTCTAATTTGCACCCTAAAATTGAATAAAAACAGTTAAAATATACCATTTTGCCCAATTTCCGAAGGTTTGTTCACCGCCAGGGGTCCCGTTGTTACAGTTCACGGCACAACAATAAGGCATGGGGGGTTTTTCTTTGGAAATTCCCGAATGCACATCTGCACTCAAGCCGAACGGCAATGTAAGTAAACGGAAGTGGACTCAACTCAAACGGTTTGTTTGTCTTAAACTACGTCACGCGGCAAGTGGTCACGAAAATAGCCGAACAGAAATTCGCCGCAATCTGTACTAACTTATTTTAATTATTACTTATTAACAATACTTCTTGGGACCAGAAGAAAATTACAGAAGGTTTAACATAAACATATAAAGTTTCAAATGTGCATAAAATTAAAACCGTTGCCTATGAGCTTTAAGAGTTCATGAACACACAGGTGAAATAAAACAAGTAAAATATAAAAGGGGGATGTGCTTCAGTGTCTGTATGAATTTGAGAGAAACAGGACGTTTCGGGGGAAAAAAAATAAAGTTTTTCTTAAGTAATGAATTCACCCCAATTAGAATCGGAGAGTTAGAATTCTTTCATCTCTAATCTGCTGCGTGATGTGGAATGTTGAGAAGCCGTTACTCGGAGTGAACCCCGTTTACTCTGTACGCTGTGGAGTTTAGAATCTGAGTCACTGCTCCAGAAAAGGCTTCTCTAAAGTTAGAGTGAGATTTCACCAGCTGTCTGCTGCAGTAAACTCCTCAATTACTCGCCACTCACCTCCTGCCTGCACTCCGTAACACACAATCGATTCATACTCCGCTTGGAACGATTCACGATTCAATTTCACCATGATATTTTCAAGAAAAATATCAAAGAAGAAACTCTTATGACCAAAAAAAAAAAAAAGCAAAAAAAAAGCGCAGCACTTATTTTCTGACTGTTTATCAACTTAAATATTCATTTTGTTAAATTAAAAAGAAAAAAAAAAACTTTCATTTCATTTCCTTAATAACCAACAATAATTATTTACCCACATTTGTAAAGGTTAAGTAAATATCACAGCCTGATAACTAATGTTAATTTCATTAAAAATGAAACCGTTAATACCAAATCATTTACTTAAACTTTTACAAACATTTGTACTCTCTCAAATTTCTTCTCTTTTTCTTTCAGCAGTCTGTAAAAACAGAGCTCTGATTTCTTGTTAAATCTTTGTACACTCAATCACACAGCAGCCCTTTCTCATTTTAGATCTGTTTATTTTTTGAACGTTTTCACAGCATTAGAGCCGAGTTACTTCCACCTACAGTGAAGTCACATGTATTCACTACTGCTATTGTACACTGCTGTCTAAATAATGATAACAATCATGATTCATTTTTTATTTCATCGATTCAAATCATTATAAATTTGTATCATGATATCTTCTTACAGGTCATCAACATGAAATAATAAATAAATAGTAATAATGCAAATACTGTATTATCAATTCTACCTGATCAGAAGGATGGACACAGCTGGAATTCATTTGTAGAACTGTTTAAGGTCTTATTTTACAATTCTACACTATTTTTAAAAATGTTTTTATTTCCATTATTACATAAATAAAGAAATTATAATAAAATTACTTCACCTCCAAATTGATTGGCAACTTTAAGAGAACCAGAAAAATACATCTAACCGTAACGGTTTTCTTTTTTTTCTTCAAAAATATCACGCCCTTGTTGCAGATTAAACTCCACAAACACGTGGAATTTTCCCCGGCTTCATCTTTCTTTCTTTCTTTCTTTCTTTCTTTCTTTCTTTCTTTCTTTCTATAACCTTGGGTATGAACATAATGTTGCACATCTGTAAAATCCCTTTATTATTCTTTAGTATTTGTGCCCGTTTTACTAAAAAGTTTTAAATTATAAAAAATACATTAATATTTCATACAAAGCTAATTTCTGTATTTTTAAATTATTAAAAAATACATTTCAATATTTTTCACACAAAATATTTTGGCAATTTGTTCTCTGAATTTTTAAATTATTAAAAAAAAAAAAAACTTATACAAAATATTTTGTTAATGTGTTTTCCGCATTTTTAAAATCACAAAAAAATACATTTTAATATTTCATGCAAACCCTTAATTTTTTTTTCATATTTCTACTCACTTTTACGAAAGGTAATTTTTATCATCAGTCCAAAAACGCTTTTTTTTTTAAAATTATTTAAAATTTTTAATCCATTTCAGCCTTCGGTTTCTGCCTTCCACCTTCAGCTATTGGTTCCTAAAACGGTTCCATAGTGATACAGCTTTGAGACGTCTCTGCTGTTTATATTAATAATCACAATCTTAATATAATTGAAAATAACAATAATATATAATATTACACATTTTATATAAAATACCAAACAGATTTTCAGCGAATCCCTTTGATTTGCTCATTTCACAAAACTCATTTTACTTTTATTCTTTTTGTTTATATTTTAAATTAATTTTAACACCTTCTCAGATACTGGGTCCTAAATAAATAAAAACTTTTTCTGAGATGTGGCTCCTGTCTTTAGTATAATCGATGTTACATAAAATCTACAACGCTATACATTATATAAATATAATTCATCATTCATGTTATTTATTCCAGTGTCTCTCTATAACCTCAATACAGTTATATGAAACATTGTACATTATATAAAACAATAAATATTCCACTTGGGTATAAATCAGAGGCTGCACAAGTGAAAAATCTTGTTTTTGCTTGTTTTACTAAAGGATAAGTGCAATAAAAAATATATTTTTAATTATTATTATTACGTCACTGCTATCCTTAGATATTATAAAATATAAATAATAATATATGTAATATTACACACTTGTATAGTAAATAGAGAACAGATTTTCAGCTTAACCCTGGATACAAATAAAAGATCAGACACATGAAAAGTGTTTGTTATTCATTTGTATTTTTGATCATTTTACTAAAGCTTTGACAATTTGCAAAAAGAAAATTACTGTTAATTAGCAATTATTAAACTGCTTAGTTTTTTTTAATAACAATACAGTTTTCTTGAGAAGTCCCTGATATTGTTAGTACGTAATTTAAGCACAATATTGACATTACAGAATATAAATACTATAACATACAACATGATTTAAATCAGAGTCCGACCGATACATCGGCGTGATTCTCACATCATCTTTCGATATGATCAAATTCCAGATAAATCAGTATCGACATTTATAAACAGCCACTTAAAGATAATTAAAGAAGAAACGGAGAGACGGAGGATGGATTTTCCAATCATGCTCGGAGTGTTGTCGTTGTGTAGTTTCCCCACCAGAGAGCACACTGCAACTTCACAACAATCAGCTGACCCAAGCGGAGTAGCAAAGGCGTGCCAAAGACATGAAGGCGATCGGATATTTTTTAAAAAGCACGTTTCAGTTGGACACAAATTCACGTTTGTTTTCGCTGATTTTTTTTTTTTTTTACAGTTCGCATATAAATAAATGAAAAGTATTGAGAAACATTTCACAGTTTATATTAATATTAAATATATGCTGTGTTTGCATGGACAAAGGATTCAACTTTTTTAATTAATTAGGCTTATAAGGCTATGCATAACCTTGAAAACACAACTAATACATTGTAATACACACCGTCAGAAACAGGGGGACAGTAGGAGTCCATTTCTGTCCCCCAAGGTACAATCTACACTAATGTACCCCCTAGAACTCAATATTGGACCTCATATGTGTACCTTTTTAGGGCCAAAAAGGTACATATATATTCCTAAGCAGTATATAAAGGGTACAAATAAGTACCTTAGAGGGAACTGATCCAATGACAAGCCACTGTACCTGTAAAGGTACAATAATGTATTTTATTTTCTGAGAGTGTATTTCTATTTGAATTAAGGTGTTTTTTTTTTTTTTTGGACAGGTGGATATCGGATGATAATATCGGTTATTGGAAATCAGACATTTTTTCACTGGTACAGTTATCAGCACCAAAAATCCCTTATCGTCCAGACCTTAATTTAAATATTATATTATAATAAATGCACTGTCAGAAATAGGGCTGGAGTCGGAGTCCATTTCTGTCCCGCAAGGTACAATCTACACTAATGTACCCCCTAGGGCTCATTATTGGACCTCAAGGTAGCTGTGTGTACCTTTTTAGGGCCAAAATGGTATATAGAGAGTACAAATAAGTACCTTAGTGGGTTCTGATCCAATAACAAGCCATTGTACCACTAAAGGGACAATAATGTACTTTATTTTCAGTGTGTGTATGTTATATTAATCGAGACACTGGACAGGCTTTCTGGATTGACTTTTTTTGTCTGTGCCATGGAGCGGCACACTTTTTTTTTTTCCCATGAAAAATATTTGTGGTAAGATGTGGCTGTCCGAGCGGCGGTAGGTGATGTGGACGGTGTGGTGGTAGGTGATGGTGATGTGGACGGAGTGGCGGTAGGTGGTGTGGTGGTAGGTGGTGTGGACAGTGTGGTGAACCTGTTAAAAATACCCTCACTGTCCCACTGGCCCTATTCGGACAGCCTTATATGGCTGTGTCGACATTGAGCGCAGGAGCTCAGTGCGCATGCGCGCACACACGCCATTCGCTCCCATTCACTAGCACTGACTACAGCAAAGGATTTCATTATTACCATCATCATCAATTTTTGTACGGATTTTCCCTCTCGTTTCTCAAACAGTTCAACTCGACAGATAAACAAATAACCTGTAAAGGTGTCGAAAGCACTCAGCATCGTAGCATGTGTGTAAAAAACAATAAAACCCTCCTCGTCCTTCAGTCCTTCAGTCCCCTCTGGACAATAACAGACTCAGGCTGATGATCAAAACGACCCCTGATGGACAGCACGGACAACTTACGATATTTTAAAACTATTTTATACAAAACATCACAATTAAGTGAAAATCTCTCTCTCTCTCTTCTGCATTCATTCATTCATTCATTCATTCATGGCAAAATACTGATTTGTCTTTGTATTACATGGAAAAAATAAACCGTGAATAAGTAGTAAAGTGTTTTATTGATGATATATTAGATATATATCTCAACATTTTGTGGTAAAATCCCGAATAAAACCTCCAGAACGCGGGGCAGGAGCCTCAGCAGCTACTCACCTTCTGGATCCTCTTCAACGCCATTTGCCTGTTTTTTATTGTTAGCTAGCCGGATAACACTCGGCTTCTCCGCTGCAGCTCGGCTGATTAAAGCGTTCTTCTGCTGTAAACACACCTCTCCGGGAACGCACACCGTCACATTTACACTCTCACAGGAACCCCAGAGCAGGATTTCAGTAATTCTGACGCCGCTTCCTTCCCTTCTCTTCTCTTCTCAAACCTGCACTGACAGCTTTCCTAGCGAGCGCTGCACTGCTACTCTCGCGATACTACGCGACAACAAGGCCTGCCGTGATTCCGTGCGCGAGATTTCAGAGGGCTGGGAAATGTAGTCCGTGAACCCGGAAGTGTTTGACTGGAACTGGAAAATCACTTCGGTTTGACCCTTAAATTACAGGAAAACATGTTTCTGCTTCGGATAATCATTGATTTGATTTGATTTGCTGATTCTACTCGTATAACCAAGATTTTACGTTTGTTGTTGAATTGAATGCGAATTTCATCATCGCGACACCAGAGCGATTCTCTTTGAAGCGAGTGCATGTGGTCCACAAGATGGCGCCGTCGTGTTTCTTTGAGAGGACGAGCACTGTCCCGAACCTCAAACACACTGCTGATCAGCGCCACCACACACAGCGGACAGTTTGTACAGTCCTGGAGACAGAGAGGGAGACTCAGGTCGCCCCCTACTGGACATTTAGTGCACTATATTAAGGAGCCATTATTCCATACCATCAGGAGTGCACTGAGAAACAGACAGACAGGAGGGGGAAACTCCAGATATGGGCAGATGAGCAAAGAAAGGAAGGAAGAAAGAAAGAAAGGAATGAGGGAAGGAGGAAAGAAAGGAAGAAAGAAAGAAGGAGAAAGGAAGGAAGGAATAAAGAAAGGAATAAGGGAAGGAAGAAAGACAGAAAGAAAGGAAGGAAGCAATAAGGAAAGAAAGAAAGGAATAAAGAAATGAATAAGGAAAGAAAGAAAGGAAGGAAGGAATTAAGAAAGGAATAAGGGAAGGAAGAAAGAAAGGAAGCAATAAGGAAAGAAAGGAAGGAATAAAGAAAGGAATAAGGGAAGAAAGAAAGAAAGGGTAAAGAAAGAAAGGAAGAAAGAAAGGAAGGAAGGAATAAGGGAAGAAAGAAAGAAAGAAAGAGAAAGAAAGGAAGGAAGCAATAAGGAAAGAAAGGAAGGAATACAGAAAGAAGGAAAGAAAGGAAGGAAGGAAGGAATAAAGAAAGGAATAAGGGAAGGAAGGAAGGAAGAAAGAAAATATAATTTTAAAATACAAATAATGAAAAAGAAAAATAGTAAAAAGAAAAGAAAAACTATTTAGACTCATAGACTCTTTGAGACTTATTATTATTATTATTATTATTATTATTATTATTATTATTATTATTATTATAGTAGAACAAGAAGAAGGAAAATCAGTTACTGTCATTATTAATGCTTTTGACAAATTGTACATTTTTCCCAAAAATAATCTTTTTT
>JAODLJ010000002.1:3631982-3646628 GCA_027576115.1 Cathorops melanopus
CTAACTGTTCACAGGGTTCTTGATGGTTTTTATCCACCAGAGAACGCAGGTCTCTGGGGGAATTTTTGAGGTGCTTGTTAGAAATGCTCCAATCTGGCTCACATTTCCTCTCTCTCTCTCTCTCGCTCTCTCTCTCTCTCTCTCTCTCTCTCTCTCTCTCATGCCATTCATATAATACCTAACACAGCATGATTAATAGACTCTGACACATTTCCTATTAAGCTGTGCATTGCCACGTGGCTCGGATTACACCACAGCTCTGAGGTCTGTGTTCTGATTGGTCGGGAAGCGTTGATTGTTTTTCTGTTGTCAGGTTTATATTCGTGCACTCCTACTGATACGTAATTGTTTCTATACTTGAAGCTCGTTCAGATAGAGATGCTGATGAGGTTTGTAAGTTGGGAGGGTTTTTTTTTTTTAAATACAAGTTTAACATTTATGGAAAGAGTCTCCAGTGTCCAAGGTGAAGCTGTAATGAAGTTTAATGACATCTTCAGTACAAAAAGGTTTGGAGAGCGAGAGAAATAGAGGCTGCTGAGGGAATGAGTGCTGCTATAACATCAGCGAGAACAAGAGCTACTTCATTTTGCAGACATTAAATATAACAAACAGATTAAAAAGTATAGCATGTTATTAATATTGTTTATTATTAAGCACATTCCTGCTGTGTAAAGAGGAATAAATGGAATAAAACACTCTAAGGACATGCTCTTATGGGAAAATCAACAAACCTTCACTTCATCACATACCCTGTTGATTGTTTTCCTATAACAGCATGACACAGTCTTTATATTACACACACCATTGTAGATAATTAGAAGTTCTGGATGAATTTAAAAAAATAAAAATTAGACTTATTATAGAGATGATTAATGCCAAAGTTTTAGCTGAACTCTAATTACATAGTAAACTAAATTCTTGAATATTTATGTTGCTTATTGAATCAAGTCACTTGGAGATTTATGTGCGCTACATTCAGCTTTACTATTTTGATTTAAGTGTATTTTTGACTTTTTTTTTTTTTAAATCGCTAAGTTGATAATGTCTTCGTTTTTGGCTTCAAAAAGAAAAACGGACATTGTTTCTAAACGCTTAAATGTGACTTGATCAGTACTGGTGTTTGTGCTCATGTCCTCAGGATGATTTTAATCTAATAAGAGATGATTTTAACGCTTGAATCACGACTGGCAGGTTCGCTGTGGTCACCGTAATCCAGGTGGAGGTGAGGTCAGGTACGCAGATGCAGCGTTTTTATGAGCCACTCGTTCTACCAGACAGGTGACGCCGCTGCATTTTATGGCTGTTTACTGTTCTGACATGGATAAGTCACTTGATTGCCATGTGCTGATGTGCAAAACAAAAAAAAAAATCCTTTTCTTCTTTTTCTTGTGACATGTTTAGAAATCATGGTTTAATTTTTTTCCCTCAGTGTTCTGCTTAACACCAGTACCTATTGTTCAGAGATAAACTTTGCCAATGATCCTAAATTGTGAGAAACGCAGCCCACACATGCAGGAGGCCGTGAGGTCACGCCCGCTCCAGGAAGGTGAAGCCTCCTTTTGTTTGTCCTTTTTCTACGCTATCTCCATCTTGGAGCCTTTCTGTGACCCATACAGCGGCATCCAGGTGTGGTCCAGCTACACACACGCACGCACGCATATGTGTTTGCTTCTGTCATTGTACTCTGGAGCCTTCCTGTTTGCTCTGCTATGCCTGAAGGACTCAGGATTTTAGGGGGGGGAAAAAAAAAAAGTCCAAGCAGTGTGTTATAAACGGACATGTTCTATATGACCAGTAACTTGCGATATTCAGCATTCGGAGCACTTGATATCAGCGCATGACCTGTGAGTGGTGGTGTGTGATATCAATCAGTACTTGATTGTTATTCAAGTCTTTATAAGTCGCTTTGCTTTTTATGTGGAGTGTGTGCGTTTTGTAAGGTGTCGGTCGTAACATGAAGCCTGAGCATATTTACTGAAAAGCCTGAGGCCCTCGGAACTGGAACTCGAGTCGCAGCTCTGCATGATCCATCCAGTGATTTCCAGGTGCTGCCAGGGTGTCCCACATTTGGAAATACTCGTGTGTGTGTGTGTGTGTGTGAGTGAGTGAAAGAGGGGGAGAGGCTCCAGGCGAAGATGGGGACCTGGATGGTGAGCAAGGAATACACACAGATGATGACATTTATTTATTTATTTATTTTTAAATAGTTTTTTTAACCCTTCCAACAAATTTTCCATTCACACAAGCGGCATTTTTAGAAAATATCCCCATCGATACGAACAGCGTTAAACTGTATTCAAGTCACGTGGTTGTCCGTATGAGCTGCGTTTTTGAAAATATCTCCACACGCACACGAGTTTTTGAAAATGTGTCTGTCCCCACAAGCAGCGTTTTCAAAAATACATTTGAAACATTTTAGAAACTGCTTGTGTCTACATGAACAGCGTTTTCAAAAATATTTCCATCCACGCAGTTTTTTTTTTTTTTTTTTAAATTCTCCTCCATTCACACTTGTTTTGCTTTTGAAAATGCCAGATTTGACAACGCTCTCATGAGCGTAGCAGCTTGGTAAACCACTACGCTAAATGTTTCAGGAATAACTTTAAGACCGTGCGTCTTGAGCGGTAGAGAAGAAGAAACGCAGAGAAACACCAAGTTCGAAAAAGAAAACACACGTGAGGCGTGATTTATGAGGTGGAGCTACTGTTTAAGGCTTTCACATGAGGATATAGCGATGAAACAAAGTGAAATTGGAAGTATTAGCAAATACAAAATTGCAGAATCTGAACACACTTGAAACGTGCAACGGACGTTCGCTGGTTCACATGCTGTGACGTCAGCACATTTTTCTCGTCCACACCAAAACGGTTTGAAATTTTAAGTTTTTTTTTTTTTTTAAAGGTGATTTTGAAAAATGGTGTGAGAAATATGTTTTGATAAGTGTGTGTGTGTGTGGGGGGGGGAGTGAGTCTGAGCAGGCAGAGCTGGAGATCTGGGTACACACACACACACACTAAGCCATCTATAGACAGCTGTGGGATGAGGGGGAAGAGGGGTGGGGGTGTGTGTGTGTGTGTGTGTGTGTGTGAGAGAGAGAGAGTAGGAGTGGGTGGGTTTGTGTCAGAGGGGGCTGTGGAGCGAACACAATCACTGCTCTGTTTTCATAAGACTTGTGGTATGTGTGAGCAGAAACAAATGTGTTTAATTGAGCCCTCTTTTCTGTTCCTTCCACCCCTCCACCCTCACACACACTCTCTCTCTCTCTCTCTCTCTCTCTCTCTCTCTCTCTCTCTCTGAAAGGGCTAGTTTAAATGGTGGCTCTCTTAACACAAGCTCTTATTGAAGCTCTGGCACTCTCTCAGCGCCGCCAGATCAAATTTACTCTCAGGCAAATATTTATTTTCTCTTTTTTGGCCAGTCAAAGGTGGGGTTTGACTCTCTCGCTCTTGCTGAAGTTTACAAGTGATTATTATGCCAACGGGTGAGGCAGGCCGTCTAGTTGCCAGTGGTAACCCCACAACCAACGCAGCCCATAATTATCAGGAGCGACTCCTCACGTGGTCGTAAATAAGACTTCCAAGATTTAAAAGAGGTGCGGTGTTTTTTGTTTTTGTCCTCTTTAGTAAAATCCCATAAAGGAACGTGTCCTTGATGAGATATTCTGCTGTAATAGTTTAAGCAGTGAATACACACGTTAATGATATCCCACTGTTGAGGTTTTACAGCAAGCATCCAGTCAGCCATTTCACAGCTAGCCACAGTGTCTGGGTTTTATTATTTAAAAGGAAAAAAAGTTTGGCTAATTGCTCGGTAATTCGCTCGCCCTCACCGGCCGTAAAGAACTCTGCAGCTCTGTGCACAGGTCGGGTGACAAGTCACATGTGCGATTGGTCTGTTTAGGGAGAGAGAGGGAGAGAATTGGGCTGAGGGGGAGGTGGTGGTGTAATCAGATCCCCAGGTACTGAGGAACCTCACAGCAGCCTAGTAATTGACTTAAACAGTATAACCAGCTTTCCTCTGCCCCGGGAGAAACGCACGCACACACTGCGCCTTCTGCCGCACACACTCACTATTTACCGCTGCTTCTAATTATGCGCAAGGTTTCACTTCAACTGTTGTTTTCCACAACACAATAGCTCACTTATTCTATAGACTGATCTTTCAACCTAGAACTCCTTCTAATCTGTCTTTTTTCTATCAGTCTTTCTTTCTCTTTATCTCTTTCTATATATCTACCCATTTGTCTCTTCATCTCTGGCTTTTTCTATCTGTTTCTTAATCTCATCTCTTTCTAGCTCTGTTTTTCTTTCTCTCTCTCTCACAGTCTCTCACTTTATCCATCTCTCACATCTCTTCTGTGTCTCATTCTTGCTATCTTTCTCTCATGCCAGTTGTCTGTCTGTATCTGTCTCTCTCTCTCCCTCCCTCCGTCTCATGTATGCATGCATTGCTCCTGCAGCTGAAACATTAGGACTGCGCTGTTCCTCAGGAGGAAGTCGTAGATCAGGATCATGACATGGCCAGATTTTAGCCATGACTTGGAGGAGTGTGACAGCTGCGACAAAAAAGCGTCCGGCTCCATTTAGGGAAGGGCGTGTCTCTGTTGATGAGCGAACGGAGGGAAGCCTTTAACCTTTAAATACTTCTTAGGCCACAGGGGTTCACAAACTTTTTTTTTTTTCTTCTTCTTCTTCTTCTTCCCCCCCTGCCCAGGAAAATCAAAGCACGGAATCAGAGCAATCAGTTATTACATGTTGTTAAGCAAATATGCTGAATACAGATGAGTTTATTCCAGTGGGATTCATTTAGACTCATTAAACTTAATTAAATCGGAGTGACTTGTCAATTAGAGTTCACCATAATGACAGCAAAATGACACTAAAGTAGAGAAAGAAAATGGCTGCTTGTACGTCATGGTGACTTTTTTTTTTCCCCCCTTTTTTTCTTTTTTTGGTCGTTGTGTACAAACCTGAAGAACAAAGTCCTCAAGACATGAGAGGACTGAAAAATTATCTCTAGTGGTGCCTTCATCAGCACTGAAGCTCGTATATTTTTCTAGCACTTTCTTAAACAGAAAAGTCATTTTACAGTTTTTCCTGCTAACCGCAACACGTTTTCTTTGGCTGTTGTGAGGATATTTATTTCTACTTTTATGGTCTGGTGTGTGGCGATCATTTCGGCGCCGCAATATTTTTATACTCTATTTTTTGCAGCGACACTTTTTTCTTTTCCTTTCCTTTATTCACCCTAGCGCTTTCAGTGTAGGCTGAAAACTTAAAGCTGTCAAGTGTTTAAAAACAAATCTCACTCACGCGCGCGCGCACACACTCTCGCACACTCTTCTCCCCAGCTCTTACCCCGATCCTTCTCCACTAAGAGCTCTATTGTGCATTAAGAGGCCTACGAGCCTGTCCCAAAAAAGGGGTCGGGTTGCCTCGGAGACCAGTGCACTCTGTCAGGTCGACCTTTAACCCTAGTTTTTAGGGCTGTCAGGCAGTGAATGGGAGAGCCGCGAGGCCGCGCAGGTCACACCGGAAAACACTTAAATTCGCACTGTCCACACGGTAAACGATGAGGCACATAGTTCAGATACCTGTACAGGAGTTCAGGCGCCTCGCTGGGAGATTTTATGCCAAGCCAAATGTGCACCGGTGCCGAGAGTGGAAATAAAATGGCCTCTTTCATGTTGGAGATTTTTTTTTTTTTTGGTAAAATTCGTCTCGCCTGACTGTAAACTGCTCCCCAGCCAAAATAAACAATCCTGCGCCTCAAGTAGACTCGGTGAATCGGAGAGGGTTGCCCATTCGTCGATCACTGAGACATGGGTGTGTGAGCGATTTGAAGTTCAGGTCAGGTGTGTCTGTGTAAACAGATTCTGAAGTGTTTTCAGTTTACTTTAAACCTTTTTTTTTTCTTTTAAAGTCATCGCAGTGGAACAGTGTAAGATATCTGCGGAGTTTGGCTGATCGTCAGCTTCTCCCTGTAATTACAGCCCCATTAGCACGCTTGTGTCTCCTATTTGCCTAAGAATGCCTTCCGTAATTGTTTAATTTGCCACAAGTCCTGAACAATGGAGCCCAGCCGGGGCTAGGTGGGCTTCTCGTCTCCCCCATCCTGTGTGTAAGGCTGGTGTGTGTGCGCGCACGCGCTGCCTGGACTAACAGGAGGTGTAAATGAGCAGCATTAAGCAGGTGATGGACTCCTAACAATAGGCAGGCACACAGAGCAACGCTAGCGTTATCAGCACCGATTAGCACCTTAACGCAGCAGCCTGCAGGAGGGCTATTTGGCGTCCATGGGGGGGCTTAAATAAGTGCAACACACACACATCAGGTGATTGACATTATCTTCTGCGTGTGTTTGCAAGCCTGGGTATGGAGGACTGACTGTGTATGGGATACAAGAATTTGTTGTGTGGGACAGTGAGGGGTGATGGGATGGATGTGTGTGATCATTTTGAAGACAAAGAAATGATGGAAATTTGATGGAATTAGCATTTTTTTTATGGAAATCCAGAATGGTTAAAGGTGTGTGTGTGTGTGTGTGGGGAGGGTGGTATCCCATAATTGATCATGATATTAATAATATTGTCATCTCGTCATATTACTCAGCCATAAAATGGAAGTCTAAAGGCAGTTGTTGAATTTAGTGAATAATCTTTGTAGAAAATCGTAGATATTTTCAGTAAAAGTTGTGAATCTTTGCTCAAAAGTTGTCACTATGCAGTGTGTAGACTTTAAATAGGCCTGTTATGTAAACATGAACACTTGGGGAAAGTGTAATGTTTAACGAATAATGTTTTGTTTCTTCAGTGTTTGAGAGCTTGAGATTAAACTCCTTTCCTGGAATGAAATCACGAGGGCGGAGTTAGGGACCATGTTTCTTTTATGCCGTCATCCACACCTGACCTACACGTGTGCTTCCTGCAACAACTTCAAACTTCCTCGTTAAACTTTTTAACCCCAAAAAAGCATCAGCGTCCCAGATCGAGTCTAAATGAAAGCATGTCACTCATCCTCCTGTCTATTCGGGCAAGTCTTTTCCTTTTTTTAATCTCCCTCTCACTGATGAATGCCCCTCACATCTGCCTCCCTGGCAGGCATGTCTCTCTCTCTCTCTCTCTCTCTCTCTCTCTCTCTCTCTCTCTCTCTCGTCAAAGTCGACAAAGCTTTCCTGGCTGCTCTGCTCTCCTCTCGGCTCTCTCACACTCCATGAAAGAGGCGGAACAATCAGACCCAAGCCTGCTGGCACTCGCCGAGCCCTGGAGCATATGCCGTATTCTCTCTGTTCAGAGAACCAAAGGCACTCGTCTGGCACGGTTCTGGAGAGCCTTTCGCCACCCTTTGTATCGCAGTCGCAGCCCCTACAGCCCTCATTACGAGCACCAAGCTCCGACTGATCTCGGAGGCCAAGACGGAGTGCTGGATGACAATTAGAGAGGGGGAGACGGATCAGACGCAGCCTAGTTTTTGATATACAGATGTGCTTCGGGGCATCTGGGTATGGAAATCAGAATCATTAAAGGTGCATTAGGCAAACGCTGTCAAGGGTTTATTCGGGATTTACTGCATTTTTTTCTTGTCATTAGGTGGGGTTTTTGGAATCGCGTTTGCTCGCCTGGCCATGCCGGGCGCTTGCTGATTTCAAAGTGAAACGGGGCGGGTCTATAAAAAGACTGACAAGACACCACATTCAAACACACAAAAATATCCACTATTGTATTTTTTAAGCAAAAAAAAAAAGACTGTTGCACAGGTTTAAAAAAAAAAAAAGTATTGGTCACAAGTTATTTTGGGTATTTGCCTCAGGGCAGAGTGAACGTTACTCATTGGTAACGTTGACACACTCAGTGACGCATTTTTCACTTTTTTCGCAAAATGTCTGTCTGGTAGCTAACGAACAGCCGTACAGGAGAATGTTCTCAATTTCCTGCATTTTATTGATGCTGGTTTGGGATGTGCAATAAAGGGTGATGAGCAGCCCACCCGTGTGTGTGTGTGTGTGTGTGTGTGTGGTTTCATGCCAGCTCTTGTCTGCATTGTTTAAACTGAACTTGGATGCACCTGCAAAGCATTAGTGCAGAGCCTTAAGTGTACTGTAAAACGTAATTACTGAATCCAGTTTATACCAATCTTTTTCCAAACCCCCTCCATATAAACACTTAATATAAAACTGAACAACTCCATCTGTCTCTCTTTCTGCCTGTCTGTCTCTCCTCTGTCTCTCTCTCTCTCTCTCTGTCTTTCCGGAAATAGATTGTGCTGACCAGTGCTGTCAGTTTTTTGGGTGTGTGTGTGCGCGCGCCAGCTCAAGGACAGTTTTAGTGGCCCTGGTCCTGGCCCGCTGCTCTGTTTAGACAGGCCTGATGTGCTAAGTGGACAGGATGCCCACACACAAAACTGTGTTATTGAAGCACAAGCACACCACGTTCTGGAGGTTTTTGTTCAGGAAAAACTGCAGCGGTGTCCGACGTTAGAGGTGTCCAGCTCCCTGGAGGCGTGTGTATGTGTGTTTTGATTCAGAGAGTGTTATGAGCTGAGATCATGACACGGAGCAAGTGTTCTGGAAACATTTTGGGATGTAGGAAAAGCTTACTGAATTACTGCACATAGTTTATGGTATACAGTTTGTTTTTATGTATTTTTTTTTTCATATTTTGCTAATTTTCCAATTAAATATTAAAATAGTTTACACACAAGTCATAAGTAATCATAATGGAAGTTTTACAGGAATTACCGAAGTTTCAGTGTAAAGTGATGACCAGATTAAATAAAACCTTCTGGATTCTTCATTCATTCTCACATTTCTCTTTCTGCTTTCTCTCGATGTCTGTGTCTCTCACTCTTTCCATGTCTTCTGTCTTTCCTTCTTTTTCTGTCATTTTTTTTTTTTTTATTCTCATTATCTTTGTTTCCTTCTGATACTGTTCTCTCTGTCTTGGGTTTTTTCCTTCAATCTATTGTCTCTTTCGTTATCTCTTGCGCTCTCTCTCCTCATCTCTCCTTTTATTCTCATTATCTAATTTCTTTCATTCCCCAACTTGCTTTCTCGTGTGTGTGTGTGTGTGTGCGTGCGCGCCATTCAGTTCTGATGTCAACTCCAAGAATTTCCTCTTTCTTTGGATGGGAACGAGGGGCCCACACTGCGCGCGCGCACACTCTTTTTTCCCCCCATCCCCCTTTCCACTGGCCCCCCAGCTGTCAGGAAACAATACCCTGTGCCTGCTCCAACAAACCTCATTCCTGAAAATGTTTTTCTTCTCTCCTCCCTCCTCTCATGTCCGTCCCTCTCCGTCCGCTGTTCCCTCTGCACCGTAATGCCTTTTCCATTTTTAAACTCCCGGCCGTGTAAACTTCCTCCGTCAGTGTCCGAGAGTGTGTGTGTCGGGCCTCACTCACCCCCTCTACAGCTCCAAAGCCCACCCGTGAAATCACTCAAAGATACGAATCCCGATTGTGTTACGTTTTCAATTAAGCCTCATATTTATGCATTTTGCCTTCGCTTGACCCTGATAAACTGGGACCGGCCTCGGGGGGGACGGGGGGACTCAGTTGTCAGAATAAATGATTTTAGGATTAGTAATGATGCACGCTGCCAATTCCTGAGTGCTGTTATGTTTTGTTTTATGTGTTATAATAGTTTCATCACTATTAGTCACACATAAAGGCAATTAATTGGAAAAAGAAATGCTTTCAAACACTGAGGAGGTAAACTTTTTTAATCCTAATGTGATGAAACTTGGTGTTACACTGAGAGAGACAAAATTTTTGTACCTAAGTAGAATGCTCAACATTACTTAGAGTAAAATGAAAAGAAGCTTGTTTCTCAATCCACTGCTTGACCATAAAAATAGTGACTAGTTCAGAAACTGTGTGTGTGTGTGGAGATTATCTGAGCCATCGACCAAAAGAATTTTCCCATGAAAGTTTAGCGGTGTCGAGTTGCTTCTCTATCAAACAGTTCAGCAGGAACCATCAAACATGGAGCAACGTATCTCCCGCATCTAAACCCAGCTCCATTTAAAGCACTTTAATAGTTATCTCCGTGCATGCGCGTGTTTGCATTCTGGCATATTTTTGGCTTTGTTTTGTTTGTTTGAGAGCACTGGGTGACAGCGAGTGAGGTTTGTCAGACCTGCTGCAAAGGACGATGGGAGAACCTTCTGCTGAGAACACACGCGTGCACTCACGGACTTCTTGGAATTGAAATTAGCTCAGCTCAGCGCAGCCTGTAGTAATCTGTAAGAATATGGGAGCTCTCGCACAACAGCTTTTTATTAGTTTTAAATCTAGGAGAGCAGCGGGGAGAAAAAATGTCTGCGCGCATGAAAATCTGCTGTATCCGGCCATTAAACTGATCCGTAAACCAGATGTGCGAGACCAGCCTCGAGTCCATGGGCCGAGAGAGAGGGAGGAAGTAAGGGGGAGGTTGAGGGTTTGGGATGAGGGGGCGAATTGGGGGGGTTGGAGAGAGCTGTGGCTTAGCCAGTCGTCACGCATCAGAAAAAAAAAAAATCCTGGACACCTGGAATGCACCATGATGATGATGATGAAAAAAAATGAAGATATGCCAGAGGTTGTCACAGGGGAGCAGTCAGGAGGTCAGGGATATTCACCAGGGCATCATCGGTGAATCCGAGCTCTCACCGCAGTCCCGCTTTCCCAGCACTCTCTGTGGGACATCATCCCAGCTGTGTGTGTGTGTCTCTCTCTCTCTGTCTTTCTCTCTCTCTCTCTCACACACACACACACACACACACACACACACACGAGGGCCCAATCTTTCTCGATGGGATCCCACAGATGGGGATCATTATAGAAACACATTCCTTGACAATCGCCGATTTCACACACACTGCTCTGCTCCCATTCCTCACGCTCACTGATGCTGATACACCTGCAGGGGTGTGTGTGTGTGTGTGTGTGTGTTCTGTGTTGACCTGTTATTTATGAGTTTTTCCTGGGCCGAGCGTTCGTTCGAGTCGGCACACATAACGCAGTGTGGGTGTCACTTTGTCATCTGACATCAGTCACCATTAGACACAGATTATCAGCATCAGATAAACAATGTTGTGAGCTTCTCAGGAACAAAAATAAGATTTGCAATGCCAGATCTCTTGTGTGACATGCGTACGTGGGTGTGTGTGTGTGAGCCTTTTGATGATTGCGTTGCACTAATTATTTTTTTTTTCCACTCGTTTTGTTTTTGGTCCTCAGTATCTGCAGATGAAATGGCCGTTGTTGGACGTGCCGAGCTCAGCAGCGCTGAAGGACTCCAGATCACCTACTCCAGGACATTTGGTAAACACACATACATAAGTGTTGCTCTCAGAGACGGCGTGATCGACACGTGTCAGTACACCAGATCTATTCTAGCGCTATAAATATGAACTTGGAAAAGTGGATTTAGCAGAAAAGCGCTGTGACCTTCCAGGGAGTTTTTACTCCTTGAAAGTTACAGCTTTACCCCTGAAACTGGAGACTCCTTCCATAAACGGCAAATAACCATCTCCATCGTATCTTCATCAGTCATGCCTATATTTTTTAAACCTGTTTATTATTAGTGCATCATTTATTGAACAAGTCATTACTATAGAAAAGATCACGTATCAAAACGAGCGCATTAATGTAAACCTGCAGTTTTAATCCACACCTTCTGACCAATCGGAATCGGGAATTCACCAGCACTATGGTTTCTGCTGATTAAAGGTGTATTAGGTAAGATTAGGCTCTTTTTAAATTTAATAATTAGTTCTAATAGTTTTGTAGGTAGACTTGACATTTTGAAGTAATAATAATAAATAATAATTAAAATTCCTTGTCTCTACCAGTCATTACCGCACATGTTCACAAATGTCCGCCCCCAGGATCTACAGTGGCCCTGGTGTGCGCGCGTGTGTGCGCGCGTGTGTGTGTGGGGGTATAAAATGACTGACAGGAGGTGTGTCTACACTTATGCTGAGGTCATGGATTAAGCATGTATATTGTCATGGGAAGAAAAAAAAAAGAGGATTGTACCTTTTTAATGGTCTGATAAAACTGAAACAGGAGTTAAACAAGGACCTTTCACCCCAATTCCAGCTCAGCCATGTTGAGTACAGATTGAATGAAAAAATTACTTATTTGGCCCTTTTTTTTTTGCTTTTCCCCCTTTCCCCTCAAATCCCTGTTGAAGCTGTGTACTACAACTTCCTGTTTGAGAAGGAGTGCCTCCCATGTTTAACGCAGAATATACCGTTTCCTTAAAAACACACACCGACACTTTTTTGGAATTACTCTGTGTGATGTATTACATCACACGACTTCATTGTATGACAAAGTTGGTATTGATGAGTGGTGTGTGTTGGCAAGACGTTCTGTCCAGGTTTCTCTCAGAGGTGTAGATTTATCGCCTACATTGTAAACTGAAAACAGAACTCTCAGATGGTTGACGATAAAATCCAGATTCTGACAGAAAAGCAGCGATGCTCATCTATCTCCATCTCTCTCTCGCTCTCTGTCGGTCTCTGGTTCAGCATTGAGCTGCACTTCTTTTCTTAATGTCCTGCTAACGATGGTCGGATTGTCTCCTCTGATAATGTGGCACTGCATTTGAATCGCCTCACACCTGTACGTGTGTTTTTATGTGGGCTGAAATGAAACCTGGGTTCTGGGTAGTAGAACCAGTTTGAAGATGAGGGTAGTGTGAGATAAGAGATCTGCGGTTACAGACAAGAGCAGCACGATGTGATTAACAGTCTGCTCGAAAAAAACGCGCGTACACACACACGATGTTCCCATTCCAGCATGTGTGTGAGTGGGTGGGAGGGCAGGCATGTTTTCATATACAAAGTTAGTGGGAACTGAATGTCCACACTAGGGCTGGAAGATGCGTTTATCGTATCCGTGAGGTGATAAATCATGTCCTGATGCACTTCACAGACAGAGATATTGTGGGAGACCTTTGTGAGGTCTTTTTATGGATTTTTAATTCCTTAATAACTAAGGTTTGACCACATGGTGGCGTAGACAGAAATCGTGCGATCAGTGGAGCTACAAGTTGTACCGTAATTTCGCATTTTATAGCGAAGACACGACCCGCTGACGTAGTTTTCTTTCTGCATTTGATCAGTCTCGCTGTTTGTTTTATTGCTTTTGAAGTCTGATTCAGTCTGAGATTCCTTTCCTATGTGTGTCTGGTCATGTTTTTATGCCTCACTCAGCACTTTATAAGAGTGTGTGTGTTTAAGAGAGAGACAGAGAATGACCTTAAAATCATCTGTCGCAAATCCGATTCCAATTATCCACAGCTGCTCGACCCGAGGTTCACCTCTGCCCAGCGCCATGAGATCGTCTCTGAGCACACTGCCATCTTTGTTCAGCTGTGGCACTGCAATTTTAGTGTGTTCATTTCATATCCGATATGAAAGTGTAGCATCACAAGTACAGTAGAAGACACGAGGAACGGCAGTCACATTAGCCGTAGATGAATGGTGTGTATTGAGGGTTTGGTGCTCAGCCTGTGGGGTTCTCTGTCTTCTTGCTCGGCTCCTCTCCGTTCCTATAAAAGTGAGGCATGGAGCTGTTTTCAGTATAGCGTTGACTCGAGTCTTCCTAATCGTCAGCATGCAAGTTTAAAAAAAGTGGAAAACTGTCCTGTGGTGTGACTAATCGAAATTTGAAATTTCTTTTGGAAATCATGGACGCCACATCCTCCAGGCTAAAGAGCAGAGGAGACCCTCCAGCTGCTTATCGGTGCACAGCTCAAAAGCCAGCATCTGTGATGGTATGAGGGTGCATTAGTCACATGACATGGGCAGCTTGTACATCTGGGAAGGCATCGTTAATGCTGAATGGTTGATGTATACAGGTTTTGGAGCAAGGCCTTACTTCTTTCAGCAAGACAATCCCAAACTGCTGTCTGCATATATTAAAACTGCATGGCTCCATAGTAAGAGTCCAGATGCTAAACTGGCCTGCCTGCAGTCCAGACCTGTCCTCCAATTTAAAACATTTGGCGCATTACGAAGTGCCAACATTGGGACGTTTCACTTTCAAAACTACAGCAACTGGTTCCCTCAGTTCCCAAACATTTAGTGTTGATAAAAGTAGAGGTGATGCAACACAGTGGTAAACACACCCCTGTCCCAACTTTTTTGGAATCGAGGTTGTAACATCTCGTCTCGATTGATTTTTCCTGCTTGAAATATGGTTTGAACACCGCGGCATCCTCAGTTTTCTGTCATGGTAAACGGAGAACGTTTTGAGTTCATCAGTGTGTTGGATTTGAAGTTAGGTGTGTTAACATCATTCAGCTAGGGTTATTAAGGATGCCATCGAAATATGAAATAGGTATTTCAGGTCAAAATGGGGGGGGGGTTGTTATTATATTGTTCTATGATAAATAGTGTTCCAGCTGGTTTATTTTTACCAGAACGTGTGCCCTGCCCAGATTTATATCAGGGATGAAAGTCTTCCAGATTTATGCGGAAATCCGGATATTTGACAAAACTCTTGAAAATCTCCGGTTTTCCAAATGGAGAAATTTATTTTTTGGATTTTTCATGTTCCTAGACACGGCGTAATACTTTGCATCGTCCTTGCATGGGCGCAGTCCTTAAATAGCCCAAACATAGTTCATTGATTAAAGACAGGTGTTCTTTGTTAA
>JAODLJ010000002.1:4018375-4031228 GCA_027576115.1 Cathorops melanopus
ATTTGTAACTTATTGCATTCCGTTTTTATTTACAATTTGTACTTTGTCCCAACTTTTTTGGAATTGGGGTTGTACATAACCGAGTGGCTATAAAGTATTTATATTTATATAAGTAGGCATAACAGTATTATGAGTTTCACACATCTCTACGCAATTTTATATTCTTATTATTGATTCTTATTTATTTTTATTGTCTTTATTGTCTACTGTGATGCACTTTGAGCTGAATTTTATGTGTTAAAATATAAAAAAGTAAAACAAAAACCTCATCTCCAAAACATTTCCCTGATTTCAAGGAGACAAACCTGTACAAGAAACGTCAAGCTTTAATCTGCATGAATATATTTATGCAGATTAATGAGCCTGATGGGGAAAAAAACACATGCATGTGTGATCGAGTAATATGTGATGACATGGAGGTTATAACCATCAGGCTTCCACAGGAGACGATGTGATGTAGACGGACCTCCTCGAGCTCGAGAGTCAGTGTTCAGGATTAAACAGGTGAATATATACGTGATGATGTTGGTGGATCTAAAGCTGACGCTTATTTCTACTGTACGTTGTTCAGTGTTGATGTTGATGTTGTGGGCGGCCATGTGGATTTTGCCGAAGTCGATGAGAGTTCCAGATCCCGAGTTCCCGGGTCAGAATTCTTCTTCTTTTTTTTTTCCTGACTTAGAGTTACAACCTTTTAAATGCAAGTGTAACTCCGGATTTCTGTAAAGTGGCTTTGTGATGATGTAAACGCTCCACGAATAAATCGAATATGTCTTTAAGTCCATCTCGACAGACGGGATAAGCAGAGCAGCGCTCCGGTTCTGTAATTTGATGGATTCCCTGAAGATCACCGACTGTACATTTGTTTTGTGAAGTCATTTGAAAGCATTGTGTCCCATCGTTAGCTTTAATCACCACTACATTGGTTTCAAGGTCATAGATTGTTTGTTTGTTTTGATCGGTTTAAGAGACTATTTGTTCACTGTATAGAAAACAAACAGAAATAGTTTCAACTTATTGTTGGTATTCATTTCAGGAAAACTTATTTTAGACTCCTGAAAAATTCCTACATCCCATGTTTCTTCTTGTTTATAGTGTTCCTCGTTATAACAGACTGTAATTCGTTTTTGTATCGTTCGTTTACTCTGCGTTAATTTCAGTTCGAGCTCCTGTCGTATTTTCAGTTAGTGTACACTCCCTGGCCTCTTTAATAGGAACTCGTTGCTGATTCTAAGATCCCTGTTCTTGGCTGCAGGACTGGAACCCAATGTGTTCTTCTCTTTCTGTTGCATGCTGAGATGCTTTTCTGCTCACCACGGTTGTAAAGAGTGATTATATGAGTTACTATATCCTTCCTGGCCAAAAAGCTCCAACCAATCTGGCCATTTTCCTCTGAGCTCTTGTGACAACCTCAGGGCTGTCAGCTTGTTGGGGTGCTGGCGCTTTAAATGGGTAGTTACCTGGGATTGTGTTCACCTGTCTTTGTTTTCTTTATATCCTCCTCTTTTGGGGCAACTTGAGTAGAGGCGATGGACAGGTGGTTTTGGCTTGTGGTACCGTTATTTTTTTATGCCTCAGCATCATAATGTCATGCATCTGCTACCAATTACTGACTGGTCATACTGACATTGTTTGTTTGAGTTATGCTTTACATCTTATTTTTGATCTGTTTATTGAATAAATTCTTGAGTTTCTGAATCCTCTTCTCTTTTGTGATGGTCTCGAGCCAGACCGTTACATCTCTCTTATCAACAAGGTTTTATCCACCCACAGAACTGTCGCTCACTCACTCTGTGTTTTTTGTTTTTTGC
Source organism: Cathorops melanopus (assembly GCA_027576115.1). NCBI lineage: Eukaryota > Metazoa > Chordata > Actinopteri > Siluriformes > Ariidae > Cathorops > Cathorops melanopus. Next base: position 4,020,187 of record JAODLJ010000002.1, read on the forward strand.
ACCATTCTGTCTGTGTAAACTCTAGAGACTGTTGTGTGTGAAAACCCCAGGAGGAGATCAGCGGTTTCTGAAATACTCAAACCTCATACTCATCTGGCTCAAACCAACATCCATACCACAGTGAAAGAAAGAAAGTCACACTTCACTGTGAGATCACAATTTTTCCCATCCTGATATTTGAACATTGTGAACATGAACTGAAGCTCTTGATTTGTATCTGCGTGATTTGATGCATGAAGCGTTCGGCTGATTATAGAACTGCAGTAAAATAATGTTATTATAAGTTTCTGAGTATCCATTTTTACTCAGAGTTGCATTTTGGAACCAACGATCAGGTCATTTTGGGTGGATTTGTGCGTGTGCGTGAGTGTGTGTGTGTGTGTGTGTGTGTGTGTGAGCTTGTACCCATGATGAATACAAAATAGATGAATATACAGTGATGTACTTTATTCAAATCACAGAATAAAATGGAAAGCAGGCTCTTCCAGTAACTGTACAACACCGTCAGTGCAGGACTCGCACTCGTTTTACTCTCTTTCCTTCTTTTAACAGGAGAGAATGGGGGGGGGGACGTTCAGTATTCATAATACACGTTCAAGCTCTTCTTTATTTCCAAATCTTTCAACATCTCTCTCCGTGTGTCTTATCGTCGTATTATCATCCATATCCTGTACGTACTCTACGTATAATATCAGCCTGATGGTGTGTGTGTGTCTGTTAGATCTCCAACTGTTCTTGATGAAGTCTGTGAGGCAAGTTTCTCCCTGCTTGCACAAGGTTGCTTTAATAAATGAGGCTATTAGCATGACAAAACTTTGTACTGAACAGAGGGCTGGACTTAACACACCTTTTTTCCCCTCAACATACACACACACAGAATGCTGATAGTGAGGAAGCAGGCAGGACAAGATGAAGACATGATCCTGAAGAGAGGAGCTGACACTTAACGTTGGGTTTACATACTAATTTACACGCACACACACACACACACACACACACAGCAAGACAGATGTGTGGCAAGAAAGACAAAGAAGCATCTCACTACGAGGGACAGAAGGTACATCGACACGTCCATCATCCTTTCTCCTGTAAGTCCTCTTTCTTCAGTTTATAGATTTTTATTTTATGGTCAAATCCGTGGCTTTGTCCTCCTCGCGTGCGACTTTGTAATCGTGTCATTTGCAGAAGTTTAATTACCTTTCTGGTAAAAGCAGAACACTGAAAAATAGAGGAACTCTGAGTCACTCGGGCGTGAATGACTTTAGAGCAGGTTTCGACTCCTTTGGTGTTTCATGTTAAAGTCTAGACTTTTTCAGTGGTTTAATTATTGATGCGGTCGATTTATTTAAGACTCGTTTACTGGATGCTCGGACTTTTACGACCTCTCATTCCTCTCCTCTGTGCTGCTGTTTCCAGATGGGAAGATGTCTCCCGTCCTGCTGATGGCCATTTTGTCCATGGTAATCATACACATCACATTATTGATACTGATCATTCAAACACATAGTTTACAGTTATTCCACAAAATCGAGTCATATGTGAGTCTCATCGGCTATAATCCATGTACAATGAGATTGAGTGGAATAACTGTTTTATTCTATCCACAGTCACTGGATTTTGAGAAACAGAGCATTTTTATTTTTTTGCAAATTCAATAAATAAAAACTTTATACGAAACGTCCGACAAAATCGTTTCCCGTCAGACAGATTTCTTAAAACTCTATCACTGGCTGTACGAATTGACTCTAGTGTTGTTTTTTTGTAGAAAATGCCGTCTTGCTGTCGAGGTATAGAATCATTTTAGACATTTATTTAATTCTTCCTTGGACATTTCAGTTCTGTAATTTTCTAACTTCTTTGAGCTTTTGAAGCAGTCTAAAAAAATTCAGCAAATTTTAATGCTGAAAGATGAAGAATCTAAACAAACCAGCAGTGAAATGACACTCGCAATTTGTGAAAAATGTGATAATTCTTGAAAAAAAGATACGTTCTTACCATGAAATACTTTCATTCGATATTTTGTTGCTTTTTTCCATTTTTTGTGGTTTTGTTTTTGAGTCAAGTTTTTATTTCGTCCTCGGTTGGTTCAGTAACATGCGCCACCATTTTGTTTTTCTTTACTCATGGTATATGAGCTGATATCCTACTATCTGATTAGAGTAGGCAATCAGAGCACACAATTGCTTATATCCAGTGAATGTGGATAGAATAATTGTAGGTGTTCCTTTTGATGGTCTGTTTCTGGAAGAGAAAATCTTCTACGCCATGGGTTTTATTATAAATGAAGTAAATTATTTGCCTAAAGTGCCCCTTTAAGGAAGCTAACATTCAATAACCTTGCGTGAACCTTTCATTTTTATCGTAAATGGCTAAACCTGTTACTTATCATAATTCTGTTAACATATTTTTACTGTCATAATTTTACAAAATCTTTTTCTCATTGGATTTAATATGGCATTTCTATCACAGTCTCTCACACAACCCTGTGCTAAAGTGGAGCACATTTACTAGCCATGAAACGTTGACGCTAATACAAATATTTAAATGTGAACTTCATGTATTTGAGTTTTATATATACATGCGATTAAACGAAAACCTTTTTCTTTCTATGGTGACTTCAAGAAATGTACATTTTTGCCAGGATTCTTCTTTTGTTTTGAATTTGCTAGCTGTGAGAGTTGCCTTTAAATGTACAGAATTCAGAATTACAGGTTACAGTCAAGCTCACATCCATGAAATGAAGAGAGGAGATGTGAATTAGAGTTAACCGGACTCATAAACAGAAGATAAATAAAGAATTTAGTAAATAGCGATGCTGCTATCTTTAGCTAGCTAATGATAACCAGCAAGCTAATTTTAGCGCAGCTGGGACGTTACTTAATAGCTTCGAGAGTTTAATATCTCTGGAAAAATAAATAAATAAATAATAAAACCTCATTATTTGAGTAGAATATAAAACTATTTTGATTTGATGAACGACTCGAGTAACGTTTACTCTTCCCTGCAAATCCTAAAGGGATACTTGACCGTTTACCTCATTTGCATAAAATCTGTATTTCTTTCCTTATTTGTACTTAATTTCTAATCTCATATCTTACCCTTAGCAAGTTCAAAACCAAGAAAACACCTTGGTAAAAAGACTTCATTTTACTTCACATGATGTGTGTGTAACTCAAATATCCAGAAAAAAAAAACCCGTCTTCATTTTTTTTTTTTTGGATGTTCTTCATTTTTATGTTCATGCTAGTTTCCTGAATGTTTCGCTTCAAAAACAACAGACGCTTCCAGCACTGAAAATATATCAACAGAGTTGTTCCAAGGACCAGTGCCAGAGAGGTGCATCGTGGGTGAGTTTTACAAAACTCCTTTGTTTTTATAATCGACAGAAAGGAATCTGTAATTGAAGCTACTCAGAAAGAACAAAGTACTCTGTAGCCGTACTATAACGAACTCTTTTATTCTTTTTTTTTAGTTTGTATATAACAAATGAAGTTTAATGACAATGAGTCAGAGTCTTCAAAAAAGCATTACTGTGTCATGTTCATGTGTGTTGGCACTCAGAGTGCCAGCACCATTAGGACTAATTACAGTACTGTACTATGCACCTGTTCCAGATTAGAATGCAATCACAGTGTGCTTATAAGAACTCTTGAAACACACAGACTTGGTAAAATGCACACACTGTACCGAGTGTCTCACATTACCAAGCCTTATTATCTGTGTATTGCCTTTCTGGTTTTGACTTTGTTTTATGTATTAGGACTCTGCCGTTCCTGTTTGCTGCCACCATTCTGTTTGTGCCTTGCGTGACCGTAGCCCATTTCACAATCCTGCCGCCTTTGTCTTACGTTTTTGAACTGTTTGCCTGCCTGTTTGTAAATAAACTGTCTTCCTGCAATTACATCCATCATTCTGCCATTCGCCTGCTTACATACACACTGAGCCATACGTTCCTCTTCCCACCAGAGACAAACAATAAGTAATCAAGTCTGCAGTCAAGTTAACAACACATGTTAATGACATAAAACAAAGGCTTAGCCTCACTTAGGTGTCAATCACTAACAATTATTGAGAACAGTGATCAAAGGATCGATAAAAAGATTAAATGACTGCTGATTCCGCTAAACTTAACACCTAGTGAAAGTGTCCTGGCAGTGTTTTTACACCTCCCTGCCCTGCCCAGCCCCATGGCGTGACATAAATGACATTGGTGATTTGCGACACACAAATGAACTGAATGGTGACGATTGAGAAAACAGAGTGAGTCAGTGTTTGGATGTTGACACAATATGATACACCATTTCCATATGTCATTTCCATAACAGATGAAGAAATCATCACTTCCGTTCGTGATCCTTTAACTCAGTCAATAAACTGCGATATTGACTTGGAAGGAGAAATTCATGATCAGGAGAATGTACTGAAAATTTCACAAATAACGTGTTTGGTGACAAGTGGGTCCATTTCAGTATTACAAACTTTTCAGTAAAATTAACTATTTGGATGTCTCCCAAGGAGCTCATTATAGCGGGGTTGCAGTGTACTAAACTGAAGGTTTCATGGTACAGTGCTTGACGTGGGGGTTGTACCTTCAAGGGAATCTGGGACAGTGAAATATAAGGTACATAACTGGACCATAATTAGATGACTGCAGGACCTTTTAGGATATGTTTCCACTTCAACATTTCTGTAACTGTATTTTCACAAATGATGATGAATATGTGCTCAATCTCTTGAAAACATAGTCCAATATAACCTTCTCTTGTGGTAGATTCTGTGGCCCTCAGCAACCATCCACTTCAGACCTCAGAGACCCTGTTCCAGCTTGTGAATGCAACCTGCAGCTTCATCCAGGCTTTGTATTACTGCCAGAGCCACTTCACCTCCCTCACCATTCAGGGTCAGCATGAGGATGAAGAGGGTATGAGGGAGGTTCTGGCTCAGGTCCAGATGCACCATCCAGTCTGGGTCAGAAACAGAAATATATTCAACCCTTCATCCAAACAGAGTCGTTCCGAACAGAGTAAGTCTCCTGAAGAGGTCAAGCTTCCAGACTGGAAAGGATGATGCATTGGAGATGGACAGTGTTTCATTCAGCAATGCATTGAGATAATTTTTTTTCTGATGATGTTTTCTGGTACTCGGTACAGATTCCAATGCTGATACCAAAATGAGTAAACATTTTCACAACTAAACTAGTTCTAGAAGTTCATTTTAAATGAAGTGCATTAGCTAGCTATTTGATTAGCTGCCTTGGACCAAGTACGTTTTATTGTTTTCATTGTGTTTGACTCCCTCATTGTCAATAACAGATAGAGGGTGATCATCAAGAACAACATACTGGCTAAGCACTGTTATTTTTACTCACCAAGCACTGAATGCAGATCTTTTTCTCACTTAGCCAATGTTTGCTTTTAGCAATGAACAAGATTTCCCAAGAGCACTTTGCAGTCTGCTTCACTTTGCCATCATTACTTGTGAAATACATCTAGATTGCTCTGATTTTGTATAATTTGTTGATTAGCAAGGCAACATATGTCTTACGTCAATGTATGTCAACGTATGTCTCAGCTTATGTCACGTATTATCACATGGTATTGGATGTTGGTGTGGAAGTATTTTCTATGAAACAAGTAAATGAGCAGTATTGGCATCGATGCATCATTAGTTTAGTTGACAACTATATTTTTTCACTCTTTTATTTCTGTGGCAGGTGTTGTCCTTTCTGGATTGTCCTTCCCGAGCAACTCTAAAGATGGGTACGCCCGATTGGAGGCCTCATTCCCACCACTGTCTGCTGTGAGCGTATGCATACGTGCCCAGTTCAACCCACACAATAAAGAAGTGTCCACTCTGTTCTCGTATGCCGCACCAACCTTGACGAATGAATTCCAGCTCCGCGGATGCTTAGACAAGGCCAAGCAGCAGGTCCTGTTGGCCCTCATCATCCATGGAAAGCACCAGCCTTACAAAGCTTGGTTTCCCAACAATGGTGACTGGCATCAGATTTGCGTTACTTGGCGGAGAATTGATGGACTTTGGAATATTTATGTGGATGGCAAAAAACGTGACTCAGCCTCGGACCGAGCCCCGTCCCGGGATATCTATGGAAACGGGATATTTATTCTGGGACAGGACCAGGACTCATTTGGGGGGAATTTCACTGAGCCATTTTTGGGGAACATGACGGATCTAAACATTTGGCATTTATACCTGTCTGAGAGACAGATTTGGACACTTTTCACCTGTTCACCTGCCTCAAATCTGAGGCCGTTTTTTAGCTGGCACAAGCACAGTTTGACTCTCCACACTGTTGTGAAGGAGATCTCAGGGATGGTGCAATGCCCTGGTGAGTATATACACCCCGATCTCACTACTGCTGCTCTGGTACAGATGCAAACATTCACAATAGATGGAGAGTATTAGCATGGCTCATGTGCCAATATGTTACAAAAGATGTAATATCACCTTTATGGAAAGTAGACTATTTAATAAAGGTGTAGAGGAATGAGGAGATAACAAATCTTTAAACATCTCCAGGTTTGCTGCAGCAGAAAAAGCAGGATTTCTGTCACGTTCTAAGTGACTTTAGTGACGGTGGACCAAAATACAATGCTGTGCCTTGCTTAAACACTCATCCCTTCATCTGCAAAATCAATAAAGGTTTGTCGACTGCCTGTGTTTGTCGTTGGATCCATTTATCTGAGGAATAAGCATTGAAATACCAACATGTGTGATGTGCTTTGATGTGTTTGTGTGTCCTTCAGACCGCTATCGGAAGAAGGAAGAGTTGGAGGAGTCGCTGATTTTACACCCAACCCCCTTCATGAAAAACCTCATGAAACATGGCATGGTAAACTTTCCACTTATTAGATAGATGGATGGATGGTTGGATGGATAGATGAATGGATGGATGGATGGATAGATAGATGGAGAGATGGAATGATGGATGGAGAAATGGATGACTACATGGATGGATGGATGAATGGATGGATGGATAGATAGATGGAGAGATGGAATGATAGATGGAGAAATGGATGGATAGATGGATGGATCCATGGATGGCTAGATGGATAGATGGATGGCTACATGGATGGATGGATAGTTGAATGGATGGATGGATGTACTTTATTGGTCCCTGAGCATAAATTTTGGATCACATTAATTAGTATCTTCTAGAAATCAGCATAATCATTGTCACAATGTACAAATTAAGCCAACTAGGATGGTTTTCAGTGTTGATCTTGACCGAGTCTTGCTTTCGTTTGGCCTGGACTCCTTTAAGACATGATCTTGACTTGATCCTAACTACTCCTGGTCTTAACTTGACATTTGACAATGTTGGTCTTGACTACAGACCTAATACAGACCTTACTACAGACCTGTACCAGTGGTCTAAGGATTATGACCAATTTGCACCAGATTTCTCTGTATAAATGGGTGTGTCTATATGAGGTACACATTAATTTATAAAATATGTACCATTACATGGGCAACATGGTGGCATAGGGGGCAATGTCACTGCCTGACAGCTCCAGGGTCCATGGAATGATCCTGAGCTTGGGTTGCTGTCTGGGTGGAATTTCGCATGTCTGCATAGATTTCCTCTGGGTTCTCTGATTTTTATTTACTTTCCAAAAACATCCTAGTACCTAGAATTGCTTCACTAAATTGCTTCCTTGGTGTGAATGTATGGTGCTCTGTGATGGACTGGCATCCCATCCAGAGTGCATTCCCACTTCCACCTCTCACCCAGTGTTACTGGGATAGGCTCTGGATACACCACGACCCTGACCAGTATAAAGCACTTACTGCAAACAAATGAACGATTACCCAAAACAAACATGAAGTCTACAATCTCCTTGCACTATACAGTCATTTAAAAAGTTCTTTTAAACATTGTCTACATTTTATTTTCCACCATTTTAAACATGGCTGAAACTTTGATTCCACCAAAAGAGCACTCTAAAAGATTTAAAAGATGTTGTATTCTTTCCAGGTATGGGAACATACAATCCATAAGAAAAAACACAATCTTCATTCATTCCAGAAATTAATGAATTCCCAAATACTGAAATACTGTACATTCATTTCAGGAACATAGTGACTGGTCAGAGTGTCCACATTCCTTTCTTTGTCCCAGGAATTTTTGGATGTTGGCCATTGGAGTTTCTACCTGCTGCATGACCATGTCCTAGAGGATGATGCCAATCTAAATTCTCCAAAGTGCTCCATCAAAACATAGACAGCATTTGCAGGTCATGTTGCTTCAACATATGGTTCTAGTGTCAAGTGTCAGTGTGGAAATCATTTTGTGTTTCAGAAAATCAGCGATATCCTTGGTACGCCTGATGCAAATGATACCTGGTCTGGAATCTCTCATCTGCTTAATGTCTCTGAGTCTTGCCTGCGGGAATCCCAGGGCCAGCTGGAGAGAAAGGATCTTCCATCTCTGCTTAGGATGCTGTCTCGTGTTGCTGAGCTACCAACCACAGGCAACCAGAACCATGCGATGGCACACACACTCAGCCACAGCGCCATCAATCTGGCAGATATGCTCATGAGTGAGAAGAACATGGACAAATGGGAGGCCATCAGAGGGGTAAAACCATGGAAGCGCATGTTATTAAAGAGTACTGCCAAAGACACAATGACTGGTTGGAGAGTTTCTACCTAAAAGTGCTAAATACACACCTTTGTGTTTAGGTTGTTGGTGAACCAATGGTTGTCATGCAGACCATCGACCGCATGTCATTGAACCTCAGCCCGCTGCTCCTGGAGGGCACAGACCACGTGCAAATCAACAGCAGCAATATCAGTATGTCTGTTATTCATGTTTAAAGTGTATATTATGTATATGATCATTATTATCAGTGTCCATGATCATCAGTGGACCTCTGTATCAACACGTCCAATTCAGGACTTCAGGTCAAACAGATGAACATGGCTGAGAGTTCTCATGGATCAGAGTTCTGCAGTTTCGGCACAGCAGGTCCAGTGGATCCGGACTGCATCTCTGTTCCACCCCAGAGCATGCAGGAGCTCCAGAATGAGGGTACTTAAACACTTCCTACTGCTCTCTCGGTAGTAATGTGCAGTTCATTTGGCTAGTGCAAATCACACATGTTGGTATAAAACAGTCTAATCCAACTTAATACAAAATTAATATTTCTTATGGTGTTATCAAAGCAATTTAATTGAATTTATTCAAAAAGAACAAAAAAGAAAATTTGCGTTCAGTCTTAAAAGGTAAACAATTGGCTCATACACTCACTGGTGGCCACTTTATTAGAAACACCCCTACATCCACCTGCTGTTTGATGCAGTTCTCTAATCAGCTGATCTGGTGATGCATCAAATCCTGCAGATACAAATCAAGAGCTTCAGTTTACTTAATGTCCACAATGTTCAAACATCAGAATGGGAAAAACTGTGATCTCACAGTGAAGTGTGACTTTCTTTCACTGTGGCATGGGTGTTGGTTTGAGCCAGATGGACTGCTGGTTTGAGGATTTCAGAAACTGCTGAGAAATCTCCTGGGGTTTTCACACACAACGGTCTCTAGAGTTTGCACGGAATGGTGCGAAAAACAAAAAACATTAAGTTGAGTGCGCAACAGTTCTGTGGATGGAAACAAATGTCTTGTTTATGCCAGGAAGGATATAGTAACTCATAGAATCACTCTTTACAAACCGTGGTGAGCAGAAAAGCATCTCAGCAGAACAGCAACAGCAGACCACCACATTGCATTCCACTCCTGTGAAGAACAGGAATCTTAGGATCAACAAGTTCCTACAAGTGTTGCCAGGAAAAACAAACCTCGCCCAGCAGCACTTATTTTATACCCATGTGTTGATAATGGTAATATTTCTCAATCATGAGCTGTCAGGTTATAATCCTATGAAAATCCATGGCCTTGAGTTTGACATTTCAAAGTCATTCAAGGTCAAGGTGCCAAATGAAAGTCCATATGGCACTTCCTACAAGTCGATAACGGTAAGTATCTGTCGACCATCAACCGTTTTCCAGTTACAGGCCTCTGAAAATCAGTGACCTTGAGTTTGACCTTTCAAGGTCAAAGATCATGGTGTCAAATGAAAGGCCATATGGAGTTCCTACATGCTCATAATAGTAAACATTTGTCTATCGGCAACCGTTTTTGAGTTATGACAGAAAATATGTTATTTTGACCAAAAGGTTGACCTTTCCGGTGACCTTCACTTTGACCTGATTGCAGCCACAATTTAATCAGGTAATCTACAGACCATTTCTGAAAATCTGAAGTCAGTCGGTGCAACTGTCTAGATGCTAGATTGTTAACAGACACACACAAGCAAACAAATGAAAGTTTGAAAGAATACTATGAGAGAGACACCGTCATGTAGCATATCACTGGAATCAGAATCGAAAGATGAACAGTTTGGAATTGGTTTGAAGTAAATATGATGAATATGAAGGAAGATATCGCAAAAAAAAAAGGATTTTGACCTTTTTGGTGACCTTGACCAGATGACCCTCAAAATGTTGGAGGTTCTATTTAAGACCAATGCACATCTATCCTGAAAGTTTCAGGAAGATTGATCCAGACATTTTCCCGTAATATCATTAACAAAAACGAAACAAAGAAACCTCACTGAAAACAATACTTCGCCCCCTGGTGGACTCCATTCCAGGCGAGGTAATTAAAGTGGCCGGTGAGTGTATACAGTAACTGTCTTTACATGAAGTGAATAACCCTGTTATAATGCATCACAGAACAGAAAATTTTCTCCGACTTTTGCTTAACGACTGTGGTCTTCATGAAGCAGGCTTCCACATTTTTGAAAGATGATGTAGATACTTTAATGGGAACCTACATAGGGCCTTCATAACACATTCATTAGCACTGCATAAATCTCTTATAAGCAGTGTTGAAGGAGTCACATTAAAAAAAAAAAAAAACTTAGTGATGCTTGAAAGTTTGTGAACCCTTTCGAATTTTCTATATTTCTGCATAAATATGACCTAAAACATCATCAGATTTTCACACAAGTCCTAAAAGT
>JAODLJ010000002.1:5718070-5729601 GCA_027576115.1 Cathorops melanopus
GACTTGTCCAGGGTGTACCCCGCCTTTCGCCCGTAGTCAGCTAGGATAGGCTCCAGCTTGCCTGCGACCCTGTAGAAGGATAAAGCGGCTAGAGATAATGAGATGAGATGAGATGCTAAGCATATTTTGTCAGAACAAAATTCTAACATTGGTTGAGATTTAATTTAGAAATTGAACTAGAGAGTACCTGCGATGACCTGGCGACTTGTCCAGGGTATGCCCTGCCTCTCGCCCATAGTCAGCTGGGATAGGCTCCAGCTTGCCTGCGACCTTGTACAGGATAAGCGGCTACAGATAATGGATGGATGAACTAGAGAGTAACAAATAATTGTCATAATGTTGAGTAATTATATTGTGTTATTTTGATGTTATGATCTAGTATAATGTTGTACAACTTAAGAGAAACATAGCTGAAGTATTACATTAAGTATTTAGGTAAGCAGAATAGAGACTAAGCCTGTGTTGTGAATGCAGGTCAGGTTTCTTGTGTTGAGTGAGAAAATCCCATGGAGAATAAGTCCAACGAGCCCAGTAGATGGCGAGCCACCCAGTTGATTTCCAGGAACTCAGATCTACGATTCTACTGAAACAGCTCGATTTACCTTCTGCCTTGTGATAGGATTGTGCCAGTCACCTGGACTGGTACCAGCTTGAACACACACCAGACTTAGAGTGTACTCTGTCTCAGCAGACTCCGACAAATCAGACCTTCATCTGATTATGGACCAAACTTGACTTTGCGCAAAATATTGCCTCTGGTCATCGAACACTGACCTGGAAACTGATTTGAAGTGTGAAGAAGTCACACATAAGGACAATTTTAGTTTAAAGGGCCCAGTTGGTTATTTTTCATTTTTGTGTAAACTGTTGTTTTACATTTTGAAGCAAACTAAAGCTGCAGTTAACTAAACTCAGTTGTGTGTTTAGGGTTATTGCACTCTACACTTAGTTCCTCCCGAGTCTAGAGTATTGCGCGCCCAAAAGTGGGTTACACTTGCATATCTTCTATCTATCCATGCTCCAAACACGCCTGATTGAAATGAGTGTGAAACATGCTCTTGGTGAAATCAGGTGTGCCCAACTCATCAAAAGATCAAAAGTGCCACTGATGTGTTCAGTCAGGTAGGTAGAGCAGGTAAAGATGAAAAACATGTAGAGCAGAGGCCCCAGGAGAAGGACTGAGAATCAGTAAGCTAATGTAATTGTCCTACCATGTGGTTTTGTAGTGCATCCAGAGGCACCACATCTCTGATATAACTGAAATGAACCCAGTGCTGTAGGCTGAGATATTCTCTGGTGTAGGTTTATGCAGCCAATCAGCAACAGTTGTGTTACAAGGCATGACATGCCTGCCTAATTTTGAGCTCCAGTGAGCAAATATATTCTAGCCCATTTTGGTGATGTTTCTGTAATATGTTACCAGTAGGTATGTTACGGACTCAGTAACAGGTGTTATGTAGGTGAATGAAGTGGATTCTTTAATCTATCAATTTTTTTCCATGAATTTTTTTTTTCAGGAGAAATGTTGAAAGTTGATTAATAATATATCATTGCTGTTATCTATACTATTTAGGTTATTATGGAAAACACTTTGTTGAAACAAACTAACATTATTAATATACTAATTTATTATATTATTATATAATGCTATTACTATTATATTTTTATTGTAATCGGAAACATTTGTGTTGAAACAAAGCTTTGTATTTGCTTTTTATGGCTCTAGTTAAAGAGCTACTGCACTCTTAAATGTGTTTTTGAGTTGTAAACTAAATGATAGGATTGTACTGTGATGAAACACAACGGTGCTTATCTATGTATATTTATTTATTCTGTCCGCATTCACTGGATATGAGCAATCACACTCTGATTGGCTACTCTACTACTAGGATATCAACTCATATACCATGAGTAGAGAAAAACAAAATGACAGAGCATGTTGCTGAACCAACCAATAACGAAATAAAAATTCTACTCGAAAACAAAACACCAAAAAAACAACAAAAAAGCAACAAAATAGGGAATAAAATATTTGATGGTAAGAACGTATCTTTTTTATTTTTCAATAATTATTATGATAGCATTTTTCACAAACTGCTACTGTCATTTCTCTGTTTACATTCTAAGCGGAAATTATTTTGTCGGACATTTTGTATAAAGTTTTTAATTTATCAAATTTGCAAAAAATAAAAATGCTCGGTTTCTCAAAACCCAGTGAATGTGGATTGAATAAAACAGTTATTCCGCTCAATCTCATCGTTCATGTCTTTTAGCCAACTCGGTGCTACGCGTCTCGTCGGCTATCGGCTCATGTACGACTCGGTTTTGTGGAATAATTGTTAATTACAGACACTAAACATGTCTTGCTCTGTCAAGTCTGTTTGAGATAAATGGAAAATTGCATTAATCTAACACTCACATGTGCATCACAGAAAAATCTTAAACTGAGAAGCATGCATAGTAACCATGCGTGTAAAAAAAGAATAAAAAAGATAAAAAAAAGCGCAACAGATTACATCCCTCATCATCATCTTGCTGTTAATTGAACATGGAAGTAATCCATTAATTAATCTTTAATCTTTGAGACACAACCGTTTGACTAATTGGACAAGAGCTATTTCAGTGACAACCAGGAGTCGTCCCTGAATATTTCCACTACTGAAGACGTAATAGCAGCTATGAAACCGCTACGACGTGTCACGGTCAAGAAAAACAGACAGACTTTACAGGTGATGACGCGGGTAAAAGAAGACACATCATAAACAGTGTTCAGGATGGGAAGAACCATGAGACCATCTGAGTTACAGATGGTTCCACCATACTGAAATTAATACCATCTGTACTACAGCACCACTATTTGACCTGTCTTTAAACCCTACTTTTCCTGTTTCAGCTGTTGGTCTTTTTAACAGCTCTGAGACGCTCTTAAAAATAAAGGTGCAAGAAATAATTATTTAGTGATACCACAGAAGATATATTATTTGGCTGATTAAAGAATCTTTAGCTATGTATTTCTGATATTCCCGTCAATTTTGCCTAAATTTGGTCACTTGTACCGTAAACTCTCCTCTATCGATCCGAGAGACCTGAAACCAGCCAACTGTATGTCCACAGGGTAGTGTAAGCCACTCAGAGGAAAGCACTATCTACCCTCTTCCACACACGAGCTCGCGGACACGCACGTTTGGCCGGTGTCGCAGTGAGTGGCAGTGGAGAGGGTGTACGGTATACCATCCTTCCTACCCAGACAGCATGGCGAATTTTGTTCTCTTGGCTCCCAGCCACGGAAGGCTGTGACATCAGGATTCAAAATCGCAATCGACCCCATGCTACAACAAATGCTCAGGAGCCTCAGGAGTTTGTCACCGGATACCAGTACCCAGGCGCAATTTAAAGTCGCCAATTGACCTACAACATGTTTTTCAGAGGCGAAAATCCACACAGATAGAACCCAAGTTCAGGTCAGGAGTGAAGCTACCAGCTGTACCACTCGAGGACCACCATGCTATGAAGAAGTGGCTACAACAAAACGTCGGTTAAAGAGTCATCAACCACACAGTTATTCATAGGCATGAGATCGATTCTTTAAGGAATCAAAATTCCACAGATTCCCAACCCTGTTCCCGGAGAACGACCCATCCTGCACATTTTAGTGCTTTCTCTTCTTTAACACACCTGATTGAACTAATAAGCCAATTATCAGCCCTTCTTGAGTTGAGGTGGGTGTGTTCGAGCAGGGAAAACGTAAGACACTATCTACTCCGGGACCAGGTTTAGGAAACTGCTGTCTGTGGCATTGCGTATTTTCTGGAACCTTTATTTTTAAGGATGAAGTAACACATACAATGCAGGAGGATGTTCATGCAACATAAGCTATGAATCGCAGTGCAGAAATGCCAAGGCACGGTTAGAAAGGGCACTTCTGGACAGGATGGGTAAGAGGAGGGAGAAAAATGGTGGAGATGGAGGGAGAGAGGGAATCAGAAAGGAAAGCACTGTTTGGGCTTTAAAGACCACATAGGAGCACACAGGAAAGGTGAGGACAGTCGCACTATTCTCACTATCAGCACTCAACAGAAAGAACCTCAAAAAAAAAAAAAAATGTATGGAGGGCTGAGGCGTATTTTACACACTGCAAATTCTGAGCTGCCAGCCCTCCAAGCACTGGTTCTCCTGAGCTCTTTGTTTAGGAGCCAACAGCAACCCATAACTACAAGCTTCTGTCTGGTTTAATATCTGGTCTAATCTTCGTTTGTATCTGTCGCTCTTTTGCACTGCACGTACCATATCGTTCCTCTGATCGTAGTGGTGGGCATTTCCTGCGGCGCGCTACACTGCCATAGTAAACATCATCCTTGACAGGTGAGAGGTTCCCCTCACTCCCCTCACTGTTATTCTCCATTGTGATCTCTAAGGAAACACCAATCAGAGCATTACAGCTACACCTCTCTACTCACCACTTGTCTGATCATGAAGAGGCATGGAAGCAGAGTGGACATGTACCGGTAGTAGGATCAGTTTGCCTCGTACATGAGTGCTAACCTTTAGCATCATGAGCTGTTAGAAGAAAACTGATCCCAGATCTGCCATCAAGTGCTACATATGAGTAAAACAGCAAGGCTGGAGCTGTTCTGATTAGCATATGAGCAGATGGCGGAGTCAAACAGGATACTCATCAGTAAATCAAGCAGTGCTGTTCATAGAGTCCATGCCAATAATGACATGCCGGTAAACACATAACAGGGGAAAAGTTCATGACAATGGAAATCTTAAAGAGAAAGGGGATGGGCAGGGCTTATCCCACAAAGCACGTGACCTCACTAACCAATGGAAGGAACCATCATGGGCCTTCTCGGAGGCGGAGGACATCCATGACTCGTCCGATGGCTGGACTGTTCCAGTCGATCCGAGCGTCCCATGGAGGAAGAGTTCCCTAAAATCTTCAAATGTAGACATTAAAGCATTCAGCTTATGAAAAAGCAGAATTATAAAATGACGCCACACCCATAACTAAACCCAAATATAAGCAGGTATGTTATGCTTTTACAAACAATAGTTTAGCTATATGCTTACTGCTAGTGATTAAAAAAAAAAAAAACAAGGAGGATGAACTCATCAAAAACATTGAACAGAAACATTGAAAACAAACCCCAACAACAACATGGGTAGGGTTTCAAACCAGATGTTTAGCTAAAGACCATTTAGGTTTTTGTTCAGGAATTTTGTCTGTGACTTGGTGTAAAGGAATAGCTTAGAAACATCGTACTGTAGATTTCTTACCATTAAGGAGTAAGAAATCTACTGATCCATCATTAATATGTTTCTGCACTTCAAGACTGGTTGTGAAGGAGCATGGAAGAGTTAAATTTCTGTGTGTGTGCACTGCATGAACAACTGGCGAAGCCTGATCTCTTCATGCTGGACTGTCGCTGTGATACAAGAGGCTGCTCACAATCCATAGGAACAAGAAACACTCAGAAATGGCCTTTAGGTAATTGAAAAAAATAAAATCTACACGTCCATAAAAGAAAACTCACTTCACATTCTAGTAAGGAATTCACATGATACAAAAAAGCAAAAAAACCAAACAAAAAAACAGCTGACCCAACCAATAAATGACCATGAAGCATTTTTTTGAAACTTCTAAACATTTGAAAAAATAAATAAATAAAAGAAAAAATACAGGGAAATGGACCCATTGAATGAGGAGGCAGAACAGTGAGAAAAGAGGAATGGTTTAACTGCTTGTCAACGAGGGAGCAAAGCAGTTGGTGGATGATGTGGAGTGAGAGATGGAGACTGGAAGAGGAAGAAGAGGAGGAAGAGAGGGGGGGGGTTGTAGACACACACCAGAGGTTCATCCACAGCTCTGTTGAGTCTGGCCACAGAGTGAGCCCTAATGTCCCTGTTATAGCTCCTGCCAACCTCGCTCAGCCTGCTCTCGCTCCGGAACCTGTGCCGAGGCCGATGGAGATGGTGAAGGTGATGATAAATATTTGGACGGTAGTAGTGGTGGTACGACTCCCTCAGGTCACCCGGTGTGTCCAGGAAATCCTCCTCCATGCCACACTGACGTGTTAGCGTCCTCTTCCTGCCTGTCGCCAGTGCACGGCGCTCTGCTGGGCCTTCGCTGTGGATGCTGCTGCTGCAATGCCAGTTCCAGCCACTGCGGGGGGCCAGTGAGCTCTCATCTTCGCTCCCGCAGTCCAGGCCACTATCTGGGCTCTTGGTGTTTTGCCTGCTGCTCCAAGTCAAGGTTCTGTCGTCTGCTGAGAAGCACTGGCGCCGCTGGAACTGCTTCAGAATATGGCTGCGTGCAGACACCCGTTCAGATTCTCTTGCTTTCTCCTCTTTCCATGTTTTCTGCTCAGCACCGGCCTCCTGCTCCTCCTCAGCCACCTCAGGGATGCTGTGGAGGCGCTTGGGGGAGCGCATTGAGCGCTGGCGGACCACCTCCCGCTGCAGGTCCCAGTTACAGCTATCCTGCTCCTCTATCAGGTCCTGGCGTCTGTAGTACGCCTTTAATGAAGTACCAGCGGCAAAGGCAAAATCCATGGTTGAACATGTTTGTTCCATTTATTAAATTCAAAAATTGTTTTTTTTTTTTTTAATTTGAAGTTTAGTTTGAAGTTGTTAGAACAGGCAGAGAAGACACGACCGTGCGCAAATGAGAACCAAAATTGGGGAAAAAAGAAAAGACAAAATAAAGACAGAATTAGTTCCAAGAGGCTGTGGCTGAAGTGCAAAGCATGCAGTCTCATTCTGCGACGGGCGTGGCATGCTGCGGGCGGGAATCTGTGGAAGGAATCAGTCAGGAACACATGGACCATACCAAAGATGGGTTTGAAGGAGGATTGCATAATGCAGGACCTACTCAAACTGAGGGCAATGACCTAATAGGAAAATCCTTAAAAGATAATTCCATATCCAGACATGAATGAGTTGATAAATGGTAAATAAAACATATATTTTTAAAAAGGTCTTGACAAAAATGCAGGGGAAAATATTAAATGTAACATAAGAAAAAAAAAAGAAAGAAAAACTGTGTGCCAAGTATATTATGGGAAAGGAGACCATTATAGTGATGATCTCATGAAAAGCCAGCATCAATTTATTCTAACAGTTTGAAAGTCAGTCATTTGAGCGAGACATTTTGAATCGACTTCCATCTTCAAATCTAAGTTTGATTTAATTGATGCAGCGATGCATCTGGTCTCACTTGACTTCTTTTGCACTGGAATGCCAAACATTGTCCTTCATGGACATATACGTACAGTAGATGGTGGTGTGCACCTAAAAAATTTATAAATACGTACAAAAAGAGCATAATATTTCTGTCAAATTGAACCTCTTGTGGTATCCCCTCATGCACAAGTATTGGCTAGCAGAATTCCCAACCCAACCGGCTAAGACAAGTTCCCAACCTAAAGTTGGCACATCTTGACCATTTTGTCACAATTCAGCAATGTCTGTGGAAGGGTGGTCCAGGAGAATAAGCAGGTATCCTACAGTGTGTTGGCCTGACTCCTGAGCAGCACTAACAACTGTTGCAGACCTTTGATGCTCAGCAAGTTTGGCCAAAATCAATGTGATGATGAAGCAGATAATGGCAGAGTGGGTCCAGTGACACTCCAGACCAGATCAGTCAGCTGGACTGCCTTGTGACATATCCAAGGAAGGTGCTTTCTCCCCTCTTTACTCTTAGCTGCCATTAGTGAGTATTGGGAGAAGATGCAAAAAATTAAATTCAGTACTTTACTCCACAAATTGGTTCACTGAATGCAGGAAAATTTGCTCCAGGCCCATTTGTCAGTCTTGGCCGTACAAGAGGGGCACTCAGCTGTGAGAATTTACACCAGAAGATAAAGTACTCATTTTATCCCCCCCCCCCAAAAAAAGCTCTACATTACTCACCAAGTGGCAGGAACCTTTGGCAGGAACACTTCTGGAGAGAAAGAGTTGGCCCAGTTCCCTGTGAACACCAACTCTGCCCATTCCAGGAAGCACCAATTGCTCAGTTTCAAGTTGAGCGTTCCTGGTCATGCCAAATTCATAAAATGCTACATCGAGACACCCCAAGGAAGTTTTGCACAGCCTGTCTAAAGAACACAAAAACGTGTTTCTAGAAATGGGTGTCTGAATTTGATGCTTATCTTTTGCCTTCCATTGAGGAACTGCTTGATCAACTGGATGTTCTTTTTCTTCATCCCATAGCCAGCAAGGGCTGTAGGAGCACCACTGATGACATTTTAGCAGTCCATCATTGGTGTGTCTAGGGCATTTCAACTTGGCCAAGCCCATTCCTCTCCAAGCTTGATCAATGGACAATTTAGAGTAGCCAGTTAACCTAACCACATGTCTTTGGACTGTGGGGGAAACCACAGCACCCAGAGAAAACCCATGCAGCCATGGAGAGAACACGCAAACTCTGCACAGAAAGGCCGCCGTCAGCCACTGGGCTCAAATCTGGAATCTTCTTGTTGTGAGGTGACAGTACTGACCACGCCACGGTGCCAACCCCAAATGGATACTGCTTGTTTTTAATCAACACTGGATTTGACTAATGGCTCCTTGTCTCTGACTTGTGAAAACTGTCTGGGTCACACATGTTTGGGGAGGAACCCATAAATGTTTAAAGGGCACATGGACTAAATTCCTCTTCCTAACAGTGTAACTTACCATATCTCAGTTACAGCACATACAGCTGTATAAGAGTTTTCCTGAGAGTTTTCCAGAGACCTTTGAGACAGACAGAACTCAACGTGAATGCTAAGAAGAGCTAAATGCTAAGAAGTGCAACTTGGTGGTTATAATGATGGTTTCTGGGCTTCAACTTACGTAATGGACTGATGCATCCCCAAGTCACCAGTGAAGTTTAACCTGACTGATACTAAAAAGGTAGTGAGAGAGTTCCTGGGGCTGACTGGCTATTCTCATAGATTCTAACCCAACTATTCTGGTGTCACTGGCCCCTTGATTGATCATGTTGAGGCAGTTTTCTATGGGAGGTCTCTGTTGGATTCTCCTGAATTGCTGTATCTCAGTTGGAAGCTGTCTGCGAGTGAAATGAACTACAGCAGCATTGATAAGGAGTGTCTAGCAATCAAGTGAGTGGTTTTCATCCTCTGATACTACCTACTCGAGTGGCTCTTCACCCTCTGTTCCAATCACATTCTGCTCCACTGCGTACCAACTCACAAATTACCCAATGGTATTTGGTTTACAAACAAGCTATAAGGTCATAAGAATTGTGCACGGACGTCAGATACGGGGAAGGTCTCCAGCTTTGAAGAACACAGTGGTTTCCCAGTTTCTTAAAGAGGAAAAGAGATGACCAAAGATCACTCTGAAGGAACTCCAGAGGTCCCGTGTACAATTGGGAAAATCTGCCAGAAGGACAAAAATGTCGGCAGAGCTCCACCAACGAAGACCAGATACTTAGTTAAAGTCACATGAGAGCTGAAACAGAGTTTGCCAAAAGGCACATAAAGGACTTTCAGGCCATGATTGAATTACTTCTCTGGCCTAAATGCCAAGCATTACACGTGGAGGAACACCCTACAAAACAACCAAACAAAAAAAAAAGCACGGTGGTGGCTGCATCATGATGTGTATGTTTCTGTGAGGTTTGTCAGGTTCAAGGGAAAAATGAACGGCTTAAGAGAGAAATCCTTGAGGGAAACCTGCTCAAGGCCTCAGACAGGACAAATGCTCCTTCCGAGATAACACACAGCAAAAAAACTGGAGGACTGGCTTTGCGACAAGTCTGTAAATGTCCAGCCAGTACCCCTAGCAACACACTCCATCAAACCTGACAGAGCTTGAGAGGAATAAGAGGAAATTCTCAAATCCTGCTGTGCCAAGCTTATAGCATCATCCCTAGAAGGACTTAAGGCAAACCACTGCCTTTCTTTAATTTATTTGAATACTGTGAATTATGCTTTTTATTACAGAGTATTTATTTTTATAGATTGATGAGATAAGACGACAAAAGCTCCACAGCCACCATTTATGAACTGATGCCTGAATGTACTGAGGCTTTAATTAGATTCTATAGTCTATAGTCACATATCAACTGTCATGTCGTTACCGATTAATGCCGTACCAATCAAATTATATCCCAAATATCCGAATGGCGATTTCCTTAAATAAGTGCAGCAGTCATGTCAGGTAAAGTCGGCATGCCTGGTCTTGTTCTTACAGAGAAAAAAAAGCTCATGGACAATTTTCATTTGAAGATGGAAGTTTTACACACTGACTGCAGCAGTGATGACAAAAAAAATACGTCCTGATGCTCTTAAAAAAAGAAGACAACACTTATTTAAATATTAACTGCAATAATTTGCAATTTTTTTTTTCTTTGCAAACAAGAATGCAGTCATGATATACAAAGATTTTCATACGATTCGATTAAACCCTTCTCAAACAGACACTTTTTACGAAGTCATCAAAATGACATGATGCCAAAAAAAGGTGACAAAAGAGAAAAACACCAACTTATTGCTGGAGATGTTTACACTTGGTGTTTTCAGAGAACCATTTCAGCAACTGAAGCTGCTCGGTCATGTTTTGTGGAGCATGTTCAGTATGCCTAAAGGAGACATGTATTCAGATCATCTTCCCAACACTGACGAAAGCGAAACTGAACAGAAGTAGAAGCATGAGACAAACAGAACCAAAAGTGGAATAATCATTTCATTTAAATGAGAGTTGCTCACTTAAATGAGATTCCCAAGCGGCCTCATCACAGCTCAAGCACTTCAGCTGGTAACTTGTTATACAATATCTCTCAATGTCAAACCAACACAGCTTACATTTAAACTAGGGGTGTGACAATATATCAGTATGCAGGTATACTATGATAAAAAGTCTTGATCTTATACCAGTAACAATAAAGATGTCACGAAATAAAACATAAGCTTGAAAAAAATATTATAAAATCTGAATTATGCTTCTTTTTAAAAAAAATATATATCAGTGCCTTATATATGTTTTCACTACTTCCACCTTTTATAGCGTTCCAACCTTATGCACTTGTTTGCGGTTAAATCTACAAAAACATCCCATAATATTAAAGTGGGAAGAAAACAGATTGCAAGAGTATTTCCAATATAAAAACCCCAATCTTGGAAGTGCATAAGTATTCACTCCCATTACTGTGAAACTCCCTAAACACCATGTCATAGAAAAGAGACATGGTGGTGATAGCACCAAATTTTTTTAGCTTGGTAATGAAGAATGACATCATCAGCATATTTTGTCAGGATCTGAGTTTCTAAATTAATTTGGGGCCGGATTAATTATCACCTTTAAGAGACCGGTCCCAGCCTACTGGATGTACTGTACATTTGACACTCCGGATATATCTGCATGCTGCAATGTTATATTTTTATGCCATTCCACCCCTAATTTAAACATATAATTTCAATTATTCTGTCCACATTCACTGGATATGAGCAATCGCGTGCTCTGATTGGCTACTCTTCTACTAGGATATCAGCTCGTATACCGTGAGTAGAGAAAAACAAAAT
>JAODLJ010000002.1:6566792-6577061 GCA_027576115.1 Cathorops melanopus
AGTGGCATATTAATAGTTTCAAAACATTCTCCATTTACAGTGACAAAAAGCAAAGATACCCTACGAGTCCAGAGAGCTCTGAGAGCAAGTAAGATGGGTGGAAAGGGGCAGGGCTTCCAGGAAGTGTCAGTTAATATCAGCGAGTTCAAAACAACTGCGCAAATCATTCCAGATGATGCAGATGATGTCAATTGTATGATCTTTGGGGAGGAGAAAAAGACTCGGGTAGATTTGTGAGTGGTAACACATACCAACGTACTTATATATTCCACTGGTGAATAATTTTGCTCGTTTCAACCATTTATTTCCTGAAATAAACCATTTGTATCAAAGTGAGTTTAATAGTTTCATAATTATTTCCGAATAAACTCATAATATGGAGCAGTATTACGAAAAACTTTGTCTACTTGCACAATGGATACAATTGCCACTGTGGTGTGTGGTTACAAAACTCCAGCATGACAAGTTGGGTTTTGTTGTTGTTGTTGTTGTTTGTTTTTCTTGAGCACAACTGGACCTCACGTTGTGTATCATGTAAAGCATGAGGCAACCATGTACGCCATGCAGAATTAGTTTGTCATGATGCCAGAGATGGTCGTTTTTTATTGCAATCTAAGGGTGTTTATTAGCAGCGATGTCCTTTCAGCCAGATGTCTACTGCAACACTTCCTTTCTTACATCTTTGATGACCTCCAGCACGCATTTCCTCTCATGTTTCAGCATAAACATGCCACTCTGACAGTTTATGAGTGATCTCAGGCATGTCAGTTTGAGTTACGAAGCTATGACTCTGTGAAGAAGAGATGCAGGGAAGTTAAACCTGATGGATAGTACCAAATAAGCAAATGTGAGAAAGTGAACTGAAGAACTGAACTGAAAACCTGAACGAATCCTGCATGTGAAAAGCTAAAGAAGTGAAGTGAAACAATGAGACAGAGAGAGAGAGAGAGAGCTCTACATCTGTCTTGATTTACTTGTATAGACATGCAATATACATTCACTGGCCACTTTATTAAGAACACCCATACATCCACCTGTTGTTTGATGCAGTTCTCTAATCAGCCAATCTTTTCACAGCAGCATGATGCATCAAATCACGCAGCTACAAATCAAGCACTTCAGTTCATTAATGTTCACTCACCTCAAACATCAGAATGAGGGAAATCGTCATCTCAAAGTGTGACTTTCTTTCACTACGGCATGGGTGTTAGTTTGAGCCAGATGGACTGGTTTCTCTGAGTATTTCAGAAACTGCTGATCTCCTGGAGTTTTCACACACAACAGTCTCTAGAGTTTACACAGAATGGTGTGAGAAACAAAACACATCAAGTGAGTGAGTGAGTGACAGTTCTGCGGGTGGAAACAAACACCTTGTTGATAAGAGAGGTCAGAGGAAAATGGCTGCATTGGTTCGAGATTTTTTGTCAGGAAGGATACAGCAACTCATAGCAACTCTTTATAACCGTGGTGAGCAGAAAAGCATCTCAGCATGCAACAGCGGAAGAACACACTGGGTTCCACTCACTATTAAAGTGGCCAGTGAGTGTATCTACACAGGGCATGGGAGCACTTCCACGGAGCCGCCATTTTGCACCACTATAGTAGCCCAGAACGGACAAACCTCTAGAGAACACCTTCCACGTTTCATGTTTTTACAAGTGGCAGCATGAATCCAGAAGGAAGCACCAGAAGGAAAGTTGAAGAAGAGAAAAGGAAGAAAAGAAGTAGGGAGATGAGAAATCAATGTTTGCTGATGCTGGCTAATAAGTTTGGGAACCCAAATTTTGAAAATGAAGGATCGGATTTATTATTTAACATGTGGAAAAGAAAAGAAGCGTGAAAGTAAGTACTGGAAGTACACTATGATCAACTGACAACCACTGTATGTTCTGATCTGCACTTGGTGAGGAAGGGGTAAGGGAGGGGCATTCAGTTAGTTGCAATCAACTCAGTCCTACACAGTGGAATTTTAATGTTGTGGAACGTCTGCAAAACAAGTCATCACTTATAATATAGCAGCTATAAACAACTGTCCTTTCACCAACGTCTGTTTTTTTTCTCTTGAATTTCATAAAACAAAAAAATGCAGCTTGTTACGTTCCTGAATTTCCCATGGTGGAAAACTTTCTGTTCCAAAAGCACTGGCACTGGAGACTCCTTCTACAAATGTTTTAAAATCTTTTTCCACTCTGTTCACCAGTGAATGAGTCGATACTAACAGTAGATATGATAATATATTAGAAATAGCGCATTAATGCAGTATAAAACTGTGACCAACCGGATTTGAGAAGTCAGCAGTGAGATAAACTGTGACATGATGATGGACGCTTGAACTTGATGCGGGGTCATCTGGGTGACCTCGGATTACTGAACAGATCAGCCAGTCCTTTCTTGGGAGGTGTTTCAATCTAAACTTCCCCTGAATGAATAAACTTTCCCTGTCTATATTACAACCAACACTAAAGAACTGCCTCCTCACCAAGCATGTGAACGTGCACTTATTTCATTTATTTTAAATTCAAACCCATTCACTTGTGTGCTTTCAGTTCCTGCTGCACTAGGTTCCCTGTAACAGGGTTTTAACTTGATGGTATTCTAAGTCCATGGAAATGCTGTAAATGTAAAATAGAACCTGATGTAATGTAAATGATTCATTCTTGTCACGTTCACAGCTCACAATTAACTCACTTTTCCTCCTCAAACATCCTGACTGACCTCATGTTCAGGTCATTCTCAAGTGTGTGTGTGTGTGTGTGTGGACAGTACAAGGACAACGAGTAACGGGTATTAATGTTTTGTAAACTCAGTGGGTCATTTTCAGCCTTGAGGTTAATGAGTGAGCTGATGATTCATTCAGCTGATCGTTTTTACTTTGGTGGAGCTTATATCTAGACTTTTTGTGTGCATTGTGTGCGTTTCTCATGACTTGTAGATGCGTTGTGTTATTTAATGACACGACTGATCTCATCTAAAAGCAAGTGACCTTATTTATTATGTCGTTTTGTTTTGTGTTGTTAGGGTTTTTTTCTATTGTGCCCTTCTATATTCAGCCCTCATGTTTCTGCACCTGGATGGAAAGTCTCTGCATATTGCATTGTGCCCACACACACACACACAGAGAAGCATGACCTATTCTTGTTTGCATCATACCTTTGAAAACAGTGATTCATGTATAGTATGATCCAGGGATTTAATTAGAACTTTCATTTTCTTTCCTTAGTGTAGTGCAATAGTGTAATATCATTTTGTGTGTGTGTGTGTGTGAGAGAGAGAGAGAGAGAGAGATCCTGTCTGTCTCTCAGGTGTGTGTGTGTGTGTGTGTGTGTGCACGCATGTGTTAATTAGAATTTTCATTTTTTTTCTTTCCTTAATGTAGTGTAACAGTGTAATGTCAGTCTGTGTGTGTGTGTGTGTGTGTGTGTGTGTTTTATATATAGAAAGAGAGAGAGAGAGAGATCCTGTCTGTCTCTCAGGTGTGTGTGTGTGTGTGTGTTAATTAGAACTTTCATTTTCTTTCCTTAATGTAGTGTAACAGTGTAATGTCAGTGTGTGTTTATATATATATATATACCGGTATAGAGAGAGAGAGAGAGAGAGAGACCCTGTCTGTCTCTCAGGTGGGTGTGGGTGTGTTAATTATAACTTTCATTTTCTTTCCTTAGTGTAGTGCAATAGTGTAATATCATTGTGTGTGTGTGTGTGTGTGTGTGTGAGAGAGAGAGAGAGAGAGAAAGAGACCCTGTCTGTCTCTCAGATGTGTGTGTGTGTGTATGTGAGAGAGAGAGAGAGAGAGAGAGAGAGAGAGAGAGACCCTGTCTGTCTCTCAGGTGTGTGTGTGTGTATGTATATATATGCAGCAAAAACGTCACACGTGCAAAAAAGAACGCGAAAAACCCGAGGGTAACCCCGGAGAGCCCGCATCTAAATGCCTGTGGGGACCTGGAGAAGTCACGTGCCCGCGTCTGCATACCAAATATGGAGCGCCGGTTGGAGCCGAGGCCCATATATGGAGTTTCCGCCCGTGACGTCGCTTCCTTAAACGGAAAAACGGGGTGGTGCCGCGGGCTCTGCACAAATAACAGCTTGACACTTCCGCCTCTGCTGTTACAAAAACACAGCTGCTGGAGTAAGTAAGAGAAGCAGAAACAAAAAAAAAAAAAAAAATTTAAATAAATAAAGCGCGGCACGACATGATGGACTGAGCGGAGAGGTTCATTTCACTCAGTCAGGGGAAAGGGGGAAACGCAGCATGACAGTCTGGTGCTAACTGGGGTTTTTTTTTTAATTTTCTCAAGAAGAAGAAGAAAGTGTATATTTTTAAAGGTCGCTATTAGATTATTTATTTATTCTACAAATTAAATATATTTATTTATTTATTTATTTGCTCACAATACATTTTTGAATTTTGAACAGCATTTTTTAATTTGTGAATAGAATTAAATTACAGGAAATTTTTATTTATAATAATAATAATAGTAATAATGGGAGTGATCGGAGAGCCGGTAGAGATCTCGAGTGAAGAGCTGGTGCAGATGCTCGTGACCCCGGAGAGCGGTGGCGGCGGTGGCGGCGGCGGCGCGCTGCTGCTGCTGCTGGACTGCCGTCCGTTCCTCGCCTTCTCGCGCGCGCACATCTGCCGCGCGCACAACGCCGCGTGGAACTCGCTGCTGCGGCGCAGGTGCAGCCGGGGCACCGCGGAATCGTCCGGCGCGCGCCTCGACTGCCTGCTGGCCGACCGGTCCCTACTGGCGCGCGTGCGGAACGGGGACTTCCGCCACATCGTGGTGCTGGACGACAAGAGCTGCGCCGTCGCCGAGCTGGAGCGCGAGAGCCTGGCGGGACTGCTCCTGCGCGCGCTCCAGAGAGAGGTGCACGCGGCAACCGCCACGATCTGCTTCCTGCGAGGTAAACAAACAAACAAACAAACAAACATTATCATCATCATAACGTGTATTCATCATTATATTAATAAAGCACAGCAGCACTGGTACATTACATATAGTGTAGTAATAAACATTATTATTATTATTATTATTATTATTATTATTATTATGCTTTGTTTTTGTCTCAGTTATGAGTGTGTGCTCAAGTCATCATCCTGAACACACTATTAATTTGAAATGTGCAACAAGTAAAATCATAATAAACTCTATTTAAAGAATTCTCAAGATAAATATTTAATAAGTTTTATATCATATACAGAGTCAATATTTTTCTCAAAAAAGTTGTTATTGTCAAATATTTTTACTCCATGAACCCTGTCGAGTTTTGCATTTAATCCCAGCACAATAAACACAAAATATTCTCTCATGATCACGACACACTGAGACACATCGCTGAATGATGGATAAACCTCAGCCTGGATTATTCTGACCAAATGAAAACAAATTTTAATATATATATAAATAAATATATCCTTCTCAGAACTTCTAAATCATCACTCGATTGATTAAATAAATACAAAGCGGTTTTATTTCACTGTACGCTTATATTTGTAAAAATTTCTCATCAAAATAAAACTGCCATCTAGCTTTATCCAGGTATTTACTCTTCATTAAACTCACTAATATTGTGATCAGTCATGTTTTGTAATGAACCCAGAAAGCTATAGGCTTAATATATGATTAATTATTCAGTCCTGTCATTTCTGGTGTTTATAAAGAGTCGAAAACAGAAAAGAACATTTGTTGAAATTGTTCAGATCTGTCAGTAATATTGTGTTACAGTGGCACAATACAGTACACGGTTTGGTTATTATTATTAGTATTGAGCTTTGCACCACTGAGGGGAAGTTACACTATCAAAAATTCCCAATTAATACATGTAAATGTCTAAATGGATTGAAGAAAACAGTTAGTTTGGACTGTAAATACACACAGTCGCACAACTCAGGAAAGCAAACGAGGTGTTAGAGAAACACGGCCGAGTCAAAAACAGAAGTATTTAATGGATTATGGATTATGAAAGCACCAGAATGTTTCAGTTTGGTCAAATTAATCCACGCTCATGTTTCCCAGCATTTAAGTGATCATAAAAAATTAATAATATTGTGCTAAAATGTTAATTAAAGCTAAAAATCTATTACAGTAACAATTTATTTATTGGCTTCATATATAAACTGTGTTTTCTAATCTATGAATTTATTCTTGAAATAAAGCTACTGTTTTATTTATTGTAGAAAACACATTTCCGACACCGTTTTTCATTTCTGCTTGCAATGTCGTGTTTTCTTTTTCAGTAATGAATCATTTATTCATGAATCATATCTATTCATTTATTCATCTACAGGTGGATTTGATGGCTTTGTCGCGCTCTATCCCGAGCTGTGTCTCAGTGCACCGGGTGTTTGTGGGACTCAGACAACGCTGACCGACTCCGAGCCGCGAGTCTCTGGCAGAACAACGCCACTTTATGACCAGGTGTGTAAAAACATCAACATTTCATTTTTGACATATAATAGAAGAAATTAAATATAGCTTTGGCACACACACACACAAAAAAAAAGTAGTGACGAGTACTGAGTGCTGACTTCATAACGAATTAAAAATGTCAGGTTTAACTGGATACTGTAGATTTTATAAAACATTTTAAGCACTTTATAGGTTTAAACAGGAACAAAATGTGGTCACATTGATGTAAAAGTTTATAAAAGTAAAGATTTAGTGAGACACAAATACGTGTGTCAATCATTCATCACCTAAACATCTAATTTAGATTCAACTTGACGAAATGTTTGAGGTTTTTTTGTCATAATTAAATATAATAATGAGACTGGAGGATGTTTTAACTGCAAAATCTGCAAAGTTACTCATGAAAATTGTTATTACATCACTAAACACAACAGCCAATCAGGTTCCAATATGCAAATGAAGTCAACATAAGACCAGGGAGAGCCTTGTCGGGTTTCTAAGTCGCATGTTCATATCAATATCATCCATGTAATTTTGTATATTAATTTTCACGAAAGTTGGGGGCGTGTATCATTTGAATATTCATCAAATTTGGAACATTTGAACCTTTTTTCTTGGTATCTAATCTTGGTGTCTTTTTTTTAAATAAAAGAAATCATCGGAATCGCCTTTTTATTTAATATAGGAAAATATATTATGGTTTTCAAAACATCTTACGGTGTGTGTGTTGTTTCGCAGGGTGGTCCTGTCGAGATCTTGCCCTTTCTGTTCCTGGGCAGCGCACATCACTCGTCTCAGAGGGAGCTGCTGCAGCGCTGCGGCATCACAGCCGTCCTCAACGTCTCATCGTCCTGCCCGAACCTATTCGAGCACGAACTGAACTACATGACCCTGAGGGTGGAGGACAGCATGGCAGCGGATATCCGCGTTCTCTTCCCGCAGGCCATCCACTTCATCGGTAAACTCCAGTTTAATGATTTCACGTCCTGTTTTTTAGCTCATCACAGTTTCTGTTTCACGTGTTTAAACCGAACGACATTAAATGTCATATAACACATGCAGCAGCAAGGTTCAAGTAACCAGTTCATTATTTGGCATAAAGTTAGCTATGGACTGTTATACTTCTGCCGGGTTAGTAATAATGTTTCTGAACACACTAAATTTGAGCATCTTTCTTTCTTTTGAAAATCAAAGCAAGCAATAGCTGAATGTAGAAAAGTGTCTGATCACACACTTGCTGAAAAGAATTGAGCGGCTGTAGTCAGAAATTACTTTTTGTCCTGGAGCAATCCAGAGCTAATCTAATAAGACAACGCTAAAATCTTTAACCGAGATCATATCGTCTTTAATAAATGACTGTAATAAAGCACACATTTAGAGACGTGTTAGGATCTGAGAGTGAGGAGTTAATAAGTTCCTCTGAGATTTAATCTTCCTGATTTGTGTTGTTTTATTTGGTCTCATAAGACCTGAAGATACAGAAAATTAGGACCTTTTTTATTTTACATACTTGGAGAAGAGGATTAAGAAACATGACATTGGAGTATCTAGTGTCCAGGCAGATCAACACCAACAGTGGGGGGGAAAAAACAATATGATAAATTTAAAAAAAAACTATTATAGTGAAGGAGCGTCTACGAAACCTAACTTATTATTTGAAGGGAGGGTGTCAAAACTTTTGCACTCAGCTGCATCATCCGCCGACTGATATGCTTTTTTGGTGTATGACATTTTCAGCGTCAAACTATAACCAAGCTCTTCACCCTTTTCCAGATTCAGTGAAGGAGAGCGGTGGTCGGGTTCTGGTCCACTGCCAGGCCGGTATCTCTCGTTCTGCCACCATCTGCTTGGCGTATCTGATCCACGCCCACCGCGTGCGCCTGAACGAGGCCTTCGAGTTTGTGAAGCGTCGACGACACGTGATTTCGCCAAACCTGGGGTTCATGGGCCAGCTGCTGCAGTTCGAGACGGACGTTCTGTGTCCTTACACGGTTCTGGATTCGGAGAGCGGCGCCACGGCATTTCAGTACCTCTGCTCAGACAACACCGACCTTTCGTGAACTTTATTGCGCTCCAAAGAGACTGTACAAGGGCTTTTCATACTGTGACATGGGGCTTTGATGATGTTTGGTCTTCAATCCGTCATACACGTTCGTTAATATGTGAGATTCTCTCTGAACCAAAACAATGTGTGTTTGTTTAGTCTACATGCTAAAGTGCACTAAGCGACTACCTGCACTCGACTCTGCACTATTTTATAAGGTGTATTTATTATATAAGCAGGTAAACCCATCTGAGAATATCGGGTCATTTTCATGTTCACTGGGACCCAAAGATTTATCAAATGAAACAGCATATAATACTAATGCATACGAGGATGATTAAAACTAGGATATTTTGGTGAAATTTTAGTTTTGTACAAACCTAAGTGAGAACTAACAATGAGCAAAATCTGCACATCCAGCGAGGGTTGAGCAATACAGCAAAAGAAACCTATGCTATCACTACAATACGCAATTATATATCATAAATTACGATATTTAGTTTGGCAAACAAATCAGGATCGACGTATGATGAAACTTACTAGCTATTACTAGACATTATCCATAAAAATGTACCCAAATATATAGATAATATTTAGAAATGGAAATATTGTACATCAATATTTGTAGTCAGATCAAAATACAGTAATGCCTGACCCAAATTCCAGCACAAAATGTGTATCTCGTAATTTCCCCGTGTTAATTTTGCTGCCCTCTAGATCTCTCACCTCTCAACTCAGCGTCATATGTCGAACATAACAATCAGAGAAACATTTCACACACCACCTTGTGACACAATGAGAAATCTCATTCATCCTCTTACAGTTTTGCGCCAAAACATTTTCCTGTGTAGCTACACAAACCAGTCAGTGCAAGTGATGGGGATGTAACGGAGCACCAACAAACGATGTCTTTATATGGATATGGTTCTTGTTCTCAGAGAATTTTAATCCTTTGGATTAGAAAATAGAAATAATTCACTAGCTCGCTGATTTTAGCTGTTCACTGCGCCGCCATTTTCCCTTCTCATAGTGGCCTGATGATGCGCATAGTGACTACAGATGAAGCACAAACTCAATCATAATTGTTGTTGGTGCAGGACGATGAGCTGCACAAGTGCACAAAGCAATGAAGAAAAGATCAGCTTCCATCTCTTACATCCTTTCGCCAATTTTTTGCAATATGCTCCTATAGATCATCCAACATTGACTTGAAAATCTCTCAGACACGGAGATTGGACCGTGCTGAGAGATTTTCGTTGCAGATAAAGCCAACTCAGGGAGAGACCTAAAATTCTGTGATCCCAGATTTCATACTAGAGTGTTGAGCAACATTATTAATGTGTATCAAGCAATACGAATACGGTACTGCCGAACATATTTTGAAATGTTCCACGTTTTTCTGTTTAATGTTACTGATTCATGAAGAAACTAAGATATATATATATATATGTATATATGTCTGTATGTATACAGTCCCATACTGTAAATACTGCCAATCCCTTAAACACTGCACTTTATTTGTAAATAATTTTTGTTCTGATTTGTTAATATTGGTGACTACGTAGTGTATAAGCTGCTGTATCCAGCTGTCTATTAAAAGACTTTGTTAAAATACAAATATAAGGTGGGTTGTTTTTTTTTAATGAACTGCAGTTAAATAAATAGAGGATATTACACGATGGCGTAAAGATATGAAGTTTATCTTCAAGTGGTGAATGTATATATTATGAGTGAAAATATTTTCAACACAAGAAGATAAACTTCATATCTTCACACCACTGTGTAATGTTCTTTATATTATATGGACACATCTAC
>JAODLJ010000002.1:7182866-7194210 GCA_027576115.1 Cathorops melanopus
CAGCTTAGAATAAAAATCCACAAACCAATCTGTGTTTCCAATTCTCTCTGGCTGGTGGTGCGCTATCGGCGGTGAGCAGGACTGTCGTGAACTGGCATCTGTTTCTTGTCTTGGGGGCTCGAAAAGAGACCCGTTTACTCCCGAATATCCTTGATAATCATCTGCTCCTTTATCCGACGTATAAGAATCCCGATCGCTATCAGAATTCTGTCCAAAACGTGATTCCATATCAAGACTGGTCTAACCACTGCTGCGCACACGAACGAAATTGATACCTGGATCTTTGTTACACGTGTGATGTCATGCACCCCTTCAGGATCTTCCGGTTCAGTCTCAGCAGATTTCGTGAAAATCGGCTGAGTTTATTCATTTTCAATTCATTTTTGGCCTTTTGGATCAGCTACGGTTCGAAAACACATGGTCCGTCAACATAACGATTGTTGCTTTGTACAGAGGAAAAAGTGTGGTTTACATAGGGACATGAAATTCACTTTAAAGAATGGCACCTTGCAGTGGACTTTGCAACTTTGACTGAATTGATCGACTCGAGTAATCGCAGTGGTTTAATCAATGTGTCTTTTTAAGCACAAGCTAATGAGGGCTTTTTAAATCCTTGGCTAATAATATTCTGCCTCTACTGAGCCTTAATAGCCAGAATCCTGCTGTGTTGCAATTTGACTTTGGTTTAAAAAAAAAAAAAAAAGCCAAGAGCTATTACAGCCCTTCTCCATCACACACTAATCACAGGCTGATCTGTTGGAATGTGTTTTCTGGGAATGTATGTACGAGTCAGACTGGGTTGAAGTGTGTTTGAGCTTTGATAAGAGTCCAGGGTCAGCAATTTGACAACGAGAACTAGACTCGAATTAGTGCTCAACACATTCATATTTAAAAAAAAAAAAAAAAAGTCATCCAAATTCACACATCTGTTTGAGAATCAAATAAAATTAAAAATGTTTGCTATGGTGGTGTTTTTGTGAGGAGATGTTTATTCAACATTAATGGAATGAGTCTCCAGTGTCAATGCTGTGTACCAGTGCTCTTACTGGAAAATGATCAGCTTCAGGGTGATAACGTTAACATCCAATCTTTGATTGTTTTCCTGTCGCAGCATGCTCTGAATGAATTATTCTTTGCTTACTACAAATAAACTTGGATTGAACTCAGAAATGTTGTATCTTGTTCTTGGAGTCTCTGTGATTTTTAAATTTGTGTGTGAGGAGTGAAGACAGTCATGTAAAAAAAAAAAAATTAGTGCAGATATGTATTATACACAATAAAGCCAAAAGTATGTGGACACCTGGCGATTTACGCCCATATGTGGTTCATCTCCAAGCTGTTACCATAAAGATGGAACCACAGAATTGTATGGAATGTCTTTGTTTGCTGTAGCGTTACAATTTCCCTTCATTGGAACCAAGAGGCACAGACCTGTTCCAGCATGACGATGCTCCTGTGCACAAAGCACTCTCTCCATGAAGACATGATTTTGCCAAGGTGGAAGAACTTGAGTGTCCTGTACAGAGCCCTGACCTCAGTCTCTCTGAACACCTTTGGGATGAACCGGAACGCCGACTGCACCCCCAGACCTCCTCACGCATCTCTTCCTGACCTCGTTAATATTCTTGTGGCTGAATGAACACTCATACCGACAGCCATGTTTCCAAAATCTCATGGAACACCTTCCTAGCAGAATGGAGGTTATGATGATGGCAAAAGGGGAATAAATCTGGAATGGCATGTTCAAAAACACACAAGTGTAGTTTTTCAGCTGTCCACAAACTTTTGGCCATATAATGTGTCTTGTGTTGATGCTTGTTGTTTTTGTTCTATTTAGAATTCTGTTCTTGTATCGACGTTTTTCTTTTAAAAGATCATGAGCGTATATTGCCTTACAGGTGTGAACATTGCCTCTCAGCCACAGAAGCCTCAGCTTCCTGTTGCTCAGCAGCAAGCAACACCTGCATCCCTGCAGGCCACGCCCACTCCTCCTCAAGCCACGCCCCAGCAAGGACAGCTTTTCGTACAGCCACAAGCTGCAGGTTTCTACCCTCCTCAGCAGCAGGTACAGATCATACCGGTCATTTTCTTTACACCGACTTTGCTGTAAAGTGTGTTTTTTATATCTGAACGTTGTACAATTCTTGAATCTGATTGGCCAGATGTTGATTGATTTATTTTATAGCAACAGCTCTGACAATAGTTCTGGCTACGAGGTAAATCACGGGTTTATATTAATGTGCTTGTTCCAAGATATTTTTTTTTCTGTAGTAACCATTAATTCCCAGGGATTTCACATCATCTAAGGCTAATAATAATAATAATAATAGATTAAAAATGCGTAATTTATCAAAGAAATGCGTGTAGTCATTGATATGGTGAAGTCTGTTGATGCGGAGTAAGAGAAATAAAGCACTTCAGGTCGTACTGTTTTAGGAAAATCAACCTTGGTGTGGTAACAGTAACTCACTACCCTATTATTGGTTATTTTCCTACAGCAGCAGGCTTCCATGACGTTTTATTCCATACATAATAAATGGAAGTTTGCTCCCAGTTGAGGTTTGAGGTCCCCCCCCAAAATATCTGGTGACATCGTTTATGTATTTATCATTTGAGCCACTTAACCTTGTGTTTTTTGACCTGATTTGCTGGTTTTAGCTGCCACCCCAAGTGCAGAATCATCTTTACCCACCACATCATCAGAGCACCAACTCACCTGCACCATCTGCTACACCTTCACAGGCAAGAACTAAAGCCAAAGCCCCTCCTCCTCCACCCCTTCTGAATCCACAACACACTCCTCCACCAGCCCCAGTGCAGGCCAGAACCAAAGCAATGGCCCCTGCCCCTCCTGTGCAGTATTCCCAGACTGCACCCGGACACACAAAAATTAAAGCTATGGCTCCTCCTCCTCCTCCTCCTCTTCCACCAATCCAGCAGCATCAACAGCCACAGCAGCCACCAGTGGCTAATCTTCTTGCTTCTAGCCCTCCGTCTTTTAAAGCTTCTCCTCCTCCTTCTACAGTCCTACAGGGGGCACCAGCTCCTGACACGAATTCTAAGGAGATGGTAATTCAAGAGCTGCTGGAAGTGATCTTTTTCTGGGTTCGAGTTTCCTGAAAATTTTCCTGGAATATTCCACTTCTTGTGTGCCTGGTATCCTCAAGCCTTAAAATGGCATCATGGTTTGGGGTCTCCCCCAATTTTGCAAGTTCTGATGCTCACGAATTTTTGTATGCTAATAATGGACGCCTCAACGGTGTATTTAGGGACACAACTGAAGTGGAACAGTTCCTTCTAACATTTCATGGCTGTAGTTCCCCTTTACATACAAATATTTTAAAGCTTAAATAGGCACTTGGTAATTGACAAGTTTAAAAGGTGAACTTTAACCATTTTTTTACTCTGGGTTCTTTGTGTTTCTGTCATGATCAGTCAATCATCAGTGGTGTTAGTGGTTCTTTAGTTGGTTCTTTGCTCTGATTTCATCTCTCTCTTGACCTTCTAAGCATAAACGAATCGTTTTGTGACTTCCTGAACTGATGTTTCGTCACTAACCAACGTCTTTCCTCTCCAGATTGAGTGGGTCTTTCTCATTGGGATTGCGTCTCAAGTAATTTTGTTCATGATGTCGAGATGCCTTTTACTAAAAGGAAATGTTTTTCTCCGCTTAGCCGTTTGCAGGTGGGCGCTCGGGCCATAAAGTGGGCTCTCTGACTCCGCCCTCGTCTCCTAAGGTGGCCCCTCGTGGAGGTCACAGGCGCATTCTGAGTGACGTCACACACAGCGCCATATTTGGAGTTCCTGTTAGCAAGTCCACTCAGCTACTGCAGGCAGCTGCTGCCGAAGCTGGTCTCAACAAGTCCAAGTGAGCATCCATCGATCAGTCAGGCAGCAAAACATTTCCTACTGCAAGAAAGGCATCAGTAACAGCATCTGAACATATGCAAGTTGAAGCCATGGCGCCTCTTCCACTGCCCCTAGTCCTGCCATGGATTCCCATCCCACTATACATCCACTGATCAGTCATTTTGTAAAACGTTGTCTGTTTTTAATCTGTGTTTCTGCTCCAGATCAGCCAGCACCACCCCCTCCGGATCCCCGCGCTCCTCTCAGCAGAGCGTATACCCTGCAGGCGAGGTCGGTACTCGGTCTGCTGCCCCTAAGGCAGACGCTGGGGCACAGCTTTCCTGGAACCCGTTTGGTGATGACAACTTCTCCAAACTGACAGCTGAAGAGCTGCTTAACAAGGACTTTGCCAAACTGGATGGTAAGATCAGTGTAGTTTTAGTTGGGAAGATGGACGGACGTGAAATGGTTCATTTAGATCAAGTTGTCCATGTGTTTACAGCAAAACCACCAGAGAAATCCTCGACAGAGAACCTGATTTCAGGTTTACAACCTGCAGCTGCAAGCAACAAAGGCTTTCCCCAGTGCACAGGTATGTAAAGGTACCAGTTCCTTTATCGTACTCCTTTTTGTTCGTGATCCCAGGCAAAGTTTCATGCCCTTGTCTTGTCCTCTCCTGATTCTTTTTCTTTATGATGTTACTGTCCATTTGTCTTTAGTGCAGTGTAATTCCGTTAACTAAGGTTACGTCATGGTCTCTGTGGAATCGTGTACTTGGCTTCTAGAAGTAGAAACATGGAAAGACTTTCGCCTTCATTCTCACGTGTGTAGATTTGTAGCGGTTCCTGCTCGCCCAGACAGAGAAAGGACAAAAGGCTATTTTGTTAGTGTCCTGTTTCATGTCGTACTATAGAGAACGTGTTTGATCACTGTCAGGATCTTCAGGCTGCTGTTTACTGGACCTTGCCCAGACTTCTCCGTCAGCGTCTCTGTCTGGAAGCATGATGAGGCATTACAGTTCTGCAGTGATGTATGCAATAAGAAACATTTTGTTACCTTATACCATTTTTTTTTTTTTTTAAAGTGATGGTTGTCTTGAAAGTAGAGCATAGACTGGGTTTCTACAAATGGTGGAATCAGCTGCTCGGCTGCAGTCGTCAAATAATGTATCGTCTGGCTTTTTTGTTCCTCAGGACAGCCCGGAGAAAGGTGTGGCAAATGCTACATGAGAGACAGGAGAGAGTTTAATCCTTGCACTACTTGTATAAGCAGGGTTTGGCTGATCCAATCTGGATCTAATGACACGCACACCGTGGCAGGAGCTGTCGCTTTGTGTAAATAAGGCCCTTTGTAGCTGGATTTGAATGGCACAAAATGGCTCTCTGTGCCCACTCGGGACATGTGAAAGTCACCTGGCAGCCTGTTGCGTCACTTGTTGATACTCCATGTTTATAAAGTCAGTGGTTGATCTTTTATGAAATGATGAGACTGCGTTTCATACAGCAGTGGCTCTTTGGGTATATGGGAGGGGCTGTGCAGTCGGAACAGATTTAAATGTTTTTAAGTGTTTTCACACCCATGTTTTTATGATCATGATCCCTATATGGATGTAATCCTGTTTGGCAAGATGCATGAAACCAAATGGGTGTAAACAGGATGAACTTTTGATTTGATTTATTTTTACCCCCTGACTCCTAGTGAAAAGGACAAAGCGGCGTGTCTGCTGCTCTGTGTCCTGAGCGCCATGACCCTTCTTACCCCCTCCTGATCCTTGAACCCTGACCTTAAAGTCCTGTAAGTATAGACAGGCCATGGAGCTACAGCTTAACAGAACCGTTATAGGAAAGAGAAGTCCACCAACTTTTCAAACTTTCTCATCTGAGCTGTGTATTTACACTCGGCGAACAGAAACGTATAACGTCTGGCAGCCCTGAACCGCAAGTTGTGAAAACGTTTTGAAGTGCTGTGTTGTAAGGGTGGGCGACTTTATATCGCGGATGAGCTGAATTTGGTATATGATCTGCTTTTCAGAGATTGCATTATTAAATAAATAAAAGTGCTGTCCAGTGTTTAAACCACCTACGCAAATACTGATTCATTCATCTGCCATTTTTATGAAAAAAATCCAGCTCCTTTGGTGTATTTAGGAGTACAGTACAACATACTCTGACGTTAAAACATAGCGTTACAATGGCTTCTGAGTGGCGCGATAGAAAAGTGTTCACCCTGTTTGTCTGGAGTTCAAGTTTAAATTATGATGACTATCTGTGGGTGGGGTCAAGGAACCACATTTTGAATAAATCATTTTTATCCCCTGCTGGCTGAAAGGCCCGAAGGGGGATTATGTCGTGGTCTTGTCCATCCATATGTCCCAGGAAGGGTACTCGCCTTCTGAAATCAACTCCCCCCATGATTTTTGGAGGAATTTCACAAAACTTGACAGGATTCTTTGTTATATGCTGGTAATATATGTTATTTACCAGCTGGGAGGTCCGTATCGTGAAATACCTTGACCGAGGTCTTGAAAGTACTGACCGAGTCCCTCTGGGCCGAGGTCAGTATTCAAGGCCGAGGTCACGGTATTTCACCATACGGACCGACCTTAAGCTGGTAAATAATATATTTATTTTTTTCTTTACCAAATTCTAACAGAAAACGAGAGCGCCCGAAAGGGAAAACCAAGCCGAGGTGAGCCGCCATTTTGAATCCTCGTTCACGGCTGTAATGCAAATGGCTTCCTCCTCAGTATACAAGTGCATGTCCATGGCAGGAAAAAAAACTACATTTTACCGCCTATGTAGTCCCCTATTTATACAAAATTGAGTCATTTGGGATTCAGCCATGCTTGGTGTTAGCAACAATTACAGGTTTTTAGCTTTCTCCTGAAATGTTTTCTTTTATTTCATCTTCATCAGGGTAGTAAAACTCACTTTCGCTATCCAGCATCCAGTCACTAAGGCTACGTTCAGACTGCAGCCTGAAGTGACCCAATTTCGATTTTTTCGCCTCTATGCGACCTGTATCTGATCTTTTATTGACAGTCTGAACGGCCAGGTCGCGTTCATCCGACCTGCACGTCATCAACAAGCAACAATCGCCAGATATACAGGCCTACTGCTAGCGTCCATGTCGTCGTGTCCTCCAATGCGCATGCGGGACACTTTTGGTGCATTTAAAGTTCACACTGGAGATCACATACAACTCGCATTTCATTGGAAATGTGAACGACCTCGCAAAAAAAAAAAAATCGGATTCCTTACCCTCTGTAGTAGAATAGAATAGAATAGAATAGAATAGAATAGAATGCCTTTATTGTCACTGCACAAATCTACAATGAAATTTAGTTCATCACAGGAGAGCAAAGCCGCTGCATAAGTACACGCCGCCACTCTTGGGCACTTCAGCCCAAGGCCGTCCTGCGTTAATCTAACCGCATGTCTTTGGACTGTAGGTGAAACCGGAGCACCCGGAGGAAACCCACGCGGACACGGGAAGAACACGCAAACTCCGCACAGAAAGGCCTTCGCCGGCCGCTGGGCTCGAACCCGGACCTTCTTGCTGTGAGGCGACGGCGCTAACCACTACACCACCGTACCGCCCGTGTAGTACGCTGCCTGGCACATGGTGTACCGGTAACATAACTACATACGCTACAGCGTGGTCGCATGGTCCGGCTCAGCCAATCAGAGTGCGAGAATCGATCAACAAATATGGCGTCGCTTCCAGCCATGCTAGACCCGAACTGAAGGCAATTTCATGCCAGAATAATTGGATCTACAGCAAATTACGGTCAGCGGAGACGATATAAATAACTTGAACACTGAAAAGCAATGTTTTTTTTCCTTCTTCTGGGATGGAGTCTGTGTAGGCAGAGAAAACCGCCGGTCGCTGGCACTCGTGTACGTCTCTGTTTTCTTTAAAACTACTAAATGTAAATCTGATTTGTTATGAATGATGCTGATTATTTACATCTGATGTGTGTGGGTGTGCGTTTGTTTATCCACCGAGCCAAACTTTTGTAAACCTCTACACGCGACTGTACGACGTCCAGTGAGAGCCTTTCCTTTCAGAACCGTGACTTTCCCGTTAAAATACGAGGCAAAGCAAAGTGACGTAAAATCAAATCGCCTCAAGGTGTTTGTTTCACGATGCTTTTAAAACCGCGATCTGAAAACAGCCGAGAGTGCCGTTATAATTAAAACGGCCGTCGATCAGAACGTCGGAATTATATTACAAACTATAATCAATGAGCTTTCAGATTCGATTTAAAAAGCAATCCAGCGGCTGTTTGGCTAATCAATCATAATCGGATATTAATTTTGACTTGAAATATGTCTGTTAGTTATTAGATATAGATGTACGCTGGACTGATAAGTCACATAAAACTTATTATAGGCATAAATGGTGGAGTCGATCGTTTTAAACAGGCTCTTCTTCTCATTCATGTGGACCTTTTAAGTCGGCGTATCAGACGCTCGCTGGCCGTGCTGTGAAATGCAGACGCTCATCTAAGTTTACAAATCTGTCATTGCTTCACTCTTGAATATTTTCTATCGTGAATATGATCATTAAAAATCTTATAATCTCGGCTTTCTGAAGAAATGTATCTGGTTTAGATCTGTTCAGTACTTTGGGAGTAACGGCAGGTTGAAGTCGGTACAACGGAGTAAAAACTCTGCTCGCGTGAAGTCGGGAAACTGCCGGTGCGTTTCTTTTCTTTTCGGGTCACAAGAAAGCGCTCAGCCTCTCTCTCTCTCTCTCTCTCTTCTGATCGGTTTCCCACTGGATTACTCGTCAATATCAATCAGATCACTTTTATAGGGATGCTCTCTAAAACAGCTCTCAGTGTTTCTGATGAAGGATTCAGCAAAATTTTCCGTCGGCTAATTTTGATGTTCTGATTCACGGGAGACTTTGAAGTGAGTTTTCATAGCTTTACCTACTTATTTTTTCAAATCGAACTGATTCCTGTAAATAAAGAACTATTTTAGAATAGAACTGGGGTGGTTGTTTGTTTTTTATATGAAAAATATTGAGATCTTGGTGGTCGGAATGATATTTTAAAAAACCGGAAGTCAGAAACGCAAGTTTCAATTTCAATTCAGTTAATGTGAATTGTTTATTGGATGTGGATCAGAATTTTTTTTTTTTTTCTGAGGTTCGCCTTGAAAGCTATGAATATTAATCGAAATAAAAATCATTTATCTTTTTTCATATAAACACTAGTCTGCCCTACTTTTGAGAAATACACAGGCCTACAGAGCACAAGGAGGGGATTGTAAATAATTTTTTATTACTTTTTTTTAATTGAGTGTACTGATGTTTAACATTGTTACCTAATTAGCATAATTAATACTAATATTAAAATATAATTTGCTTTTACTCATTTTTCAGACTTTGTATTCAGTATACAACCAAGATGTGCCGCCAATTTCCATTTAAATATCTTGAAAAATAGAAAAGTTATTAAGACAAAGCATTTGATCTCATTGGTTAATGAGGCCCATTATGGACCATGTGATCCTCAGGCAGAATATTACAGCCGTTTTTTTTTTTTTTTCTTTTTAATAAGTCGTTTCTTCAATCTTTGATTTGTAACATCTCAAGAACGGATAAACACGTTTTAATTCTGTCAAAAGTGTGGTGTTCTGGGTTCAATGAGCGCTTCAAGTTTCAAGCAGTTTGGGTTGAATTTGAATTTTCACCTGATATGCCTAACAATAGGAAGACGTAACGATGTGTGTTAGGTGAGGCTACAAAATGGCCGCCGTTTTCACGTATCGTTTGCATACAAAAATGTTGTATTTATTTTTAACGGAAGCTTCTCTTGCTCGCCAGGATGTCCAAGCTAGTGGTCGTCCCTGACATTGCACAGAAGATGTCCTGGGTGGAGAACTACTGGCCTGATGACTCGTACTTCCCCAAACCCTTTGTACAGAAGTACTGCCTGATGGGAGTGAAGGGCAGCTACACGGACTTCCACATAGACTTCGGGGGCACGTCAGTGTGGTACCATGTGCTCTGGGTATGTCCTGTTACAAGGAGTCCTTTACTGGTGTACCTCTGTCCGTCCGTATCTCCGACCATCCAAAACACCCTTTTTCTCAGCAACCACAAATCATAGCCGCTTGGTATTTGGTACCAAACTTCAGCTTGGGGTTCTATACCGCGTGTACCGTTTTCAGGTCTGTCGCACATCAACTTCCTGTTTACTGACCGAATATATTTACGAAACGTATAGGGTGGATTTACAAAATTTTCGTAACATTTTTCTCAGCAACTCCAAATCACAACTGCTTGATATTTGGTACTGAACTTCAGCTTGGGATTCTATACCGTGTCTACCATTTTCAGGTCTGTCGCACATCGACTTCCTGTTTACCAACTGAATGTATTTACGAAACCTATAGTGTGGATTTACAAAATTTTCGTAACAATTTTCTCAGCAACTATAAATCACAACTGCTTCATTCATAGTAAGTGTCCTATTCCTTCAATTGCTTGCATTCTGACATAAGCAAGAGCGAGGGTATACGTAAGTGAGCAGGAGCTCACAATTGATCTTGTTAAAGATTTTCTTTTCTTTGGTTTCGTAGCGCTGTTTTCAGTCTGCGTAGCTCCGTGACATCCGAAGTGCCGTCCTTACT
Source organism: Cathorops melanopus (assembly GCA_027576115.1). Classification (NCBI taxonomy): domain Eukaryota; kingdom Metazoa; phylum Chordata; class Actinopteri; order Siluriformes; family Ariidae; genus Cathorops; species Cathorops melanopus. The sequence goes on from JAODLJ010000002.1 coordinate 7,193,363, forward strand.
GGTGCACCAATGGCGTGTATAGCTTGGTTGGATGGATATACGACCATCCGAACAGGCTTTAGACACCTTCAGAGCATCAAGAAGGCGTAAAACAGCTAGATTTACGAGCTAGTTTATTTTTGAGTGAATATTAGAAGTAGGTTTAGAGTTCGACATGGATTAAGATATATCCTACGATTTTAGTTTTTTATGATCTCGCTTTATTGTGGTGGTGTTTTGCCATTCACACAGGGGGAAAAGATATTTTACTTGATCAAGCCCACCCCAACCAACCTCGCACTGTACGAGGAGTGGAGCTCATCGCCGAACCAGAGCGAGGTGTTCTTCGGTGAGAAAGTGGACAAGTGCTACAAGTGTGTCGTCCGACCAGGAACCACCCTGTTCATCCCTACAGGTACACTTCCTGTCTTACATCAGCACCTGCTGTTGTCATTCTCTCCTCACCATTCATTATAGCTGTTTATTATATGGCACGAGCTACTTCTGGTAAAATCGTGCGCTCTGATTGGTTCCTTGGCAGGCAGTATTTTCCCGTAATGCCCGTGAGCGATTACAGACTTTCTTTCCAAGGTGCCGGCTTTCAGTGTTGCAAAAAACAAAATGACGACAAAAGATGAATTGGAAATCAAAACGGAATCAAAAACGGCGAAATGGCAAACAAGAGTCAGCAAGTTATTCAAGAAATGAGCAGCAAATGATGAGTGTTCAGAAACCGCAAACAGAAATTGTTTTGAAACTTCTAGCCGTTTATTCTGCATGCGTGACTCGACTATGTTACAAATATGACGTGGCTGAAAGCCGCGCCGCGCCACATTATAATGACCGTCTATTTTAATCTTAGGAATTAA
>JAODLJ010000002.1:7818631-7829310 GCA_027576115.1 Cathorops melanopus
TATCTACTTTTAGGACTTGTGTGAAAATCTGATGATGTTTTAGGTCATATTTATGCAGAAATATAGAAAATTCTAATGGGTTCACAAACTTTCAAGCACCACTGTAAGTTCCCTTTACCAAGGGCACTGATACAACCCCATACCATGACAGACTCTGGCTTTTGGACTTGTTCCTAGTAACAATCTGGATGGTCCTTTCTGTCTTTGGTCCGGAACACACGGTGTCCATTTCTTACAAAAAAAAAAAGACCTGGAATACTGATTCGTCTGACCACAATACATGTTTCCACTGTGTGATGGTCCATCCTAGATGCCTCGGAGCCCAGAGAAGTCGACGGAGTTTCTGGACACAGTTAACATAAGGCTGAAGTTTTAACTGGCTTGGGAAAAAGTTTGCCAAAGCAATCCCGAGCCCATGTGGTTCTATCAGCTATAGATGAAGGACAGTTCTTGATACAGTGCCATCTGACGGATCAGAGGTCATGGGTGTTCAGATTAGGCTTGGGCCCTTGCCCTTTACAGTACGCACTGATATTCCACCAGATTCCTTGAATTGTTTAATGATGCTGATGATATGCACTGTAGAGGGTGAAATATCCAAATCCCTTCCTATCTTCAGGAGATCCTCAGCCCATCTTTGCTCCTCAAAGATTAGGCCTTTCCTAGATACCGCTTTTGTACCAAATCATGATTACAATCACCTGTTTCGAATCACATCATTATTTAATTGTTTTACCTCATTACTAGCCTTAAATGACCCCCATCCCAATTTGAAATCGGAAATGTAGCTTAAACTAAAAAGGTGCCCTTCATTTATTCTAATCTCAGATTTCTTTAAGTCCCTTTTCTACCGTGATACGCATGATTCATTTCATCACCAAACACTGAAGTCCTTGATGAGGTGAATTAAGTCCTTATCTGGGAAAAGATGAGAGAAAGGAACATTAAATGGGGCAAAAGCCTGGCCCTCAAATTATGAATAATGACTCTGACATGCAGGTTACTGTCTAATTAGATTTAGTCAGGATGGTCTCGAGTGTCTCTGCACTGGCAGTGAGAACCATGTTTGTTTGCCAGCATGTGCCATGTACGTGGATTTTATCTTGGCACACTGGGTACAGAATTTAAAAACAGAATTTGACAACAGGCCTGAAAATTAGCTGTATACTTTTTTGTGTTATAAAAGTCATAGCTAAATAGATAAATACATTTAAAGCAAGCTTCTGCGTATGTGCTATGTATACATGATTGATATTGCACAATATTACATTCTGAATGTACAATTAGATGTGTATTTAAAAAGTGCTTGTGGCCATAACGGAGTCATGTGAAAATATTATACGTGAAAAGAAATGAATCACGTAAAAAAAAAAAAAAAAAATTGCATGTGAAAATCAGTAAATCATCTGGGGGAAAAAATCGGGTCGATTATATGAAAAACGAATTGCAAAAAGAACTACAGTACCTTCCACATTTATTGGCACCCCCCCTTGTAAAGAGTCGTAAAAAGGGTTAGAAAAAAATCCACCTTTTGGTGAAGTGGCTTCATCTCATACTGAAAGTGAGGGGAAAAAAACAACCTTTAATTGAAAAAATTTTATTCAGAGGAAAAACAAATCCCTCATCAAGGAATAATTATTTTCAAGTGGCACGTGTTTTTGTTGAAGTCTCTCCTATAACATTTTAGAAGGTTGGAGATACAGAGCAGGGCATCTGAGACACAGTCTCTCCAGATCACCCAGGGTCCTCGACCCTCTCCTCTTCAGCTCGCTGGGGGGTTTCAACGGGGTTCAGGTCAGGGGACCGAGATGGCCACGGCAGAAGCTTGATTCTTATATATGTGCCAATAATAGTGTGTTTTTGTTGAAAATAATTATTTCTTGATGAGGGATTTGTTTTTCTCTGAATAAATTTATTTTAATTAAACGTTGCATTTTTCTCTTTCCAGTGTGAGATGAAGCAACTTCTCCAAAAGGTGGATTTTTTTTTTCTAACCCTTTTTACTAATCTTTTTAAGGGGTGCTAATGAATGTGGAGAGCGCTGTATGTGAAAATGAACAAATCAAGTAAAAAAAATGCCATGCATATAAATTATTTAAAGGAATATTTTAAGAATTGTGTTTGAAAATAAACGAATTGCATTTAAAAATCATGCATTCGGTAACGTGAAAAAAAAAAAACCCTACTGGAGAATGTGTTTAAAACCATGTGTAAATTTCACATGTGAAGTTCGTGCGACTTTTTTCTGTAAAGGTTATAGTTCCGATGATTGATTGATTTGGAAGCAAATGTGCATCAATATCTATGAATGCCTAAAGGTGTTAATACATCAGGAAGGGATTGATTGATTGATTGATTGATTGATTGATTGAAGAAGCATCTATAATTTCCTCTCAATTTAATATTTTAAACATGTGGGTTGAAAAATAGGCTCTGAACCGCTCTACTTTCCATTTGCCAGAACAGTATATTAAATATGTGTTCTTCGGTGCATTTCAGAAAATGTATTAGCTGAACATTTTAATGATGAGCTATAAAAAAGTTCAGCGTTCACCCAAAGTGCCAACGGCCCCTGCTTTGAAGTGCTGACAGAGTGTTTCTATAGCGTTACTCGGCTCCGCGCTGTGTCCCTGCAAGAAAACCGTCTTTAATGAGGAGTGTTGTTCTCTGCCAGAGATTTAAAGCCTTTGGGGAGATTTTTTTGGCTTGTCAATCTTTTTGCAACTCGCTGCAAGAGAAGCCAAGCTCGGGTACAGCTTGGGTCTCCCGGCCTGAGTGCTGCCAACCTCGCTGAAGTAACTCGAGATGTTAAGAGAGCTTTACCGGTAAATGAGTCACAATTATGGTATCATGACCCATGGAGAAAATCAAAGTCATGTTGCATTTGGTTATGAGGGTCTTCTTAGCGATTAAGGTTTCTGACTGGAAGTTTGTTGCTTTGCTATTACTTTTGCACAACTAATCCAAATATATTTGAACCTATTCTGAAGTGAATACCACCTCTATTATCAAAGGTGTAAAAAAAAATAAGATGTATAGCTGTTAATTCTACAGCTAAGGGTCTCACATGGCTGGAATCACTTCACAGTAGATGATTTTGGGCCTTCCAGGGGGTAACCAGCATGCGTTCCGGGCCCTTCCATTGGAATATGTGAGAGGCAGGGAGCTACCTTGACAACCGGGAGGGGATGGCTTCCATCCCTGAGAGTTTTGTCGTGTTGAAAATTGCTGTGGGTCAAGCGCTGGATGAACCATGAAGACATCCTTGAGGCATATTTGAGCATCCCTGGGCATACATGAGCATCCTTGAGGCATACGTGAGCATCCCTGGGCAAACGTGAGCATCCTTGAGGCATACGTGAGCGTCCTTGAGGCATACGTGAGCATCCCTGGGCGTACGTGAGCATCCTTGAGGCATACGTGAGCATCCCTGGGCAACCTTGAAGCATACGTGGGCATCCTTGAGGCATACGTGAGGCTTACATGGGTTATTAGGGGTTATTGTAACATTCTGTCGCAACCGTCGAGCTCAATTTCAACGGAACAACATTCTGCAGAAAGTGAAAAGTTTGCATAGGGGGTGTGGCTTATTTCGTCTTGCTATGGTTTTGCTGTACTGCAGTTGTGAAAACCCTACACGTTGTCATCATTGCCATAAGGCCATATGTTGCTACACATCACTGCCACCATTGGTTTACCGGCGTCTTCCGTCGCAGCTACCATGGCTTCATTTGCATATTTACTCTGCCCAAATTTATGCAATGGATCACCTCCAAAATCTGTTGGCATGGCCACGGTAGCCCCAGTTACGGTTGTCACAGATCAAGCAGCTATGTGTGACCTTAGCATAATCCACTGATTTGATTGGTCAAGCGGCGGTCCAAGAGTGCTGTATTTCCTGTAACCGCACTGAGATGTTCCGCTTTGTGTATCACTCGTCTGTGTTTGTGTTTTCCGTGTAAAATTCCACTTCCTAGTTTGAAACGGTTCCTACAATCATTTTAGCAACATCAGCGGGCATGGCAAACAATATTACTTTTCAGGAATATAACTTTTGACTTAAAATATGAATGCTTGTCAGATGAAAATGGAAAATAAAGAAGGGACTCCAGCAATATTTAGCGCAAGCAGCTTGAACAGGAATGGTATAAATCGGCATGAGCTAGCGAGCCAGCTAGCCGGCGTGCTATCAAGATAACACAAGTGTGGGTTCTTCAGGATCCATTTCTGCTAGCAGAGCAAAAATAAACAATGTTTGGCCAAACTGATTTTGAAATGTCAGTTACTCTATATTAATTTCTTGTTTATAGAACTGTTTTTATAAAAGCAAGCATGCGGTTATACTGAATATGGGCGTGGCTTCTGGCATGAGTCTGTAGAGTGAGTGCTGTAGGTAATCGCAGCCGTGCCGATAGTCAGTATAATCGCACGCTTTAGGGCAGTGGGCATATGCCATCGTTGACCGCCATGCAATGGAGTAGTAAGGAGTCTCCTTCCCTCCACTAGCCTGGGGTGGTGCCTTGAGCAAGCACTAGCAACCCACCGCTCCCCCTGGTCAGGGTTACGACCAAAGACTGGACTCGGTAGACTGCGCGGAGGAGACCACCACCTGGTGGTTCAACAGGCAGGAACGCAGACCCAACAAAGCATTTGTGGAGCATGATCAGGGCACAGTGCAACACACAGAACACTGTTGGCCATCCACTGCATCCCGACCTAGCACCAGCCATCTTGATTCTGTCTGGGTCAGGATGAGAGAGTGAGGCTGACTGCTGCGCAACTCTCCCTCACTTTAATCCAAGTCACGTGCAAGTCATGACTTCAAATTCAAGTCCTGTGGTGATGGGCAAGTGACAAAGCAGCAGGTGCGGACACACTGGAAGCTGTAGTCACGAACCTGTGGGCACACAGGTGGCCCAGGGCATAGGGTCACTCTCTGGTGGAATGAAGTAGCACCAGAGTTCGGCAACCCCCGGGTGTCTGAGCAGCCCTGTTTAGGATTCGCTCTGGTCATCTCCATGGAGGAAGGGGTTAATAAAGGTGCCCTAAACATTGCCTGTTTCACCTCACCCTGGCCAGCACAGCGCGGCTGTTGGGGATCCCACTCAGCGGTCGAAATACAACAAAGATAGTGAAGGTACTCAACCTTGACACATGGGACGTCGACATGTGGGTGTACCTTCCAAGCCCGGGTTGACCTCACCCATCGATTTGAAGTCATGGTTATCTTTCAATCCCGAAGGATGAACACCATAACAACATGCTTACTTGTACGATATTGCCTAAGTAGCATGGCTAGCTAACTCAGGTTAATTCGTACATGTTTCGAGCAACATAGATTGCTACCTTGAGCATTATCCTGAGCATTAACTATGGGCTTTAACAGCACTTGGATATATTTAATACAACACGCAGTCATTACTAAACAGTGACGTGACATCAAGTTTAATACACACCTTTCATTCTGTGAAAGAACTAGCTAGCTCCCTCAGCTACCGTAGCTAATGGCTTACCTGGACGTTGTCGTATCTTCTATTTTATGAAGAATTAATACCGCGTGGGCAAACTGTGTCTAGACATTAGAAGCACATTTTATTGAACTGAACTCAGACCGTAAGATCCCCTCATCATGTGACCCCACACACACAATCCCATTGGTCTACTGTAACGTAACCTGCGTAAAACATTAACCCTTCATGTACTGTATTCAGGTACACCACATCTCCCTTTTTTTTTTTAAAGAACATGTGAAACATTTTTCAGTCCATCTTTTAAAGTCCATCAAAACCTGTGAAAGAAAAACGGGGTTAAACAAATCCTTAGTAAACTGATACTCTTTCTATTACTGTTTCTTAACTTCTTAAATCCTATTTTCAAACTTAGGATTTTCTGTAGTAAATATCTCCCCTGTAAAACTGATACATTGCAAAGCATTTTCAGCTCAGCATGAACATTTGACACAATATTTTTTTTTCTTTTTTTTTCACATTTTTTTTTCTTTTTTTTTTCTTTTTTTCTTTTCTCACCCACTCATAAGTTCAGTCTAGTGGGTCGTTTAATTGCTCTCCCGGACCTGGTTCTGGGAGTGGAAACCCCAGGAGAGGGAACAGGAGACCCCAAAGCAGGTGGTGTGTGACCCTGCTCTAGGACCGGCAGTGGCTCCTGTTGCTGCTGTCCAGCCTCATCTTGTGATGGAGACTGGAGTGGTATAAGATGCAGGCGGTTGCGTCTTACCACCCCATGTGGCGCATCCACAAGGTAAGATCTCGGCGAGGTGTGACTCTGGATCACTGTCCCTGGTGTTTTGGTGTCAGTTATCCACACCTCCTGACCTGATGACAGGCTACTGAGTGGCTTTGCACCATGTCGCCTGTTGTAGTTTGCAGCATCTGACATCCTCTTTTCCCTTTCTTTTTGGACCAGCGTGCTGCGGTCAGGCAGTGCAGGGCGTAGCTCAGAGGGATGAGTTGGCACCGTGGTGCGGAGACATCGACCCATGAGCAACTGGGCCGGGCTGTATCCATTCTGAAGAGGTGTGGCTCTGTATGCAAGAAGAGCCATGTACGGGTCAGTTGCCTTTTTCAGAAGATTCTTGATGGTCTGAACTGCTCGCTCAGCCTCGCCGTTGCTTTGTGGGAATTTGGGGCTGCTGGTAAGGTGTTTGAACCCATATGCTGTGGCGAAGGAAGCGAACGCCTGGCCGGAGAATTGAGGGCCGTTGTCAGACATGAGAATCTCTGGGATGCCGTGCCTGGCAAACATTGATTTAAGATGGTTGATCACATCATTGCATTTTGTGTGTGTCAGCAGGGCAATTTCGACGTACCTGGAGAGGTAATCAACGACGAGTAGGTAAGTTTTCCCCCCCAGTTCAAAGAGGTCGGCCCCCAGCTTTTGCCATGGGCGCTCGGGGCAGTCTGATGGCATGAGTGGCTCACTGTGGTTGCGGCGCTCTTGCAGACACGTTCTGCATCTGAGCACCATCTCAGTGATCTGTTGTCCGAGCCCAGGCCACCACACAGTCTGACGGGCACGTGCTTTGCACTTCACGACCCCTTGATGGCCCTCATGCAGCCTGTCCAGCACGTCGTTCCGCATTGTTGCTGGAATGACCAGACGTGTGTCTTTCAGCAAAAGTCCATCTTGTACTGTGAGTGTAGCCCGCTCAGGCCAGAAGTGTTTCAGCAGCGGTTCCTGCTTTGCGTGCTCTGGCCATCCATCTGCACACATTTTCATGACACGAGAGCATACACTGTCAGCCTCCAGCTGTGCTTTGAGTGTGTCCATGAACGTGGGACTGACAGGTAAGTTGTTGACAATGCAGTCCACGTAAATGTTCGTGCTCTCCATCAGTTCAGTGTCATTTGCAGTCAATTGCTTCTGTACAGGTGAACGTGACAACGTGTCGGCAGTCCATAGTGACTTTCCAGGAACATGCACGATGTCATAGGAGTAGTGCATGAGTCTCATTCGAAAGCGCTGTATCCTTGGTGGCAACAGGTCGAGTGCTTGTGCGCCTAGTAAGGAAAGGAGTGGCTTATGGTCAGTCTCTAGGCAGAAGTGCTTTCCTAACAGGAAGTCCCGGAAGCGTTCACATGCCCAGGTTAGACCCAGGGCCTCCTTTTCGACTTGCGCGTAGCGTTGCTCAGTGGGTGACAGTGAGCGGGATGCGTAAGCTACCGGCCTCCATTCGCTGTCCCATTTCTGGAGGAGCACGCCCCCCAGTCCATAAGATGAAGCGTCTGCCGATACTTTGGTGTCCCTGCTCGTGTCATACATGGCCAGGACCGGTGGAGAGGTTAGTGCTTCTTTCAGCACCCTGAAAGCCGCCGCCTGGTCAGCACCCCACAGCCAACAGTTCTTTTTTGAGAGAAGATCACGAAGAGCTTTGTCTTTCTCGGCCAGCTGGGGTATGAATTTTCCCACCTGGTTTACCATCCCCAGGAAGCTCCTCAACTCGCTCACGTTCGTAGGCTCTTTCATGTCCCTGATGGCCTTTGTCTTCTCTAGATCGGGTCTGATGCCTGACGTGGTGATGACGTGCCCGAGGAAGACCACCTCACTCCTGGAGAGCTCGCACTTGTCCGCGTTCAAAGTCACCCCTGCTTGCTCGAGCTTTTTCAGCAGGGCATGGAGACGAGCGTCGTGCTGCTCTTGGTCTTTTCCCCACACAAGCAGGTCATCGATGTGGCAGACCACACCGTCCAGTCCGTCTATGACTTCTGCCATGACACGCTGGAAGTGTTCAGGTGCAGAGTTGATTCCAAACGGAAGACGCTGGAAGTGGTACCGTCCAAAGGGTGTTATGAATGTAGTGTATTTGGCTGACTCCTCTGCTAACGGAATCTGCCAGAATCCCATGTTCGCGTCTAGTTTACTGAAGACTCTGGCTCCAGCTAGCATTCCTAGACTCTGGTCGACTGATGGCAGGACATACTTCTCGCGACACACATACTGGTTCAAGCCCGTGAAGTCCACACACAGGCGTAGTCGCTGGCTGTTCTTCTTTGGGACGACGACGATGCCAGCGCACCACTCCGTAGGCTCTTCGACTCGCCTGATGACTCCCATCTCTTCCATCCGCTGGAGCTCCTCTTTCACCTTTCCCATCAGAGGCAGGGGAATTCTCCGTGGCGTCTTTAAAGAGAATGGCACAGCGTTTGGCTTGAGCTTGAGGTAGTATGGTCGTTGGATGTCGCCTAGGCCCTTGCACAGTTTTGGGTAGGTTGCCTTCAAAGAGTCCATGGTGACGCTGTCAACTCGAATGAGTAGGCCCAGGGCAGTAATGGCTGGTAGCCCGAGCAAAGGTGTGCTCAGGTTTTTGACCACGTAGACTTTCTCCTCCGTCTGCCTGGATTTGTAAGTCAGCTGCATTTTTGCATAGCCTGCTACCTCCAGCTGAATCTTTCCTGGACCCAGCAAGGGTTTCTCTGGCTTGTGGAGAACAGACATTTGTGCCCCCGGAAACAAGTCTTTCAGGTCACTTTCAGAAATGGTGGTTACATCTGCGCCAGTGTCAAGTTTAAATTTCAGCACTTTCCCTTTAATCTGCACATCAGCCGTCCACATGTTGTTTTCGCATGACACAGAGCCCAGGAAGAAACTTTTCCCCTCTTCTTCCTCAATGCACGCTACTACAGCCTTGTTTCGACAGACGCGCTGGTAATGGCCTTTTTTTCCACAGCCCCGACATTTTGCGTCGTTGGCGGGACACTCCGCTCTGGGATGAGAAGGCCCTCCACATTTGTAGCACTGGGTGCTGTGCTGCATGCCTTTGTCTCTGCCTTGCATGTGCTGGCGCGGCCGTGCACCACTGCTTTTCAGGTTTGTATATTTCTGTCCTTTCTTTATCAGTCTGTCTATGGAGCTACATTCCATCTGCATCACACTACTGGCGTCACTCCTAAGTGCGCTCTGTTGTCTTTTAACTTCTTCAGACTGTCTTGCCATATCGATGGCTTTTTGCAATGTCAGATTTTCCTCCATCTGCATGCGTTCCGAAAGTCTGGTGTCTGCAAGCCCCACTACGATCCTATCTCGTATGAGTTCATCATGCAAGTCCCCGTATTTACAGTGCTCTGCTAAAGCATGCAGGGCAGTGACAAATGCATCAACAGTCTCGTTGGCTTCTTGTTTCCGCATATTGAAGCATGCACGTTCGAACACAATGTTCTTTTTCACAACAAAGAAATCCTCGAATCCGTCTTTTACTTTGTCATACTTTTTCTTGTCAGCATCACTCAGCTTTAACCCTCTCAATACATCGTCGGCTTCATCCCCCATACAATATATTAGAGTGTTAACCTGATTCTCCTCGGAGTTCGTAGTCAAGTTGCTCGCTTGCCGAAACCTCTCGAACCTCCGGATCCATTTTGTCCATTCGAGCGGTTTGCTGAAATCGAAGGGTTCCGGTGGCTGGATGTTGAATGTAGCAGTGGGTGCGCTAGCCGCCATGCTCACTCCCCTTTGCTGCACGTTAACGTTTCCCTCACGTTGTTCGGTCATAATATCCACCAATGTCTCTCCCTCCGTCTCTGTCGCCGTGGACCGTCTTTTCTTGTGCCTTTTCCTTCTTGTCATTAACACAGTACTTCTGACACCATGTCGTATCTTCTATTTTATGAAGAATTAATACCGCGTGGGCAAACTGTGTCTAGACATTAGAAGCACTTTATTGAACTGAACTCAGACTGTAAGATCCCCTCATCATGTGACCCCACACACACAATCCCATTGGTCTACTGTAAATACTGTAACGTAACCTGCGTAAAACATTAACCCTTCATGTACTGTATTCAGGTACACCACAAATTTCATTTTATTGTCGCCTAAACATGAATGTTTAATGGTAAATGTGGCCAGAGATCGAGTTCTGTACTTCAATAGAAAGTATCATGTATGTCATTTATGTTCTTTTCCCATTTTGTCCTTTCTTTCTGTCCATGAAGTGTATGCGGTTAAATCACATTTTGAAATCAGAACTCCAGATAGAATTCTATAATATGCGAATATAATCGAGTTGTGATTTGGAGGCTCAGTTTTACAGAGTAGCACCACATCATTGAAAAAAACAAAATGAAACAAAACCCCACACAACCCAAGCAGCCTTGAAACATCAATTCTGTATCTTCACTAAAAGACACACAAGAGGATTTACAGCAGGACCGTGTCTTACTCCA
>JAODLJ010000002.1:8153680-8168385 GCA_027576115.1 Cathorops melanopus
AGCCTTCCCAGAAGAGTTGAAGCTGTTCTAGCTGCAAAGGGTGGACCGACGTCATATTGAACCCTATGGATTAGGAACGGGATGTCACTTAAGCTCATATGTGAGTCAAGGCAGGTGAGCGAATACTTTTGGCAATATAGTTGTGGGTAAGAAACTTAACCAAAGTGAAAACAGGCCAACATGTTGGTGAAGTTGATATATGACGGATGGTTGTTGAGAATTGCCAAGCTGCCACTGTTGGGGCTTTGAGCAAGGGGTTAACCTTTTCTGCTCCAGGGGTGATGCATGATGGTTGATCTCAACTTCCTAACAAGCTGGGATATGTGAAGAAAAGAAGAAATTTCATTCTGCTGTAATGTATAAGTGACAAATACAGTCTTCTTCTTCTTCTTCAAACACACGTCTAAGCATCGCTCACTCCATATGCTGTCAAAGAATGAGACGCAGGCTGCACTATTCATGTTGATAAAAATTCATGCTGCTAGATTAGCCAACGTCAACCGACGCCTACGGTCTTGAGCACACATTCATTCCAGGAAACTGACAGAAGACAGAACTTCGCTGCCGTCGGCGGCTGTGTTAATTGGAGGACGCATGGCAGAGTGCCAGGACACATATGCCCGTGAGTGGTAGGGTTTTGTGCAGGACAGCACTAAACGGGTCAGATTATTAAGAGTGTGATACGAAAGGGGGCATTTTCACTCTCTCCATCAGAGCTGAGCAAAATGTCTCCACACTTAGTTGAGATAATACTGGATGTTTGCAGTTGTTTCACTTCCAAATAAGAACACAGCTTCTACCACGAATACCCCGGGCAAATCCACAACAAAAATGATAATTAGTGACTACTGCTCCAGCAAACTGTGCTGCTATATCAATTTACCATCTTCATGAGGCAAGAACGACTCATTAAAACACAACATATTGACATATTGACATTAACATACACACATTATTATTTTTTTTTGTTCCAAATAACCTTATGGTTTATTTCTTTAATAAACACATCATTCAGTGTGTCTCCATCTTTGTATATTATGCACAAAAACAATATTTCAGGACGTAGGATGCATCAGGTTTGACACTGTTGGACAATGCTTCTCCTTTTTTAAACGCACTCACAGTTAAAAAAAAACAACAAACAAACAAACAAAAAACACATTCTGCATTATGTACACAGTCTTCAGAAATGTATGTTAACACACCCTATGCGTCCAGATCGGATCTGGGAGTTTGGAGTTCGGGGGCGTGTGTTCGCACGGACACACACCATAATACTGAAGCACATTGCTTTCCTTTAAACTGTACATTCTTCGTAGAAAACACGTAGTCGTGTGTTTATATAAGCGGCTGTACAAAAGACGATCCCTCTCGGATAGTCAGAATCTCTCAGTGTGTTCCATGTAGGAGGAAAAAAAAAAAAGACGTGGAGATACTACGTGACTGCTGCTGCCTCTCAGAGCTGTAAGGAAGAGAAGAAGAAGAAAAAAAAAAACACAACAACAAAACAAAAGAAAGAAACAAACAAACTAACGTCCAAACTGTTTTTATCCAAAAACATCTCGAATGGCATGCGTATGGCTGAGTTCAGTCAGAAAGCCAAGCCAGCATCCCAGATTAGCCGAGTGTGTTAATGCTCCAAGGCTGTTATTTCCATCATTTTTTGGCTGTGTGTGTGTGTGTGTGTGTGTGTGTGTGAGCAAACAGGACGGACGCACGCATGAAACCTAAACCTACCAAGCTAAACCAGTGAGAAATCATCAGCAACGACACAACAGCAACAACAAAGACACAAACATAAATATCATAATGACACAAACGTGAACAATTTCACATTTCACATCATTTCTTTTAACTCCGTGATGAGGGGTTGAGGTGCCACGCATATTGCTCCCAGAAATGTCCTTTGTTTCAGTGCTAATCCAGACACACTACCAACATATGACGCATGCAGGCATACAGACTGGAGACAAAAAAAAAAAAAAATTATTAAAATCACTATCATAGTCATAAAAATAAAAACAATGAAATGGCAGGACGGTTACAAATCTCAGCATTAAATAAAGTACATGTAGCTTTTTGGCATGACCAGATTACATACTCCAAGTAAACACCACAGATCTTATCTTAATTTCATGCGAAGAAGTAAACTGCACTTAAGGAGCTCGGATGCCAAGACACACACTTGCTTTTTTTTTTTTTTTTTTTGTGGTATTGTACAGTACAGGCAATCTGCTCCTGTTTACCAAAAAGGCGTCCAGATCCCTTTAATTGTACTGATGGGATTTTGAGATATTAAGATAATGCAGTCTAATTACACAAGAAAACACCCACTTGATACTCAAACTCACTGAGCCTTTCAAGGCTTTCCTTTAAACCTGATCATCCAGTAGCTTCACCAGAACAATCCCTGCTACACTCACGAGAAGGACAACACACAAAAAAACTGGCTGTAGTATTGTTTTTTTTTTTTTTTTTTTAAAATCATCAATTAAATAATTAACGAGCAGTATTAAAAAAAAAAAAAGAACAGGAACCAAAGTGCAGCACGAACAAAGTATTAAGAAGGTTGAGGAAATTAAATTGCACTTTTTCATATTTGATGAGCCAGCGACAAACTGAAATATGATGTAAAAAAAATAAATCGACGGCAAGTGTAGGTTAGCTTGTAGCCTATGCCTATTCTATACTATTTAAAAAAAAAAGGTACTAATCTGAGCCAGACTGGAATATCACTGGAGTACGGTATGTAGGTCCATGGAGCCGGAAGTTAGGACTCCCTGAGCCTGTAATGCTCCCCCCTCCAAAAAAAAAAAAAAAAAGTGCCCTGGGTTTTTTTTTTCCTGGGATGACCTGACTGTCCACCGGCTGCTACCCCACTCTGCTATTCTCCCTGCCATTAAACACTAGTGTGTCCCCTCAACCCCCTGTTAAGGGTCAACATGAATGTGACTGTACCACTTTATAAAAACATAGTAACCAAAGAACTAATGCATGAAGAGAGGGAGAGTTTGTGAGAGTCCATGGCTAGGCCTTTCAGAAGAAAGGAAAAAGAGCTCAGTTTCTTCCTCCATCGTTCTAACGCCACTCTCAGTCCTATGCGCACGTGGTAACAGTCAGGACGTTGGCCCCACCGGCTCCGCTGCTCCCACAGGAACCAGGTGGAGATGAGCGAGTCGCCGTCGTCGCTGTGGCGCTCGAGCTGCCCGCCTTCTCTGCAGGTTTCTTGTCCTTGTGCTTGAGGTGCACCTTGGCGTGGCGCTTGCGCTCGTCGCTGCGAGCAAACTTGCGTCCACAGAAGTCACAGGAGAACGGCTTCTCGCCGGTGTGTGTGCGGATGTGTGTGGTCAGGTGGTCGCTGCGGCTGAACGAGCGCATGCAGATGCGGCACTGGAAGGGCTTGTGGCCTGTGTGGATGCGCAGGTGGCGTGTGAGCTCATCAGAGCGTGAGAAGCGCCGGTCACAGTGCTCGGCTGGGCACGCGTGAGGACGCTCGTGCACCGGCGTCTTGCTCGGTCGGTTCGGGTACTTTCGAGGGCGCACGGGTTTAAGGGTGAGAGTTTGGGGCTGGTGGTGGTGGTGGTGCTGGGAAACATGGTGCTGCTGCGAGCCCAGAAATCCCGGCTGCAGCTGCTGCTTGTCCTTAAATGCCCGAATGGTCTCGAGCGGTGTGATAGGTGGTGGGTTTACGCGAAGGGGCTCGACGCTTTGGAAAGGCTTGTGCTCCATGGTGCCCGCTTCACCTGCGCCACCTTGGTGCTGGAACAGGTTGTAGTCAGGGATCATGGAGAAGAGGCTGGCGTCCACAGCTTTGGTGGTACTGTGGTACTCAGAGGGTGCGTAGGGCAGCGATGACGATGCTGCGGGACTGTGGTGGAACGCCACCTGCTCCTGGTACATGTCACCACAGGCGGAGTAGGCAGGAAGGGGCGGGGCGTACACTTGGTCAATGTCCGACGATTGGACGCTCATGCCGCCCGATGACGATGTCTGCGTGGTGATGCTACCTGGCGATGGAGACACACCAAGGATGCCAGCACTCACCAGGCTGATGATGTTGTTATCCGGGCACCAGCCTGAGCTGCCAATGCTGCCCGAAGGAGGCGTATCAAAGGCAAACTTTCCCAAATATGTAACTGTTTGCCCGCTTCGACTGGACTGAAAACTACTGGAAGCATACGGGATCTCATTGCTGCTCTTCTCACCTCCCATTCCTAAGTCCATGATATTATCTGTAGGAAGAAATGGAAAGGTCAACTGAGGAGAAAGTGACACAAAAAGCACTTCTATTCTAAATCTTTGAGAGTGGTTCGTCAACTGGGCGTTGCTATTTGAAGAGAAATCCCAGACGGACTCTAGAGGGAATATAGAAGAGCTTTTAACCCGGATACAGAATCCAGCATGTCACCATACCTTAGTTAATCGTTCGGTCCAAATAGGTAAAAAGCAGAACAAAAATAATTAGATCTTTGACAGAGGAAACAAAAAGTTTGTTGGTTGACTTGAGACAGAAGTGACTATCCCCTCCTCTTCCTCTCAGTCTTTTCCTCTTTCTTTCTCTCTCTCTCTCTCCTTCTCCCTCCCTCAAGTTCTAAAGTACAACGTGTCCTTCAGAAGATACAGGATTCCCTGTACAACTGCGTGTCATATCTCTCTCACACACACACACGCGCCACGAAGCTCATCACTGAACTTGGTCGTCTCATGTATCTATGGTATGAAATCACATTTCTTCATGAATTTATCACTGTCTAGTATTTGATATAGATTGAATTTAATATATGAAAAAAATAGATCTTCCCTGCCAACTTATATATATATAAAAAAAAAAAAAACAATCCTAGGACGTCATACTGGACTTGCCTTGGTGCTCTGATACGGTACATGGTTCCCCAGAATGCACCAAATCATGATTCATGGTGAGAACAGACAAAACAAACAAACAAACAAACAAACCAAACAGCACAATACACACATACGAGTGCAAAACCAAACAAACAAACAAACAAACACATTCTCACACTGGAGTAAAGAATTCAATCTGGGACAAGCGTCGTCGTCGTCGTCCCACACACACACACACACACACACACACACACACACACACACACAGGATTTGAAAATGTCCAAATCTGGACTGGATCAACTAGTGTATGTATTTCACTTTGGTCTAATTTAATTTAATTTAATGTGGATTTGTCATTTAGGTCACTTTTAACCTCATTGAGATGGATGACATGAGGACAAATTAACGCTCATTGTGCTTCTAGAAGTCCAGATGGACCCAAATGAAACACTGTAGGTGTTAAATTAACAAATTAGCACTGGAGATTTTTTTTTCCCCTGTGTGTGTGTGTGTGTGTGAGAGAGAGAGAGAGAGAGAGAGATTAAAACTAAAGCAGCTTCATATTAATGTGTGGAACAAAGTGGAGCTCCTTCAGAAGACCCCATGTCTCCTGATACACAGGAAAACAAACAAACAAACAAACAAACAAACTTTGTGCACCTTATTTTCAACGAAAAACTGAAGATATTTTCTCGGAGTCAGGATTTTAAAATATTTCTTCCATCATATTTGCGACAGAGAGAAAGATTTAGTGTTAAAAATCATGAAGATTAATTTGTTGCGGCTGTTTCGGGTTGATGTTCTGTGTAATATTGCCATGAAAACAGCCCTGTGTGTGCCCATAATCCAGCCACAGTTAGTCTTGGTCGGGTTTTTTCCTAAAATTAGACTCAAAGCCGAAAATCCTGGCAGGTTGAGAATGAAACTCGGGCTGCATGTTCAACCATTCAGTCTCAATAAAAGTCAGTACCGGAATATGAAATCCTCTGCGCTTTATTATTATTATTATTATTATTATTATTATTATTATTATTATTATGCATGCTGTTTCTTTTTCTTTTGTATCGATATCACTTTTATCTTATTGTTTTTCCCTCCATACAAATTCTCTCCTACAATTAACACGTTTTCTAATGTGCAACGATATAAACTAATTATTTAAATAAACAGCCGATACAAATGATTTGTTTCTAAAAAAAAAAAATTTTTGCACATTATACCAAATTTCCTTTCTCTCTCTCTGTCTCTCTAATTTTTTTTTTTTTTATTATTATTTTGAAATTTTTTTCGGTCGAAAAATTATTTCCCATCCCATCATGGGTTAATTCCATTTCTAACATTTCTAATTTCTCCCGTCCATGTGAAAATAATAGTAGAATTCAGTTCGAGCCTCCTTATATGGTCAGGGGTGAGTGATGTCTCAGATGAGTGCACTGAAATGTGCCAAATGAAATAGAATTCGCACTGTAATAGAAGCCGAGTTCTCAGTAGAGTTCATGTTTGGCTCTGGTTGTTTTTCTGGTGGAAGCGGAGCCTCGTGCACGTGTGAAGCGTTTTTGGCACGAGACATTTCGAAAGCAGCGCGCCCCCGACCCCCCCCCCCAAAAAAAACAACAACAAAAAAAAACGCCCACCTGCAGCACCTCCACTCCATTTCTGGCCCTGAATTACAAAAAACACTCACTTGGACACAAACAAACAAATAAACAAACAAATAAATAAATAAACTCTATAGCAGCAATAATAATAATAATAATAATAATAATAATAATAATAAGTTAAATCAGTCCTATAAGAGCAGACTGGACAGATGTTGATGTGTTGCATCTTGGCTACATTTTACCTTCCTGTGTTTCACGACCAGCTTTTCACTGAAGATGTTATTTATTTCTATTTTAATTTACACACCTTTTATTCCTCGCTGTAGAATTATTAAGCACATTTTGGACACCTTTCAAGCTGAGCAGGTTCCAACGCAAAAACCAAACCGGTAACAGGTTCTAAACCCACTGGAGGTGCTCATTCAGCCGGCTACTGGAGAGTTGTGTTGATGTCGCACGTGCACTCACTCACTCACTCACTCACGCTCTCTCCATCACCTGGATGCCCTCTTCTGACTCCTACCACGTGATCCTCTATCTATTATTATTATTATCATCATTATTAACGCGTGTTCGTACAGCCTAAGTACTGCTTTTTTTTTTTAACAAATCTGAATCCAACAGGACATTAGGTTAACTCAGCATCACTGACAAGGACAGTGAACAGGTAGCATGCAAGACCCACACACACACACACACACCACCTATATTAGTGCGCTTAGACAGGGAATAAAGACTAATCACACTCATCCAGCATCCCTGCCATCATCTCGAGTACAGGCTGAACATGATGCCATGATCACAAGTCTGTCCAGCTTTCCCTGAGAGAGACAGAGAGAGAGAGAGAAAGAGAGAGAGAGATCACTGGTAAAGTTACCCACCTGTGTTCATTTGCGAGTAGTGCGAGACGGAGTCCGTGCTGGTGAAGATGTTCATAGATGAAGTGGGAATGTCCTCTTCAGGATAAAGGCTGTCAGGTATGGCGTTGATTAAACTGCTCATGGTAAGAGGGAGCTTCTCAGCTAATTTACCTGTCATAGCAAGTTCAATCAGGAGGCTCGGGTCGGTCGGCGACAGCGCGCGGGCTTTAACCGGCCCCCGGTCTCCAGTCTTCCGTGCGCTTTCAGAACCTCGAGTGGAAAAGAAAACACGGACCAAAAAAAAAAAAACAATCCGTCAAGTCGGCTCTGATTGTATCCAAATGAAAATGCTTCAATTCAAATCAACCTTCTTCTTCTTCTTTTCCTTTTAATTTGTGCGCTATTTCTGCATTGCTTCTCCTTCTCCTTTTTCTTCTCCTTCTCCTCCTTTCTTTTTTTAAAAAGTCTCTGAATCAAATGCAATGATGTTGATGGTGTTGGTGTTGGTGTTTGCACAAGTGCACTGGCTGCTCGCTGTGTCGCTCGGCCGAGGGAACTCCAACGCTTTTTCTCGTTAAAACCGAGAGGGCGGAACAAATCGTGACGTAGATGACCAAATATGGAGACTCAAAGGAACTTGTGGCCGCTACAGTGCGACGACGTCACAATGGAAGCACCTCGTAGTGGAACGTTTGGAGCCCCGGGCCGCGTCCCAAACCGCGACACGGAACCGCAACATCAACTGCGCTCCGGCGGCGTCCTATTCTGACCTAGGGCCACTTGTTCAGGACGCAGTGCGCAGTTTGGGGCGAAGCCGCAGTGAAAGGAACATGCGAAGGCAGGAGGAGCAGGTTTCCTTTTCAGTTCTTCGGGGGTTTTGTAAACACTTTATTTAGATTGAATGCATGGGTGAGTGAAGAGCAAGGGGAACATTCAGCTATGGTGTTGGAATGACAGGATCAGAAGGTTCTACGATCCGGTTTTAATTTATTTCAGAACGCACATGGATTGAGACTGCATGCATGCTTTAGTTGAACTCCTCTAAAGTCCTGAATATGAGTGTGATTGGGAGAAAGAGAGTTCCACCTCATAAAGGGTTAACAAATGAATGAATCTAGTTTAAACAGAGTTCAGAAACCATGGCAAAACTATTTACCCCCCCTTGCGACTTTTTATTTCCTTTCTGATTTGTAAACTTTTCTCTGAAGTGACCACACTATAAATATAATACGGACAGTACCGGTTCTTCAGCTCGATCCCATAGAAGAACCTTTTTCAGGGCTTCAAAGAACCGTTCATGCAACAATTTCGCATAATGTAATCATAATGTTCATCACAGAGTTTTGACTCTCCATGGGACCATCCAGAGATGTGAAGAACCACTGAAGCACCTTTATTTTTTAGAGTGCATCTGTGCCAAAGTGCACTTATTATCCATAACAACCTCCAGCAGAGAGAGAGAGAAAGAGAGAGAGAGAGAAGCTCAGAATAAAGTTTCCAGGTCTCAGATTATAATCTCTCCGATTGACATGCGCACACTGGGAAATCATGTCTCAAGATGAAACCCATCAGTGAGAAGAAGGAGAAGAAGAAGAAGGAGAAGAAGAGGCGCATGGAGCAGCTCTGGTGGGACTGATGGAAAAAAAAAAAAAAACAGAGTTGTAAATACAGCAAGCGCGTCCAGCCAATCAGCGGGCCCGGCTTTGACCGCGCGCGCCACGCTGAAGTGGAAAGTCCATGTAAGGCGCTTATGTCCGGCTCCGCCCTCCGACCCTTATTTGGTCAGCACAATTCCGCCTGAGCGACCTGGTGGAAAAGAGATCGGAACCTGCCGCCATTAAAGGAACCGCAAAGGCCAAACGTCATGGGTCATATTTCATCTCCTTAAAGTCCCGAGGGGAGAAAAAAAAAAAAAAAACTTTATCATAAGACACTTTTTTTTTTTTTAAATTTCAAGTAACCCAAACTAACTTTTCTTTCAAATTGTTTGTCAGCTAGTTGCATTGTGATTTTGAAGAGATAGGATAATAAAATAAAAGTACAACACTAACATGAAGAGCTACAATATTATTCCAGATATGGCTGGATAAATGAAGTCATACAAAAATAGGTCTGATTATTTGTTGCTAAACAAATAAATAAATAACAAAAAAGTACATGACACAATGCTAATAATCATTATTATATATAGCTGTGTGTAGGATGGACATACTTGACTGTACACAGTCCAATTAGGAGGCCGAGAATCCCACGGGACTGCTCATGTGTCCAGCTAAAATTCTCCACTCCTGAGCCTGGCCAATCAAGTGAGGCACTGAGCCACTCTTATTATCGACACTGAGTAAAACTCCAGGCTGCCATGCATGCACTGGAACGGATGCTGATGCAATATGGAAAGAGAGCAAGAGAGAGAGAGAGAGAAAGAGTAAGAAAGATAAAGTTACAATTTGGACTGCAAATCAGGCTGACATCTGCATGCCGGCTACAAGCCTGTCAACCGATAGGCCAAAAAAATGCACAGGAGAATAATAAGTTCCTACTTTTTTCCCCCTAGAGGCCTGGGAGCACTGCCATCGAGCCCAGGCTACTAGCATCTCAGCAGGGTCTCAACAAGCTCCTGCGCTCCCAAACTAGCATCTACTATCTAACTGGGATGAAATTCGAACTCTCTTCCATGCCATAATGCTCTGCTCAGTGACATTTTACAGACAGAAGTATGATATTAGCCTAGAATACATCAATTTTTAATCAGGTGAAAAACAAATCTGCCTGCTCCTAAGAATTTGTCTAGTTTGGAGCTGTGGCCCAGCCACAACGCGTCTCGTATTTGTTTATCTACATCAGGTGGACTGTGGTCTGGATGCAGATCCAGTAAAATATTTCACCAGAACAAATCCAGGACTTGAAAAATACTGAGCCGATGAAACATTCATTCTTTATCTATGCTCTTATCCGTTACAGGTCGTGGGTGAGTTGGAGTCAATCCCAGCCGACACTGAGCGAGAGGTGGGGTTCAACCTGGACAGGTTGCCATTCGTTCACACATTCACACCTATGGGCAATTTAGAGTAGCCAGTTGACCTACTCTGCGTGTCTTTGGACTGTAGGAGTGAACCGAAACACCTGGAGGAAACCCACACGGGTACGAGGAGAACATGCAAATTCCACATAGACAGGCCCCAGTCAACTGGCAGGTTCAAACTCAGAACCTGCTTGCTGTGAGGCGACAACGTTAACCATTGCACCACCGTGCCACCCCAATCAATGTATGAAAAAAAAGAGATGGCTGTATTTCCATGACTCCAGTTTCCAAATCATTTATGGCATTTGGGAGATGCATTTAACCAGAGCAACTTACATTTATCTAATTTTTTTCCCATGGAATTTGAACTCACAACCTTCCAATCAGAAGTGCAATTTCTTAACCACTTTCTTAAGCACTATATACGTAAGTAACTGACGTAAAATTACATAAATAATAGCTAAATCAGTCACATAAACAACTCCATTTCAGTTCAACCAATCACATGCCCTTATGGAAATGATTAAGGTAAAGGAAGCTCACTGGATAAGAAACTATCTGCACGGAGAGGCAGAGATGTAAGGAAGACCATTTCAGCCACGTGAAACATTACATCACATTATCGGCATTTAGCAGACGCTCGTATCCAGAGTGGCGTACAATAAGCAGCCTGGGGAGCAATTCCTTGCTCAAGGACACTTCAGCCATTCCTGCTGGTCTAGAGAGTCGAACCGGCAACCTTTTGGTCCCAAAGCTGCTTCTCTAACCATGAGGCCAACAAAAATGAAGTCACATAGTTTGCCATAATAATGAGAACACATCTCATAATTATGACTTGTGTCATCATACTTACTTTTTTCATAATAATGAGAAAATTTCCTCAAAATTGTAAGATAGAGAATGAGAATTTGTCATAATTATGGAATATTAAGTCATAATTTAGAGATAAGATCTCATTATTATGAGATCGAAAGTCATAATTATGAGAAACCTTTCTCATAATGGAAGCAGGCTTCCATAGAGATGAGAAAAGGAAAGAAAGGTTTTCTTTTTTCGTGTGTACTTCATATTTACCATTTCTGGTGTGATTAATGAAATGACAACATGACGTTAAAAAAAAAAAAAAAAAAGGTTGATGATGAAAACAGAAAGTTTATAGATGAATGAACAGAGAAGTGAGCATTTATAGCCCCAGTACAAGTTTAAAATAGATGCGTCTCATCTGTTCAGAGATTTTTTTTACTTTAATACAAGTGGGCAGATCTGAAGCGTGCGCAGAATAAAGAAAGGCCGCATTCATTAACTTTGAGCATTCATTCATTCATTCATTAATCTTCAGTAAACATGATCAGAGACATGATGGCCGAAATGACTAATTTGTTCATAGTTTGAGAAATTACATCAATGATGGCTGTTAGAAAAAAAATCACAAACAAAAATAATGATGGGAGATATCAGGATTGGTCAAACATTCTGTGGAAGTGCTCTTGAGTGGGATAACAAACAGTCATGCACAGATCTCCATTTTAGAGTCAAAAGGGCGAAATAAAGCAATGTGAAACACAATCTTATTTACAGCTATAAACGAATCATGAACGGTTAAGCAATTAAAAGATAACTTGTCACCATTCAGTCATGTTAGTTGCTCACCTAGACCTTTTTATATCTAGAGTTTATGTAACTGGACCTTCAGAAATTTTAGTTTGGTGAAAATCACTTTCCAGTAGCCATTTAAAGCTGATCTGTTAAAGCTGTAATGTTTTCCCCACTACATTAAATGGTACAATCCCTATATTTAAATGACCTTTACCTCCACCTGGCCTAGTTAATCCCACATAACCGAAGTGTTGCCAAATTCTCTACACACCATTCCTATCTCTCAAATTAATCGCCTTGGCAATTGACACTAATACAGATACGAGACGCTAGAGACTTGGCCCTAATGAAGCGAAAATAGAGTGAGTGGGAGAGGGGTCTGAATCATGAGTGTATCAGGGGCCGTGGTAAACATAGACACGAAACAACTAACACACACACACAAATGCACATACACCGGGGGAATCCAGTGGCTCGTTGCCACAGTATGGGCGGACTGTAACATGTGTAGGTGATAGCGTTAAGATAGCATGACACAGCAAGATTTGTCATCAGGGGATTCCTATGGGTTCTCCATCTCCCCACGATAGGAAATATCTTACAGTCCGATCAGGATATGAATGTTATTTTTTGATGCAGCCAAGATAGCAACCACGAATGAAGTACAGCACCACAAATTTGTTCTGCTCTTGTGAAGAGTGATGATCTCCTCTTAAGCTTAGCATCTTTTCATAAGAGTAAGAAGAAGAATCAAATAATAGGGTTGCAATTCTGTTCCCCCCCCCAAATTTTATGATAAAAAAGAAAGAAATCTGGATATTCCACAGCCCAGTACTTGGCATGCATGCTTGTCTTGGTAGCTCTTTCCATTTCACAGATACTTCATTCATATTGAACAAGGAAGGCCATTGGCAGCACCAGTTAGGTGGCAGTTGGAGCAGCATGGCAGCAAACACTGAAAGTGAGAATGGAGACTTGATCATTTGAATAATACTTTTTATAGACCAAAACAGAGGAAGTAGAACGTTTTTTTTTTTAAAATTCTTCCACTGTCTGATGCCATGACGTGTATAGCTTGGCAAGTGTGCCATAACACTCACTCAGTCTGTGCTGAGAACAAATTCACACTTGCGCGTCCATCTCCTCTTTAATTTTTCCCTGTCCAGTTTAGAAATCCTATCAGAATACTTTTCCAGACTTGGCTGTGCCTGTAGGTGTAACACATTTCTCGTCTTGCTTTATACTGTAATGTTATTCTTCAATCTTGTCTTGGGTGCCTTTCCCTCCTGGGTATGGTTCTTGCTTGGTAAAGCTAGTCATTTCTGTCTTGAGTGCTCCTAAGAAGGACGTCTTCTCTTGTACTTGTTCTGAACTGCAGATTGAAATGTGATATTAATGTTTCTGTGGAAGTTAGTTTCGTCAGATTCCTGTCCAACTGTCCCTCTCAGGTTTACACGGTTTTTCATTTACGCAAACATGAAAAGAAGATGTCCATAATAGCAGAGCCTTACTTAACTGTCCTGCCCTTGTAGGATATTTCACGATGCTTTACATGTAGATAGGTGATGAAGGAACTAAGGACATTAGTTTCCGCATCATTCTGGTTCAAGGTAAGTCATGCTGGAATGGTGGTAGAGTCGGCAGCGTTGCTGCCTCATATATCAAGGACTGCGGTTCAATCTTGAACTTGGGCGAATTGTCTGTGTAGAGTTTTGCATGTTTCTCGGGTTTACTCCAGGTTCTCTGGTTTCCTCCAGCTCCCAAAAGACATGCCAGGTGGGTGGACTGATGGATCGGCTTTGCTGAATTGCCCCAAGGTGCAAAGAATTGTTGTCCTAGCCATGGTGTATTCCCATCGTGTATATCAATGATGACCAGGATAAAATGGGGAACGAAAGGTGAATGAATGCCGTTCAGAGTCACTTCCTCTTGAACTTGAAGTTGGCCTCCATACATCCTGTTCGCTCCGAGTGAGGGAATTCCATCTGAACTGGAATCCTATTAATATCAGGGCACTTTCTAACATGGCAAACTTATTAATAGGTTTGGTGATGGAAAAATGACAAACACATCCCAAAGTGCTACATTTTTCATTTCCTCCAACAAAGCATTATGTGTAGCTCTATTGTGAAGCTATGAGTCAATGACCGGCCGTTCCGGTAGTTGCTGTGTAAATGGTTGCGGCATTCATTCATTACATCATTGTCACCAGGGTTCCCTCGGCTCACTTTGCATGCAGGGATTCCATGGAATTGCTCAGCTGTCACAGATCTGTTGAGCGAGGTGGCGGAAAAATTCAAAGCCACCATGGGCATATAATCAAATTAGTTGTGTTTCTTTCCAGGCTGCATTCAGGCCAATTCAAATGACTGTTCCTCGTTGCTAATGTTGCCCGGAGCCAAGCCCTGGAAGCCTGATTACATGATTATTTATATACATTTTGGAAAGATGTGGGATGGTTAAACAATGGCTGACCTACAATATAATACACTGTTTAAAAAAAAATTTCCAGTACAATTAATATTAAAATGGAACACCGTTTGGTTATTCCACTGTTTTGGACAAACAGGTGAGTATTATTCATGGTTTATTATTACATTTTTAGCATTACAAAAATAGAAAGTCAAAACAGTCAGGCAGTTTTACATTTCTTTATCTGACAGCAGGTGTAAATGTACAACCCCGATTCCAAAAAAGTTGGGGCAAAGTACAAATTGTAAATAAAAACGGAATGCAATAATTTACAAATCTCAAAAACTGATATTGTATTCACAATAGAA
>JAODLJ010000002.1:8388211-8398482 GCA_027576115.1 Cathorops melanopus
CTAAAACATCATCAGATTTTCACACAAGTCCTAAAAGTAGATCAAGAGAACCCAGTTAAACAAATGAGACAAAAATAAATAGGTCATATTTATGCAGAAATATAGAAAATTCTAAAGGGTTCACAAACTTTCAAGCACCACTGTATGAATAGGTGGGCCTTGAAGCAGAAAAGGTTGAGAACCCCTGTGCTAGGGTATAAGCATATTCCTTATCATGGATAACGGTATGCTTTGGAGAACTGTGTTTTTTAAACCCCCTGCAGCATCTCCTGTTTAGAGGTAAAGAAGGAGTCACTTCATGTCACCTTATGCACACTATATGGCCAAAGGTTTGTTCACACCTGACCATTAGAGCCTGACTGATAAATCAGCCTTCTGATATTATCACTTGGTACGAGCTAACTGAAGATAAATTGGTATGGGTGATCATAATGACTGATAAATGACAATTACAAAAGAAACAGACGTACAGAAGATGGGTCCTTCAACCATGTTATGAGCGTTGTTGTCATTGTTTAGTTTGTCCACCAGAGGGCACACTACATCTCCTCTTTTGGAACACCACAAATCACAACAATCAGCTGACCCAAGCAAAATCTAGCAGCACAGATCTGATATTTTTAAAACTTTTTTGTATTTTTATATATGACTCATGTGTATCAAAACTTTAATATATTTTGTTGTACTTTTGTTCAAAGTCCTATTTATGATAATAAAACAAGTTTATTTTTAAACTGCATTGTTATGTTTTCTTCGTGAGGCGTCTTAAATAACTACACAACAAATGTTCGGGAAAATCTTTGTTCATGTTGTGTTTCCGAAAAAAAAAAGAAGAAAGAATATCTGCCGACATATCATTATCATATTTTTAAATCTGTAAATATAGAAATCAGTATGGGTCATTTAAAAAAAAAAAAAAATCAGTCCTATATTGGTTGGGCTCTTGTCGTTATGCAGCCTGTTAAATGTATTATGATATACAGACATATCAAAATAAGGACCTTATCATACACTCTAGCTGCACTCCTACTACTGTTACTGTGTGCATCAAAAACATATCAATACCAAAAATAAAAAAATTCACAACAGAAAACACATTGGCTGATGTATGTGGAAGGCATATACTTTGAAGAAATCAGGAGATACCATACTGAAAAATGATCTGGTCACATTTTAGTTCTAAGAAGCCGATAGGCTCATACAGTTAGATTTAAGAACATTACTGAGCATTTACATAAAACAGAGGCCCCCATATTAGCTCTGACCAATGATCATATATTTCATACCACACGACCTCATGTACGCACAAGAAGT
This sequence comes from Cathorops melanopus, assembly GCA_027576115.1. Classification (NCBI taxonomy): domain Eukaryota; kingdom Metazoa; phylum Chordata; class Actinopteri; order Siluriformes; family Ariidae; genus Cathorops; species Cathorops melanopus. The sequence continues at coordinate 8,389,526 of JAODLJ010000002.1, forward strand.
GCAGTAACTCATCAGGTCTACAGAAAAAAAGAGAAAAGGGAGAAACAATGCCAGAAAGTGAATTTTAAAAAGAACCAGACCCAAAATCTTCCAGCGAGAAGAAACAAATTTGTCCAAAACAAATATTTCATAATATGTACTGAATAATAAATCTTAATTACTAACCAAATGATGACTGAATGAAATGGATGAATGTGCTGAATGAGTGGTCTGCATGTGCTGTTTCATCTGAAGCATGGTAGTGACAAATTACGCAAAGAGCTCATTTATCAAGATCTTGGGGGGGGTACAAGTCCTGCTATCGGCACATCAGCAGAAACATTGCTATGACTAAAACTGAGTGATATGAAAAATGTCATAAAATAATATTTTTAAAAAACTTAAAAAAAAAAGTTTAGCACTGAAAGGAGAAAAAATATATTAAAAAAAAAATCGGTAAAATGTGTAACAAAGTACACGATCTTAAGATAAAAATTTTGTGTTGCGTCCAGTGAGTCTGTTATTACTTCAAACCCCATAAAATGTATCATAATATTATTGATATTATAATCGTCATATAGCTATCTATAGCTACAATAATTTTTTTAACCAGCTATTAAGATTTCCTTTTAAAGTTGGTCACGATGCTCTCATGACACATAATATGCTTAAAGGTTGTTTTTTTTATATTAAATTAAAAAAATATTATTATATTATGGTAGAAATTTGTGGTAAATCAGTAACTCACAAATACCTGCCAGGAAAATATACTGTCGCTATTACAGTACCTGCTACAAAACAATTACGAGTGAGAACCTTGATCTCAAGTCTAAGCCAAAATATATTGTGATTCGGATTTCATCAAGAATCGTGCAGCCCTGCACACTTTCTAACACCTCTCTAGATGGATGGTAAAACACTTGGCCTATACATAGAATGCACTGAGAATGCTATTACCGCCTTCCTGAACATGTCATGGATACTTTTTCAATTTGTTGAGAAAACACACTAACTCCCACAATAAACAGCACTGAAAATGCCTCCATACTGTAGCTTCCATATTTGTTAAAAAAAAAAAAAAAGAGAGGAAGCAACATCAATTCTGTAATTTCACTGGCGATGTCAGCTCAGAGTGTCTGATTCACTGTGAAAAACAGCCAACTGACAAAAGTCATTTTTTATTATCTCTGTGCGTCAAAGATATTTGAGGATTCGAAACATGGCACAAGCGGAACACCACAAGTGTTGGTACACAGTATGCTGCCAATTATCTGTTCCCCAAACTGAGAACATGTGGTATCATTGCAAGAGACAAACCAAAAGAATTTAACAAGGATTTAATACATTACCATGACTGTTAGGAATTACACACACTTAATTTACTGTTTTTTTTTTTCCTGGCACAAGATCAAACCTGGAGTAGTAGTTTTTTTTTTTTTTTTTTGGATTTTTCTCCCAGAAAAGGCATGTCAGAAGTTTGGGATTAGAGAAAAGATGTGTGATGGTGTGATGGAGGAGAAGAGAATGATCATTTTGGCAAATGACTGCACTTTACATGTTGGCGTGTAATAAATACATTATGACGTTTGGATTAAAATGCGCCTCTCTTTGAGAAATTTGCATTCGAGGGATATCAATGGAATGAATATTGCTCCTTGAGGAAAATATAAAACTATCCATGTGTTTAACAATTGTTATTAAATGCGTTACACAGTCTGTCTTTCTGGTTGTTTTGTTCTTTGACAGATGGAGTGTCTTGTTGATCTCAGATTTCTGCTAACTTGTACCTTTTTAGGTTTGTCCGAGTCACGAAATCTGGCCCTCAGATTTGTAAGTCCAGTCCAGGGAAGAAGAAGAAAAAACAAAAAAAAAAAGGATTCTGCTTAATTTGATATCATTCTGAAACCTTTCCTAGTGTGTTTTACGATAAGCTTTTTGTTTTCTATGGCAACCTCCTGACAAATTTGACAAACACTAATTACTAATTTGGGCAGTTGTCGTTGAACACTCATTAGACAGCTGGTCAAGCTCATGTCTTGGCCAGCTGTTGTTTTCTAGCTACTTCACTAAATTGACTAATAAATGTCTGATATTTTCTAATTGCCTTGCCGCTGTGTTATTTTGGTAAAACAACTTGTCCAGGAGTGTCTAGCTTGGCCAGTTGGTTGATTTTTCAGTACAGAGATTGTCCGACGTTTAATGACATTAAAAATAGTTCTGGTTCATTAAAAAAGGTTAAATCTGCCATCTGGTCAGCAATCTTGCACCGGCTTTATAAAGCCTCTTGTGTTTGTACACTTTTTTTGTTTTTTATTTGGAGGGGGGTACTTGACAGAAACCAGAGTTTGGTTTTGGTAATTCTAGTGTCTGGCTGGAATGTCTTTGTTTACGCTGATGTTTTTAAATGTGAGGTGATGGCACGCTTTACTAGTAACATTGGTGGGATTGAAACCTGACTGAAGGTTTAACAGTGGCACATGCAATATGTTCTCCTAAACTAAGTAATTCTTTACACAGGCATCAATTATCTCGAACAAGGTCAGCGCAGCAAGTCGGATCAACAACAAGAACCACCGCAAGTGTACCTGACAAGTACACACGTTTTGTGCTAAAAAAAAAAAAAAAAAGACTGATGGAAGTAGAAGTATTGATTCAACAACTTTACTCAAGTCAAAGTACAAAAGTAAAAAGTTTTGAAATGTCCTCAAAGTATAAAAGTAGCTCTTTGGAAGATATTTCTACTGGCTGTTTAAGTGCAAAGCTAACTAAATCTCACGTAATTACAGTAATGTAATCGGGGTCAGTGTGTGCGACCCACGCCTTCTTAAATTCATAATTAAATAATACCCTGTCTCGTTTTATATATATAAGGTGCTCCACTGCAAATATTTTAAATCCCAAGTACTTTGTGACAAATAAATAATCTACTTGCACGTGCGGTCAATTCTCATTAGCTATGTTGTACTGTATACGGTATAACCATAACTTACAGCTATACTCACTGTACTAGACTCATTACATGCTTGCTAATAACATATTTGAAGAACATACATCACATACACTTAAAGCGTTAGGTATTTAAAGCGAACAATTTGACATGTTTACACCAAAACCTTCAAATTTAAAAAGTTCAAACAAAACCCATTCGCCTCAGTTTGCTGAATTTGAACCCAGGTCGTGTTTTGATTCAGAGTCAGGGTTGCCAGACTGGGTTGGCTTAGATCAGTGTCTTCTTTGAAATCAGTATTGAAAAAAATGCAAAATTAAAAAAAATAAATAAATAATAATAATAATAAAAATCCATAAACCCACTCAAATGCATTAAAACTAAAGTACTGAGCTTGATTTGAAAATGTAAGGAGTAGAAAGTACAGATATTTGTGTTTAAATGTAGTGAGTAAAAGTAAGAATCTGTCAGAAAAATAAATACTCAAGTCAAGTCCGGAAAACTACTGAAGTGTTTATTTCGTTACACCCTACCTAAGCCTGAGACGAGCACACAAGTTCAAAACTGTTGCTAATATTTGCTAACTTTAGCTAATAAACTTGGCTGCTACAGAAGCAAGGAGCGAGTATGGTACCTTCCCCAGGACACTAAGCATGTGTTCTTTTTTAACCTGTTGTCTGAACAGCTGTGGGAATTCTGAACTTTCCTCCGTAAAGCAGAGAGAGAGAGGCTGAGCAGAGAGTCGCTTGTTGTGTGAAAAGCTTTTAAAATGAATATGGACTCAGTGTTTCTCCTACCATTATATTGAGGGGGCCCTTTCCCCCTGAAGCCCCCCCCCACATATATATTTTAAGGTCTGAAAAAAGAAGGAGTGCAGTTCTGTTGTAAAAATTGTTCGAATTATTGTTCTAAAATAAACGTGAAGACTTATAACTCCTTTAACTGTTTGTTCAGGTCCAAATGCTCTGTAATAGGAGCCATAGGGAGGGGTCCTGCAGGTGATCCTCCTCACCCAGACCCCACCCCAAACCAGGAAACTCAAGGGAAACACTGTGGACTTCATCATAATAAATAGATTGAGTTGTATACGAGTGCAAAATGGCAGAGGTCATTGGTCTCAAGTCCGAGGTTTACTCCAAAAAAATAAGGAGCAAATACAAATAAAAGACTCGCATGTCCTAGACAGCTTTATGGTTTGAAATGGTAAGGTCAAGGTCAGCCAAAGTAAATTTTTTGCAAGTGTACTGCACCCATTAAGTCATTTACTAATAATTATAAATGAGTTGTTCTCGAAAAAGGAACGACAACTGGTGTGTAAAAAAGAATTAATTTTGAATTGTGTAAATACACCAAGTTGATTTGCCTGTAACAACAACTACTACTACTACTAATAATAATCCTTCACTATGCCACCATCATTCGCAACCTAACACCAGGCGTACTCCAGAATGTGAACAAAATTGGCCATATATCGATCAGAGGCTACTAAAATGATACGTCACTTAATTTAACTTAATTTATTTGATTTGTCACATAGTTCACATAGTCTGTGACAGGGAAAGAATACAGGGAAAAGCCCCGATTAATTTTCAACCCCTTTATAGCATAATTTTTTTTTTTTACACCAGATGCCCTTCCTGACGCAACCCTTCCCAATCTTTCCGGGCTTGGGACTTTCCTGAGCACTGGGGCTTGCACCAAGCACACACTGGCTTGTACGTACAACCCCAGTGGCTGGGTATTTTTACCTAATCTCCATGTCCTTGAACCGTGGGGGAAACCGGAGCACTCGGAGGAAACCCACAGAGACACAGGAAGAACATGCAAACTCCACACATTAAGGCGCCTGTCGGCTGTGAGGTTCGAACCCAGAACGTTCTCAGATTTAACGGTAACATGCATGAAGAATCAAAACCATCACATGGAAGTTGAGGATTATACACCTATTACCTACGGTGGAGAGCAGCATCAAAACCCTCAACAAATTCCAGACATCCACTAGGAAAACATACGTATGACAGTTTATTAATGTAATAAATATTCATATTGTTCCCTAGAAAACTGGTATAAGAATCTGCTCCAGGTTTCGCTGGTTAATCACCATGGCATGAGATGAACATACTGGAAAGAAAAGATACTTTACACACTCCAGTAATAAAGGCTGGGAATGCTTATTTTCATCCGTCAAATGCAAATTTTGTCTTTCATATGATTACCCTACTATTGTTAATATTACTATTATCATTAACTGAATAGATTCTGCTTTTCTACCAGACAATCGCTACTCGCATGGGAACTCTTCAAGCCCAATGTGAGCTATTTTCTTCCATAATCACATCGATTCCACCATCATTTGGATTCATGTTCTATACAGTAAATTAGTAAAAGTTTGACTCTGCTTGCTGCTGTTCTGATTTCCCAGATGTTCTTCTGTGAATGGAGAGTCACAAGGACACCATCACAATGATAAAACATGGACTGATACTCAGTTTGAGTCAATTATCAGCTTCCTATTGGCTTGTAAAAGAATTCAGAGCAGGAATGGGGAATAAAGCCAGGTACGGTGTAGGAAGAAACAAACAACCAAAAAAAAAAAAACTGTGACACCGTCCCACAAATCCTGTACCAGTGTGTCAATCCTTCAGGCAGCTCAGTTAAAACAAAGAAAAGAAAATAAGAGTAGTGAATGTGTTGAAGTAATAATGGGCAGATGGATATAAGGACCGATTAGTTGATTTTAAAATTTCTGAGCTCATCGAGCTTGTAATTAATGTAATTCTATCCTGTTACGATCATAAAATATCATTAGAAGCAATATACAATAATGGGGCGGAATATAAAATGTACAGAGAAACTCATTACCTTGATGGCACTATTATGATTTCTAAATGCACCGCGATAACATATGAGCACTTGGAGTGGAGAAAAAAAAAAAAAAAAGTGAAAACCAAGTTCACATCATGTGGAGGGTTTAGTCATTACTTCAAGGGCTGAGATAGAAATCTGTTGTTTAGCATGCCCCTTTGCTTTTGTTTTGGGTAATGAAAGCCCATTGAGAGGCGGACATGCTGGACCACTGCCCATTCCGCTCCGTTTCAATTACCCAGCATGCTTTCAGCGGGGTAATGAGGTGGGTGTCACCAGGGGGGCAAAGTGACAGCCAGTGCCTGCTGCACTGCCGCTTGGCCTCTCGTTTCCGCAGAGATCAGCTGCCAATTGAAAGGGTCGAGAGGGCAGCCGAGTGAAAAAGATGAGGAACAACAGGAAAAAAAAAAAAAGAAATGAGAGGGAAGACCTACCGCAGACCAGCGACAGCCTCACACAGAGTCGCATTTTCACAGCAGACCTCCAGCTACCGTATGTTTTCATAAGAGTCAGACAAAAAAAAACCAGTACCGGGAAATGGAGAGAATTGTGTTTCGAAGCCCAGTAAATAAAGTTGGTATTGATTTAATCGCACATGTAATTCGTTTTGCTGTCTGACACCAAGTCCAGCAATAAAAGAGAATCATGTAGGACAGCATAACAGATAATACCACCATACATCAATTGGGGTTCGGGAGACATTAAGGCGATAGATCACCTTCAAGCCAGACTGCTTAGCTACGGAATTTATAAACTAGCTCCTAAAACTGAAGTGGCTTTCAATTTTAGTTTTCAATTTATAGATACTGTACGGTACTTTGCTGCTGTTCACCCCTAGGCTTGATTCTATTTTATATTTCGTTTACTGCAGTGATTCTACCACGACACCGCCATGTAGCCGCAACTCAAACCGAACTGAAGCGATCCAACACGGTGAAGGTTGTGACTTATCCGATATATGGTGCGTCAGTGCATCATACTTCCTCCTCCATTCAATATACAGCTATGGATAAAATTAAAAGGCCCTTGTTTTTTTTTCCCCCATATCTATGGTCGCCTTGTAAATGATGAAATGCTCGTTGATTGTCCATTAAATAGCACAGTTTTGAACAAATAAAGCATAAGCAATGCTATAGATTAGCTTGAAATGATCATGAGTAGTACGTCTAGCTCCATAAGAGCTATAAGATTAAAGACGAGCACTGTGACAGAAGATATTTTGAGATTTGCTAATTTGTTGACTAGGTAATGTTACCCAATTAATTCACAAATATAGAAAGTCACTAATTAAAGCCTTTATAGAAACACTGCTGTTTAAATAATAGCTTGGATTAGCACACTTGCATCACGCTGATTGATCTCTGTTTTTCAGGCTTATAGTCCACCCCTTCTTCTGGCTGATCTGAGCTTAATAATTAATAACAGCATGATCCAAAGTACAGAAATAAAGACAGGACTCAAATTCAACTCTTTAGCATTAAGAAGCTGTGACTTGCTCCCAGATCCAAAACATGTCAAACCTGCTTTTAAACTTTTCCTATTGCTCGTGGAGCACAAGAAGGCAGAGAGAAAAGCTAGAAGCAAAATCACGTGTATGGGTTGGAATGAGATTCCAATCCAAATGTTTGGTTCTTGTTAGATACTGCACAGGATAATAAGCCATCTATCTACAAAGTCTAGTGAAAGAAATGTACTGTTGTTTTCTGTGAGCACGTGAATTCACACGTCAACGTGAACTCAGGTGAAGTTCTTTCCTCTTCAGTGTACTGGCTCTTCTACAGTACTTCTCCAGGAGAATTTGATTTGGTCCTGTCTGAACGTTACTTGAGCTTCATTTTCAAGCATCTCCTTTACAGCATAGTAAAAGGTTAATATCATAAATGCTCCAAGTAAACCCGAAAGGCTGGCATGTCTGACTAGTCCAAAAAAATAAAAAAAAGTGAGATTTTTTCCAACAGTCACAGTGGCATAAAAGGGTCATCTTATCATATTTGTTTACATGACTACATGGACATGAAGATGGAGACTACAGTCTAAAAAACAAAAGGTGCTTCAGTGGTTCTTCCAATCTCTGGATGGTTCCATGGAGAGTCAAAACTCTGTGATGAACATTATGATTACATTATGCGAAACTGTTGCATGAACGGTTCTTTGAAGCTCTGAAAAAGGTTCTTCTATGGCATCGAGCTGAAGAACTGGTACTGGCCCTATTATTTTTTTAGAGTGTACATTATTTTCTAAAACTTGTATGAACTATTTTTAATAGCTAAAGTGTAAAATACATTACAGAGTATTATCTTAAAGTCATAATAATAATAATAATAATAATAATACAGGACTGAGAAGCAGTATGAGATATTATTAGTTTTATAAATACTCAGTATGTATGGTATATTAGATGGACATCGATCCAATGACATCTTTTTACAAAAAAAAAAAACATTAGATATACAGTATGCGATAAAGTATTATTTAATAATCCAAGGAAAAGTCAAAAATTGAAATTGACTGTACATTTCTCTCTAAATGTGGATGTACAGAGTTCTGGGCCCTGTATAGTGGAGCACTTCTGCCACCTTCTGGTCAGAAGGTAGTAGAAAAAAATTGGTGAAGACAACAAATCTACAGTACAGTACTGTACAAAAGTCTTAGGCACATGTAAAGAAATGCTGTCTACCAAAAATGGCTTAAATATAATGAAATGAAATGTGTCACCATTAAAAAAATACCATAAACAGAAACAGTAAGCCATAATAAATGAAACAAAGTCAATATTTGGTGTGTGATGACCCTTTGCTTTAAAAAATAAAATAAAATAAAATAAAAATAGTAGTCTCAGGTCCAAGGAGTGCAGTTCTATGCGGAAATGAGCTGTAGGTTTTACTGAGCATCTTACAGAACCAGCCACAGTTCTTCTGGACACTTTGGACTGTCACACTCGCGTCTTCATTTTGCACCAAAATCCTTCATTACGTTTTCTTTTTTAATCTGAAAAATGCTCTCTTGTGCAACATGCTGCTCAGATACAAACATTTGCTTTTCTGTAACATTAAATTTTCTGCTGGAGAAAAAAAAAAAAGGAACGTTTAGAACTCTAAAATGTTTTTGTACTGACTTGATAATGTAGAAGTCATAAAATAGAAATCTATAACAAAGTTTGTATGAA
>JAODLJ010000002.1:9928324-9942904 GCA_027576115.1 Cathorops melanopus
CAGCCACAGTTCTTCTGGACACTTTGACTGTCACACTCGCTTCTTCATTTTGCACCAAAACCCAGTAGCCTTCATTACGGTTTCTTTTTTCATCTGAAAAGTGGTCTGTTATGTAACATGCTGCTCAGAGACAAACTTTTTTATTTTTTCTGTCACATTTAATTTTGTGCTGGAAAACGAACGTTTGGAACTCGAAAATGTTTTTGTACTGACTCAATAATGTAGAAGTCAAAATAAAAACCTATAACAAAGTTTGCATGGAAAAAAAATATCGGGTGCCTCAAACTTTTGCACGCTACTGTATGTGGAGTTATGTGGTTTGAAAAAAATGTTTTTAAAAAATCCCAAAATGTTTCATATTTTAGATTCTTCAAATAACCAGCATTTACCTTAATGATAGCGTCGCACGCTATTGGCATTATCTTAACCAGCTTCATGAGGTAGTCGCCTGGAATGCGCTTCAATTAACAGGTGTGCCTGGTCAAAAGTTAATTAGTGGACGAGTTTCTTGCCTTCTTACTGCGTTTGAGATCAAACAGTAAATAGTAAATAATAAAAATACAGTATTCAACACCACAACGGTAGTAATCCATGTTATGTCAAGAAACGCTCGATTAAGTAAATAGACATGACAGTCCATGATTTAAATAATGTTACTTTAAGTCGTCTTCTATTTATTTCTTTACATCCACCAAAGAAGTACAGTATTTTTTCGACCTGTTCAGGGTTAAGCTTCTTGTTTAAAGACCGTGCGGCAACCTTCTGAGATTTTGACCTGAGATTAAAACAAGTGTGCAGAATTTTAATCACTATAATATGCTGTCAGTCAAAAGTTCTCTGCTTTCTTGACTACCAGGTGCAAAAACAAGGCTTTAAAATGACGTCACTTATGATCAGATCCACACTTCTATACCTGGGAGGATTGAACTAAAGGACCTGGCCTGCTTGGAACATTTCTGAGTTTGCTCTTCCCCTCTTTTCCCCCTGATAGGACCATAAACTTTGGGTATTCCTTATCTATTCCTGTGGAGACATGTACAGTACAGTAGCTGCGATAGGATCGGAATCTGCGGCATTCAGGGTGATGAAGGGAGCAGTGATGAGATCAGAGATGGAGGAAGGGAATGGCATGAGGGAGAAAAAAGATGAGCGACGTTAAGCATATGTTAAATGAAAAATGGACGAAGGAAGTGATGTTCTCCTGATGTTGTTTTTTTAAACAGATTTTAGGCAGGATGTTTAATGGCAAAGGCTAAGGGGCTAAGGCAAGAGGTTTGAGAGGATATATTTCTAACCCACAAAAATCAAATTATCTTAGATAGAAAGGAATACCTATGAGGCCACTTACATGCGTTTAACCATTAAGCAGGAGCTTTAAACTTAGTTTGAGCCTTAAACTGATGCACTAAAGCCATAGTCATGTGCTGAGTTTTTCTGCATTTTCTGTCATTTCCAAGTCGTCCTCGTTGCCAAGTTCAACAAGCCAGCCAAGCAGATGAGAAAATTGGCTTTAAATATATGGATGTTTAAGCAATGAGACCACAGATTTGGGAGATTTTGACAAAGAAATGAGAGAGAGAGAGGCTCTGGCTTTAGTAATATTGTATTGTAAGCTCGTATCTACTGGGGAGTTTAGTGAGCTATGCAGACTATTAAAAAAAAAAAAAACCTGAACCATTTAACATTCCGACCATCTGAGAGCAATCAGTTAATAAGTCCAATAAGTTGTTTGTAGCACCAAGTGACCAAACTAACTCCAGCGTGTTCAAAAACTTTTATAATTGAATTACAATCCATTTATCATCCAATTTTGTCAAAGTTCATTGGAGTATGACAAAGTTGTCATTTTAAATAAATGCATTTTGACTTCTTTTGCATTTTTAACATTAAAGTATGAAACAAATCACGACAAGGAGTGTTTTATTCCTTCGCCAACAGCGGCTTTTTATTTATTCCATAAAGAACATTTCATAGTTTTTCATTTATAATCTGTTTAAAAATGTCCACAAAAAATATGGTTCCTGTTAGAGCGTAGGGTATAAACATTCATTCCTTCACCTGCGTCTTTTTTCGCTCAGTCTCGTTTCCAAGAAACTCAAAAAAACACAAAACGTCCTCGATCCTGAAGACTTTCCCGTGGTGGAAAACTTACTGGTGATGTCGATGGACTACTTTCATGAACAAATGTTAAACAAACATCTTCCAGAAAACTTCCCCACATTAATGATTATACAATTAAAAAAAAAAATCAACACTTTTTTTCCAAATCTGTTTATTATTAGGATTAGATTCGTACAAAGCAAGAGATTATACCTAATGCACAGGCAATACTATTTATTCTATCCACATTCATTGGATACAAGCAATCGTGCACTCTGATTGGCTACTCTACCACTAGGCTATCAGCTCATATACCATGAGTAGAGAAAAACAAAATGGCGGAGCGTGTTGCTGAACCAGCCAAGGACGAAATAAAAACTACTTGAAAACAAAACCCCAAAAAATGCAAAAAAAAAAAAAAGCAACAAAATACGGAATAAAAGTATTTCATGGTAAAACTGTGGCTTGTTTTATTTTTCAAGAATTATTATGATAGCATTGTTTACAAATTGCTTCTGTCATTTCGCCGGTTTGTTTACATTCTAAGCAGAAATGATTTTGCCAGACGTTTTGTACAAAGTTTTTATTTATCAAATTTGCAAAAAATCAAACTCAAAATATTCTGTTTCTCAAAATCAAGTGAATGTGGATAGAATGAAACAGTTATTCCACTCAATCTCGTCATACGTGGCGTATAGCCGGCTCGGTGCTACGCACCTCATCAGCTATCAACTCATGTATGACTCAATTTCGTGGAATAACTGTTAAATATAGTATATAGTGCAGTAACACTACTAAAAGATCAACGGTTAAACAGGAGGTAAATAGGTCTTTGGGTTTAATTTGGGATAAAAGGTGCGTGTTAGAATTAAAAGGAGTTACAGATGGTTTCAGGATTTGCAGAGTTGCGTGCTATTCATGATTTGTACAATAATTTTCATGATTTCTCAAAAAAGGTTCACAAAAACCTCAAACCTTTTCAATTCTACCAGGATCAAGTAATATATTTAAATTAATCAAATATGGAAGAATTGTATGGATGTTTGGCAATGCTTCTAACAAAATCTCCCTCTATTTATCTTTTCTAGTTCCACCTTACAGGGGCTGGGAGAATAAAAATCCACAGCTTGGCTGAAAGACAGAGCGAGACAATGAGAGCGAGAGAGAGAGAGGACTAATTTCAGCCGAGACTGGATAAACTTTCTGGCCAGCAGACCAAGGACTGCAAAAAGCCACAGAAGCAACCTCACAAATGACTGTGATGAAATACATAAACAAGATAAACCAAATGGGAACGGTTGATCGGACGGTGGCACGCACAGAGACGGCTCTCGCACAAGAGCGGATGGACAGCGGAGAGCAAGTCCAGGCTGCTATTACTCTTGGCCTTTAGGAAAAATACGTAACTGGATCAAACCAGTTAAGCAGGGTCGGTGTGATTGACAACAGTCTATAAGGGGCTAGTGGAAGCCAAGTTGGAGCTGGGTGATGTGGAGGAGTCTCAAAGCAATCCAAAGTTCGTCGATTTTCTCACAGGCTGACTCCGTCCCAGCAAGTTTATATCTTTCACAAGCAAGGACTTGGAAAAAACACTTCTGGCGCACAAATATCTACAACAGACCTGTTTTTTTTTTTTTCTTTTTAGCACAACAGATGTAGTCTGTCATTTAGAATACAAGAAAGTAGTGGATGAAACCAAACTTTGTACTTTATGTTAAATTATTTCCTATTTATTTCAATCCCCAATTTTACCTGTGAAATGTGCAAAGAGTGTATCAGAACGATACAGATATTCATGTCGTACAGGTTCATGTCTGTTCGCTGAAATGTATAGCTAATAATATGGTAGCTAATGTTTTCTGTTTTTCTTCAGTTTGTTTTTAAAAAAAAAAAAAAGTCTATAAGCTGCAAACACCATGTGCACAAAACTCACCCCACAAAAATCCCGACAAGTAAAACAGGACAATCTCCTTATTTTTCTCTTCCTTTAATTCACCGTTAGAGCTGCTAACGTTTCTTTTTAATTCGTTCAGAGACAACAGGTTGATATGTATCAGTCGTCTGATCCCCAAGGCATGACACATGATATTATTCTGTATGATACTTTTTTGCTTAAATAGCTTTTTATACTAACAAAACTCCCAATGTAGAATTTATTCTAGCATTAAAAGAAAAAAAAAACAACAACGTAGGAACAACTGACGACACTTTTTCATATGTAACACAGTGGTGTTTCATTATCAGGTGCAATTGCTGAGGATTTCAATTTCCATGAGGAAAGTAACTGAAAAGGAAAATGAATAATAATAATAATAATAATAGTAAATGCAACGACGGACATGCTTTCTGTGGATCTCAGGATATTTGTTGTGCCCTCTGATACAGTTCTTCTTTTTTCAGAGGAATCAATTGGTAGCATCCATACTGCTTTTTGAGCTGTGTACATAATTCCTTGTCCAATGTGATTTTCTTGTAACATTAACAGAGCAGATAAATAACAGGATGTAAAAAATATATATCCCGGGCTGCACAATTATGTAAAAAAGAAAAAGAGAGACTTTTATTATTTCAATGTTGTCACTGCGATCTTTATAAATTTGTTATTGTGGTTTAAAGTGATTTAATAAAGCCTAATCCTGGAGTTATGAGCCTTTCTCAGCAGAGATTTGAAGATTAATCTCAAGATTTAACAAAAGCAAATCCCTTAATACTAAAACACATACATCGTAACACCAGTGACAGACATGTTCTTTGAAGAGCAGCACTAATTTGAAATAAAAAAATGCCTTATTTCAGTGTAAGTGTACCACTGTATACACACAACGTACAACACTGTGATTGTATGATTAATTATTCAGCCCTATTAAAAAAAAAATTGGAAATAAATACATTAAAATACTTGAGATTCAGATTCTATTTGTTTGTGTATTGGTTGGTTGTAAAGGAAAGGAGAGAGTGAGGGAGGAAGGAAAGAGAATGAAGGAAGTTAAAGGAAGGAAGTGTAGGAAATGAAAGCGAGCATGCAATCAAAGAAAGGGAAGGAAAGAAGGAATAAAAAGGGCAGTAACGAAACAGAAGGAAGGAGGTTTAGGGAAAGAAAGAATAAAGAAAAAGGAAGGAAGGAAGACAGGAGAAGAAAGGGAAGGTAGGAAAGAAAAAGGGAAAGAAAGAAGGGACAATAGAAGGAAGGAAGGAACAAATGAAGCAAATCGAAGGAAACGGAAGGAAGGAAGGAAAGGGAAAGAAGGGAGTGGGAAGGAAGGAAGGAAGGGTGTGATAAGGAAGGAAGGAAAAGGAAAGAAGGGAGTGATAAGGAAGGAAGACAGAGGAGAAGAAAGGGAAGGTAAGAAGGAAAAGGGGAAAGAAAGAAGGAAGGGACAAAAAGGATGAAGGAAGGAAATGAGGGAATGAATTAAGCAAATTGAAGGAAACGGAAGGAAGGAAAGGGAAAGAAGGGAGTGATAAGGAAGGAAGGGAAAGAAAGAAGGGACAAAAGGACATAGGAATGAAGGAAAGGGAAGGAAGGACAGAGCCTACAAAAGGGAAAGTAGGAAGGGACAAAAGAAGGAAGTAGGAAGGAAGGAAAGAAAGAAAGGAATTAAATGAAAGGATAAGGGAATGAAGGAAACAAGAAAAAGGAAGGAAGGAAGGAAAGTGAAGTGAAGAAAGTGCTTAAGGAAGATGATAAGAATTTAGAATTAAGCTTGCACTGTAATGGCTACTGTCTTCCAATCTTTTCATCCAAACTCAGAAATGTTGTGGTTAAATCAGTAGCGTTACGTGACATTATGCTCACTGGAATGTACAGTACTGTGAAAAAGTCTTATGCACCCTATTTTTTTCCATACAAACTTTGTTATGGATTTCTATTTTATGACTTCTACATTATTGAGTCAGTACAAAAACATTTTCGAGTCCAAACATTCGTTCATTTTCCAGCACAAAATTAAATGTTACAGAAAAAAAAAATGTTTGTATCTGAGCAGCATATTACATAAGAGAACACTTTTCAGGTTAAAAAAGAAAACATAATGAAGGCTGCTGGGTTTTGGTGCAAAATGAAGAAGCGAGTGTGACCGTCAAAGTGTCCAGAAGAGCTCCGGCTGGTTCTGTAAGATGCTCAGTAAAACCTACAGCTCGTTTCCTTATCAAACTGCACTCATTGGACCTCAGACTACTATTGTTGTTGTTGTTGTTGTTGTTGTTTTTAAAGCAAAGGGTCGTCTCACACCAAATATTGACTTTATTTCATTTATGATGGCTTGAGACATTTCATTTCATTATATTTAAGCCATTTCTGGTCTATAGCATTACTTTACATGTGCCTAAGACTTTTGCACAGTACTGTATATTTATAGATCACCACTTTAATTTTGTATTGTGTGCAATATTTTATATCCAGGATTATCTTTTTAAATATACAACGTGTATTTTAATGAAATAAATCAACAATATTTTTTAAATATTGCACATTATATTTATATTATTCTATATTACATTAGACATGAGTGTTTTACTGGGAAGTACGCCACTTGTATTTTTCATACGAGCTACATCTGTGATATGGAGAACCAAAACCGTGACATGAATCTCTGTGACACTCGTGAGGAAATCGACGAATTGTTTTGATAAATTTGGGTACTTTTTGTCTGTGAATATGTCGATATAATAAAAAGAAAAATCACATGTTGCCTTGAAGATATGAAGTTTATCTTCTTGTGTTGAAAAACTCACATTTTTCATATGAAATCCATCATGGATCTGAGGGACATATTTAAATAATATTGGCTCGTGTTGAGTGGTATATCAGATATATTCCATTCAGCTAGCATCATATTGAACGAGTCGAAGACAAGTAGCTGAATGGAATATATCTGTTATACCATGAAAAAAAGCCAGCCAATATTATTATTATACACACACACTTTCTCTTCCAATTTTTCGATGTCCATCAACAGCATTTCTTTATATGTGCCTAAGACTTTTGCATAGGACTGTATATGATGGAGATTCATTTTGGCACAGAAAAAGAACATTTCAAAGAAATCATTGTAAGCCCAGAGGTGGACAAAGTCCCCAACTTCATTACTTAAGTCAAAGTACAGATCCCACTGGTCAAATGTTACTCCGATACAAGTGAAAGTTGTCCAGTCAAATTTTTACTTCAGTTAAAGTACTTGCTTTTAAAAATACTTAAGTATTAAAAGTACATTTTCTGTCAAAGCATTGTTGTGTTATTGCCACAGCGCTTACAAAACCTAACGCCTCTGAAGCAACCGACTGGGTTTTCTGACTAGTTTGTAGAACCTGTAGAGCTGAAACTCCACCTGACATGCTAACAAACACTTCTCAAACTCGAAATCATTTTGGGTAGCTAATGTTACTAGAAAACAGAGATTTCTACTTTATTTGGCAAGATTATGCTAAAGTTAACGTTATTCATATTAGCATAACTCTGTTTTTACGTGCTAACTAACAGCTTCCAAATTAACTAGCTATGTGTTAACGTTAGTCGTGGACAAGGCGATAGCAACTTGGCGGGAAAATCCATAGAAAGTCATTTGACGAACCAGACTACGTAGCTATTGCAACGTTATCGCTAGCTCTAAAAGCACAGACAACTTTGTTACAAGTTTTTCTTGGAATAAAAGGTTTATATCCCTCAGTATGGACGGTGAGTTTTTGTAGGCAGTGATGTGGTTCGTTTTAGGCAAACATTTAAAACGAAACGAATCTTTAATCCTTTCTGAAAACTGAAACATGGGTTCTGGGTATGGCCGTGGGTGCGCGTGTGCATTCTCCAGAAGAACCGCCTGCTTCCGTTCTGCCATCAACTGATCATGTTCAAATAATGCTGCTGAAAAAATTGAATTTGATTTTATTCAGTCTACGGATGTGACGCGACCCGAGTGATTTACTGATCGGCTGTCTCAGCATCACCCGGGGGAAAAAAAAAATCAATCATATTTTATTAAAAAAAAAAACTATCCATTTTCAAAGCTGCTTTGTAGTAATGAGATCCTTGATAGAAATGTAGTGGAGGGAAAAGTGCGATATTTGCCTTTCAAATGTAGTCAAGTTCAAGTCACAAGTTTCCAACAAAAATAATACTCGAGCAAAGTACTGTATAGATACTCGGTGTGCTTAAATACAGTACTCAAGTAAATGTACTTCATGACTGTCCACCTCTGTTGAAAACAGCTACAAAATACAAATAGCTTTAATATAAACAGCAAACCAAGAGCTGGGGGAGTTTTCACATAAAAGCATAAAATGAGCACTTGATCAACAAATTTATTACAAATAACTTTTTGCTTGTTGTTATGGAAACCAAGCCGTACATATTTCCAACACAGAGAAAAATCATAGTCAAGCTTGGCTGTAATATACCGGGTTATTTCTGTCCAGAATGTGATGGTAAAGGGACGTTGCCAGAACAGGTGCTTTATTGTTTCCGTCTCGCACAATGAACAGTCCACACAAATGTCTCTCTTCAACTCAAGCGTATAATGCTTGGCAGGATTGTATCTACGCATCAGTTTGAAAGACACCTCCCTTACTTGGTTTGTAAGGAAGTATCTGTATGGGAGGTTCCACACACTGCTCCAGTTCAGGTCACCAACAAGACCAGTCCAGTACTGAACCACAGAAGGAATAGTGGTGATATCTGCCTGGAATCATGCACGAGTATTGTGATTATTGTTCTTGGATGTGACCGAGAAGCATACGTGGGGGTCCAGAGACTGTAAGCAAACTGGTTTTTCAGCCCCTTTTAGAAGGGTTAGGATACCAGAGGGAATGGTGTCCGTTATAATGGCAATCGCTTTTGGGGTAACAGGAAAACCAAATGTTTGGAGGAACTTGCATAATTGAGCAGATTTCTTAAGTGACTATTACTGCCTACTTTTTTCGAACTTTGCTATCAAAACAAACAAAACTTCCAGCTTGATTACATCAGCATTCGAAGGAGGGCACGCGTGCGTTTTTGACAACGTTGGCAGATGTTGGTCACGTTGATTTTCCGCTGTCCTACGATGTCTCGTACAGGTGTCAACGAATCTCGTTTACGGCCATTGCTTTGACATATGGACTGATGTATTACATAGGATATTTCAAACACTCATAACTTGCTATAGTAAGAAGGTTCTGGGTTCGAGCCCAGCAGCCGGCGGGGGCCTTTCTGTGTGGAGTTTGCATGTTTTCTCCCAGTGTCTGCGTGGGTTTCCCCCACAGTTCAAAGACGTGCAGTTAGGTTAATGTGGGTTGAAGTGCCCTTGAGCGAGGTACCGAACCCCTGACTGCTCCCCGGGCGCTGTAGTATGGCTGCCCACTGCTCTGGGTGTGTGTTCAGTGTTTCAGATGGGTTAAATGCAGAGGATGAATCTCGCTGTGTTTGAAGTGTGCATGTGACAAAGGTTTCTTCTTCTAAGCAGTGACAAAATAGCTATCAAAAATGCATTCCTATCTTTAATAAAATGAGAACTAGAATTTTGATGATAATAAATTTGCCTTCAGTTCTCCTTTAAGTCAAACTTATTACAGCAAAACTATCCATAACTTTTTTTTTTTTTTTTCTTTTGTTCTTTCAGTAGCTGATGATTTCTAGGTACATCATCTACTGGCCTGTAATCTCCACAGTACACTCTCTTGGGGGGGGAGTACATTATTATACATACAGGGTACTTTTTTTTTCCCCTCGATGGACTAAATTTCTGTTCTATTCCCTTCTCGCAGGTTTCATTCATTGGGTTTCATAGCATGCAATATTGTTAGCATATCAAGTTTATCGTACGTGTATCATGTCTGCGTGTATTACAATATTGCATGGTTGTCAAGACAACATGGCCACCAGGTTTACTTTGTTAAACACGGAAGGTTTTGAGAGAATTTTTGAAAGAGAAAGACGTGTTGAATACATGAAAGGAGTTTTTGTGCGTGTATTAATATTGGCTGGCTTCGACTCGTTCAATATCTCGCGTGCTGAATGGAATATATCTGATATACCATGAAAAAAAGCCAGCCAATCTTAAATATTCTGACTTTAGCGTACAGTGGTTTGTTACTGGGGCAGTAAGAGAGTTTATTTGTACCCTTTAGATACTGCTTGGGAACACGTGTCCCTTTTTTTTTTTTTGGTCCCTTAAAGGTTACACGTAGTTAGTGTAAGGACCAATAATGTCCCCTGAGGGGGTGCGTTAGTGTAGCGTGTACCTTGGAGAACAGAAATGGACCGTTTCTGACAGTGTAGAATTGATTATAACTGTGACCATTAAATAAAACTAGCTCCAGACACTTCCAGCAGTGGTCCAGATAGAAAGAAGCAGGTTAATTAGAATAGCAAGTAATTAAAGTATTAATACATGAGCTACCGATTATGTGCGCCTCGGAAAGAGCCAGCGTAGAGCACGTGGGTCAAAGACGAATAGGGTTCACGCGGAAGCTTGCGGTTATTTCTGTCGTATTCCGAGAGAGCACCGCACACAGATGGAAAATGAACCTGAAGAGTGTCGGACAGAATCATGGATTTACAAGGCCTTTTATTGTAAATATTGCAATTTTATTATCACGACTATTAATAGTAAAAATGCGTTCATAATTATGAAATGATTTCAGATCTATGCTTAACATCTGTGGATTTGTTCATGCAATTTTGGGATTTTTTTTTCCCCCCCCTAAATAAAGCTTGTAAGCAAACGTGTAACTATGAATTTATGAAAATTTAATAGGAACTGCTTTATAATTATAATTTAATATCTTGCCATTTTGAAATCTCCTTTAGCATCTAACCCATTTCGACTGTTATCTAATTCCAGGCTTCATCGTCCGGTGTCGGGAGAGTTCCCTGTACGCTGGATCATGTTGGTATCTTATAACCCGGCTTTTAATAAACCAAGTAAATGAGGTCATCCGGGTGCTGCTTTAAAGTCGTGATTTAAAAGGGGGTCATCGCGAAGCCGGATTGACGGAGGAATCTGCGCTCTGTTGAGCACGCCTGCCTCTGGTTTCTGTCTGCTAGCCGCTCACGCCTGACCTAATTCAGCTCACCAGGCCCTATATTGTGACCCGCTTATGTAAGGGAGATGGGTGGAAGCAGCTGGGTTGTGGCAGAAGGCAAGCGAATAATGCAGATGTGTAGTTTGAGAAACAGTAAATACTGCAGAGAACAACAGTGGTTCGCATTCCAGCGTCGTGAGTCCGGATGTCTCGGGTCACTTATTAGCGTCAGGGGCTGCTTATTATATCCTGGGCCCTTATTGGACAGGTATCGATCTGTACTACCTTTTTAAGATATCGGCTAAAGAAATTAGTGTATATTAAAAAAAAATAAAAATTTGCTCTGTTCCATGACGAAATGATGTGACCTTGAGTCACTTATCAGTTAATCTCCACCCCCCTTCCCCCTGGGAATTGAAGAGAACAATAATAATGATTGTGAAATGTACTGAATAAGTAAACATTAGGCTATATACTGAAGCATGTCACCAGTGAGAACAGGGCCATGGCGTTCTCCGAAATGTTTTCCTGGCTGATGAAAAGTGTCGACACATGCAGCTGAGGTCTCGTCTCACTCTTTCCAAGTAATTGTTTGTTAATGCGAGAGAAGTGCATCGAAAATGATCAGCTGATCAAATATTCTCTCCGGAACCTTTTTGAGGAGCCAGTTCATAACGGGATGGACCATTTCTGAGCTCACCATTTCTCTGAAAAGCATCATTTCAGAAAGCTGCATGAATGCTGAATGATTTCCCCCCTCCCCCTCCTTTCTTCCTTTTCCCGTTTTAGCTCCCAGACATTAATTTGTTTTTCTTATGTGACTCAAAGCATATTTTTCATTGAAATAGGCTTATTGAAATCGAAACTGCACTCCATGGTTTGTTTTGCAAAAACGGGCACGCAAGGAGAATTTTGATGGAAGGAAACTTCAACATGGCTAAGTAATTTGGGTAATCAAGGTAGTAATTCATTTCTTTTAAAATTATTGGGCTGCAAAAGATGAATCTCTGGCTTGCTTCATATCTGAAGGCGTGTTACCTTGTTAGTGAAGTAATAGCTTTATTACGTCTAGCAAATATCTTGGAGACAGTTTTTTATTTTTCATTAGCTTTTATTTTTTTCTTCAGTTAGCATTTTTTTTTTAGGCATTGCACAGCCATAGATCTCCCATAACTATATAGGATACAAGCTGTTTACTTTTGGTGCAATTGGATATCCTATTAGTTGCTGATTCTTATCGTAGACGTAATATGCAAAATTAGGATCTCTATCAGCTATAGCAATGAAAATACAGTAGGCGTCTGAACACCGAAATAATGCTTAGCAGGAACCAGACTGTGACTGAGGGTTTGTGATCACCCTGAGCGTGTCACACGTATGAGAAAATGTGAGACACGAACATGAAAAATGTTTGCTCAACTCTGTGAAATCGGTTATGACAGGACAGACTATCAGGTGGTTTATCGTAGGTCTTTCTGATGGAGAAGTCTCCTTTGTTCCTTAAAAATGTGGTTTTGTTTTATATTTTTACCAAGTCACGAAGTATTGCCTAATTTAAAATTTGTCAAGTGTTTTGCTTTAGTCTTGGTGACTTGTTGGTTGTCACCTGTCATGATCTTGAGACTTTTTCTTCATTTATGATTAGCATATTTAAAATGTTTTTGATCTAGGTGAAAACGGGGGAAGTGTCCTGCTTGACAGGTTTGTTCATGTATAAATCGCTCTGGCAAAGTTATTTTACGGTTGGCTATTTGGAATTTGGCAAGTGAAAATGTACGCTCGGTGCAGCATGTCCTTCCCACACCATGTGGTGCATAGGGCGGCGCCGATCTCCGTTTCCGTAGCCCTCGGCATCTCAGCTATTGCATAGCTAGGGTTACAGTGGGGGGCGGGTCCTCTGGTAACTACGAGAGTTTGACTCCCCACTCACATCTTTATTGCAGCGTGCCTTGCCAGACGGCAGTAGGTGGCATTTTTATGATGGTCTTTGGTATGACCCGACCGCGAGTAGAATTCGATCTACCGATCGAGAGGCGGACACGCTAACCACTCGGCCAACTTGCGGTTAGTCCTTACTAATGCATTTTAGTATAAATACAGAGGTGATTACAGGAAATCGCACGCTGATTAATTGAGAAATAACCCGAATCTCTCGATAATCGCATCAAGCGACTCAGCAAAATGGTGGCTAGTCATTTCGTCACAGTAAGTGAGGAAGAATTGGATGATGAAAGAAAATGCTGTTCCTAAAAGCATGAAAGATGCCACAAAGTTTGGTCTAAAACTATTCAAAGGTAAGGTGGAATCGACTTCAAAACAAAGTATTTTATGTGAGACAAGTGCATTACATTTGCATTCGGCATTTGAAGATTAAAAATTTATCGTATTGAAAAATTTTTTTCAATCATCACTGGTGTATTTTTATACTAAATTATTCGACGAATAAATAGGTTAAATAGGGTTTGTGTACAAACCTTTTTGTGCATCTTCTTTGGAGTTTTACGGCATCATCTTTGACTAGTCTGTTACTGTCTCGAAGGGAGAAATGAAATGAAAACAAAGCTGATTTTTTTTTTTAAACCTGTAATTCTATTGTTTTTTTAAATGGTCAGTTTTATTCCCTTTAACAATTTAGTCATTTATCTATTTTTACTGCTAGTTTTAGTCTTGGTTTTCGTTAATTACATAATCTGTGGTAGTAGCTGGGAGGTGAATTATTTTGATGTATAATATTCATAAAGGCAGCCACAGTTAAAATCTAATATCTGGTGCCTTTGTTGGCCTTCCGCGGCTGCCTTGTTGGCCTTAAGGCCCAAGTATACTTCAGTGGAAATGGTCCATGTGCAGACTGTCTGCACCGACTGCGCACAGCACCCAGGTTTTCGTTGACCATGCATGTGCAAGACTTCATGCATACACAGCGTCCAGTTAGGTGAGAGTCGTCAAAGTGCGAAACGCGGAAGAACATTTCAGGATGTTTATCTTTGTCTGGTCTTGTTCCAACGTCAACATGTTTTTAAAAAGAAGAAAGGTGGGGAGCTCTTCTCTCAAGTTACAAATTGCCATGCATGCCATGTGTTATTGTTTTTATCTTTATTCAGGGGATTGTCTTACTTTCAGACTCCATCCCCCTTCCAGTCGGTAAGGCAGGAATTGAGAGATGTGTACATGTTCAGCAGAAAATCGAGTATCGCAAAACAAGGATTATTTACAAATCCTTGACCTCCATTGCACTTAAAACCGTACATTATTCGATGTGTCCCCCCCGCCCCCAAATAAACTTTTTAGTCTTGCAACACGTATTTCAAAAAATAGTGGGGACAGTAAAGCATTTCCCACTTTTTATAATGTTATTCCTTCTCACAACCCTTAAGGCCAAATAAAAAAAATAGTGTGTTTCCGGTAACCCGACCAATCGAGAATTTCCGCGTCGAAATTGCCGACCGTAAAGTTTTTATTACAAATTTCCCTCGATATTTTAGTGTA
>JAODLJ010000002.1:10343862-10355481 GCA_027576115.1 Cathorops melanopus
TTGGCATGTTTAACCCAACAGCAGGAACGATTCAGAAGTCAACAGAGCACTAAAACAAGGTCTGCTTCAGTCAGACAGTGAGATGGAGGGTGAGGAGCCTAATGAAAGCAAACAGAAAGAGACAAAGAGACTATTAGGGAGAACCAGAGAGAAAAGTGAGCAATTGTGCCTGTCGGGACAAGCGGGATGGTACAAAGGCCACCTCTGTGTCCCTGAGGCTTCTGGGTCATTGGTAAGAAGGATTAAATTTAACTGAGGAGGGGGGAGGGAGAGAAAGAGAGAGATGGAGAAAGGGACGAGAAACGGAGGGAAGAGAGAAATGCAGAGACAGACCAAGTGTGAGAGACAGAAGGGACTGGATGGGCAGAGAGAGAAGAGAGATGGAGAGGATAGACAGATTGGGGGGAGAAATGCAGAGACAGACCAAGTGTGAAAGACAGAAGGGCTTGGATGGGCAGAGATAGACAAAGTGCAAGAGGGAGCATGAGAGAGAGAGAGAGAGAGAGAGAGAGAGAGAGAGAGAGGGACAGAGAAACAGACCAAGTGAGAGAGACCGAAGGGACTGGATGAACAAGAGAGATTTGGGGGGGGGCAGAGAAAGACCAAGTGTGAAAAACAGAAGGGCTTGGATGGACAGACAGAAGAGCAAAAGAGGGACAGAGAAACAGACCAAGTGTGAGAGACAAAGGATTGGATGGATGGACAGACAGACAGATGGAAAGAGAGAAATGGAGAGACAGATGGGATTGGATGGACAGACACCGAGAGAGAGAAGAGAGAGAGAGAGAGAAACCCTCCCCCGCTTCACACATCTCCACCAGGCTGTGGTACACAAGGAGCAGCCTGTGCTTCAGATGGACGGGAAAGCCAACACCACACACCCAGAGTGCTTTGCATCAGAGCCTCCATTGTACGTGCCACTTTTCTCAGGACACACTACACCCTGCGAGGCAGCACTGATGGATACTCCCTCTTTATCCCACTCTCTGCCTGACTCTCTCTCTCAGCCAGTGGAGCCGGTGTCTTAACCCTGTTTTACTCAACGTCTCCGATAAAAGTAAGTGAATGAAAAAAAGTCTAGAAATGTGCCTGATCACCTGATACCGATGAGAACACAATGTCTCACAGAATACAAAGAACGCCCTGACAGGAACACAGGCTCCAATACACAGTGTGCGTGCGCATGCATACGTAGATGACAGAGACCCTATGGTGGACCTGATCTAGCACTGAAGACCTTGCCAAACATCATGTCGCTTTTTCATCAAGCAGGAACTGCACAACACCTCCTGAGTGGGTGGCTGGATTTCTGTGTCTCTGAGCTGCAGGAATACACGGTGCTTTCCCTCCCAAATTGTACAGCCAAACCACAATCAAGAAAACGGATGAGGGAGAACATTTTACAGATTTATAGCACAATTTCAAACGAAGGCAAAAATCTACAGAGAACAGTTTACAACACGCGCGCATGCATGCGCACAAAACTTTCCCCTCCCCTCACACAATTATGGATACACTCCATCCCCCCAAAAAAAAAAAAAAAAACGGGGGGGGCTGGTGGTTTAGCACTGGGGCAAAAGTATGCATTCAAAGGACTCCCTGAAGAGATGGGAGGAAAGACAGAAAAAAGAGAAAGATAAATGATGGGATTCCAATTAAGGATGAAAAATGAGGCGAATGGGTGAACAGATCTTCAGAAGAAGTATGCAAGGGAAATGTTTGTCCCCTCTCAGGCACCACACAGAGCATGTCGTCCCCTTTCGGCCTTTCCCTGCGTACATGAGAGTTTGGACTGACTTGCATGGCGTACAGCTCTTCACATTCCTTCCAATTATGAAGGCTGAACACACAGCATCATGTTCATGACAGAAGCATCAGTCACTTTATTTGACGTGCTTAGCAGGACTCTCTCCCAAGTCAAAGTTACAAAGCCTCCATCTAAAGACACATTGTTTTTCCCCTGTCATAACTGGGATTGGAGGGATGCGAGAGGAATGATGGCAACATTGTTGATGGAGGGATACTAACCTTTGTTTACCTTTGTTGGGAACGACAGAAAATTGTGCAGTAACTACCGGTATACAGAGAGCAGGGGTTAGCTCCAGCTTGCTCCAAGACCCAGGTTTGGATTAATAGCCATTGAGATTACTGTTACAGTTCATAGCATTTAAAAACATTCCTACAGCGCTGCTGCAATGTTTTGGAGGAACACCGACACTAGTTTCAGTGTTTGTGTAACTGGGAACATTTTAGAATGGCACAAAGCAAACTGGAATTAATTATAATTTTCAAATCTGATGATTTCACCTAATGTTATTTGTAAAGGCTGGACAACTCAGCAGCCTTGGCACTCAGGACAAGCAGATTTTTGTCCTGAAAGCAAACATTACATTTTTAGCAAATGAAAGCTTTTTTTGTTCTGTATTTAGCCATGTTTAAACGCAATATCCTTTCACCACCTTGTAATGCAGCTTGATGCTGTAGCTAGAGAACAGGCTGCCTAAAGCACCGGCACACACAGGCGGCTTATCGCAAGTGTATTGCAATTTTTGGATGCAAGTTTCCCCTCTCGGGTAGCTGCGAGTGTGCATTATATGCGACCAGTGGGCGATTTGGGGAGGGGGGGATTGGCTTAGCCTTTGGAGATGATTGCTTCGTCATCGCAAAGACACGCACACGCAGAGATCTGTGCAACAAGTCAGCGACTGACGAGGTTTTGTCGCAGAATATCAAGCAGGTTCCATCCATCCAACCAACCATCACTGTTGCAAATATCCGCACACGAAGCAATTTTTCGTTTGGGCCAAAAAGTTGCCCAACCAAACAACGGAAAAAATCACCTGTGTGCACCAGGCTTAAGATTACCACCTGCTGCACTATGGAGAAAGTGTGATCTGTCAGCAGAATGGTTTTTACAAAGCAGATCCAGAGGACGGATGATATTTCAACACGAGAGAGAGAGAGAGAGAGGGGGAGGATTACAGTGCAAGTCTCTAAGTAACACCCCCTTAAGTTAAATGTATTGACAAAAAAAAAAAAAAAAAGAATACATCCAGTGAGCTGCAATTCTGTGGGCAGAAATGGCACGTGAAGAGAATAGCCAGACTGTTTCAGCTGCCAGAAAGGTTACAGTAACCCAAAACAACCATAGTGAGCAGAAAAGCACCTCAGAACGCACAACCTCCCAAACTTTGAGGCAGATCGGCTAAAAGAGCAGACGACCACGTCTGGTTTTACTCCTGCAAACCAAGAACAGGAATCTTGACAAGCTCACCAAAACGGTCCAGTTTTGGTAAGCTTATACCCACGGAGATGCTTTTCTGCGCACCATGGTTGTATAGAGTGGTTACTGTAAAGCTTGAGCCAGGCTGGTCATTCGGTTTCTCAACACCAAACTGCTCCCTGGATGTGTTTTGCATCATTCTGTGTAAACACTAGAAACTGCTGTGTGTAAAAATCCAAGGCAAAATCAGTAGTTTCTGAAGTTCTCAAACCAGCCCGTCTGGCAGCAACAATGAGGTCAGAACCAAAGTCACTGAGATGCTTTCAACATTTTGATGTGAACATTAACTGACGCTCTTAACCAGTATCTGCATAACTTCATGTACTGCAGTACAGAAGGATGGCTGGCATTCTTCCTCCAAGAAGATTTGACCCTTTTCTCAACCGGGGTCATTCAGTTTGCAAGCTGAGCATCACATTTAGTTAAATGTTTCTATCCTGGGGGGTTTGCATGTGCGCAAACACATACGTGTAAGGGAACTGATGTAGAATCCTCCCATGACCACTCAAACCAGCCACCACTATTAGGGTCTTAAAGTTTTTGCCAGGGGAATTGGGACGTCACAGGGTTTAATAAGCCGTGTCACCGAGTGTATGTTTATCCACCGTCCACAGAATTTAGAACATGACTGGAATGCCATCAGCCATCAAAGGGCCTCAGCTTGTTTTTTCCTGTTCGGTCAGCTGTCTTGAGCAGACTTCTGTGGGAGTCGGGCTGATGCGACATAGCTTGCATATCTCAAAATGAATTTTCCCACAACATAACTCACTCCATTTTAACTTAAGGAGCAAAACATTCCCTCTCTGTTGCCTTTGGCTGAACATGCATCCTTCTCTCTTCTACCTTGTAAATTTTACTAGCATCTCATGTACTAGGGAGTTTGTTAGCCTTACTCAACTAAACAGTTCATATTAAATGCCAATTATGCATTTTGGAGGAGCCACTAAACAGGCTAAATTCATCATTTCCCCTCGCATAATCACCCTCTTCCTCACAATGATCTTTTGAATTAACCATTTCCAGCTTGTCAGTCTGATGAAATGGCTTTTCCAGAGTTTATAGATGTACCACCCTGTGGAGAGGGGTACATAATAAGCAGATGACGCTTGTATTATTTCCAACATGCACGGTTTCCAAAGCCCCGTTACTCATGAGGCGGTATAAGAGCAAAATTATTTAAAAACTAGACACCATGAGGTCATATGTCAATCAAGATCACACAGGAGTGGACAAATCTGTAGCCTGAGCTACAAGAGGATCACACACTAACTTTTTATTCTTGGTTTCCGGTAAACAATTAGGCTCAACGGGCTACTGTCAACGGTGTTTTTTTCCTCCCACATACGAGGGCCAAAGAAAGAATAAACCCCAATTACTATTAACTTTTGTAATGAGTCTTTATTTGGCATGTTTTCTTAAACATGATGCACCTCGACGCTGTAACTATAAGCTATGTACGCCTTCTGAAACACCACTCTGTTGTCTCCGGTGTCTGTATTAAAAAGTGCTAAACTAGCTAACAAGCTTTCCATACTTTATTACATTAAGTTAGCTAATACTTTTAAGCCTAGTTAGATTTCCTGGCCAAAAAAAAAAAAAGGTTAGGGAACTGGCAGCATGTTGGAGCTTTCACTTACCTGGTGGGCTAGCTAATGGATTTATGACTCATCCATCCCTGTCATCAACACATGAACTTGTCCTTCACTACATAGTGAAATGTAGCCCATTTACAAACCTACATCTCAGCTGCACTGAACCATCACTCAAAGTTCAAGCATAACTTCACTGGCTTGGTTTTCTAAAAGCAAGTGAATGGATTTAAAAAAAAAAAAAAAAAAGTACAAAAGGGTTCATTTGTACACGTCCTCCATTTCTGTTCTGGCCTAAGACAAACTGTGTATTGCTTTAGTCCACACTAGCACTGGTATGGAGATGTAGTGGTATTAAATGGACCTACCTGAGAAAGCGGTCTGGACAGTCTGTGACTGGTGACTTTCTCTTCAGGAGTCCAGGAATGAAACACTGAGCTAAAAGTGAAAAACAACCACCAATTAAAACATGCTGTTTAACATTTCTTCTTAAAGGAAAACTGGAACTGAAATGAACAGATTGTTGGTGGATAAAGAAAATATTTGGGTTGATTTTCAGCACAACAAAAGGACACGAGTGGAAAATAAAATAAATCACTTCAAGTCAGTCAGGCAGAAGTGCTACGTTTCGAAGATGATCTTTCATTCAAGTTAGAGAGTGGATTTGTGGTCCAACATCTGAATAGTGAGACCCTTCATATCCGTGACACCTGTAACATCACAGGATAGCCAGTGAAACCTGGAGGTCTGAATCAGTGTGAAACTGTTGAGGTAAACATGTTGGGATGATATTCTAGGTGGTTAATTAATCTCTCAGACTTTGCAGCTTTTTTCAGCTCCGGCTGTTCCAGCTGCTGGAACTGAATTATGTCTGAAGGATCCATATCTTATTACATTAGCCCTCATCTCTCAGTAAATCACATCAAACTTGTCTCACTCACGTACGAACATGCAGAATGCACCCAAGTCCCTCTGAAGCTCAAATGATACAGTACTAATTAGGATACCAAAAGTAGCAACGCATGATTATTTTTTTATTTTTATTTTTTTTTGGGGGCGGGGGTGCGGGCGCCGCCAGACAGACATAAAGAGAGACAGAGTGAGAGACCAGCAGATAGAAAGAGACAGACTAATACAGACAGAAAGATGGAGAGTGTGACAAACACAAACAGAAGAAGCCTTTATTAGGTCACATGTACACTCAAGCACAGTGAAATGCCTCCTCTGCATTTAACCCATCAGAAGTAGTGAACACACCCCCAAAGTGGGCAGCTATGTTGAGGGTTCGGTGCCTTGCTCAAGGACACTTCAGCCATGATACAGAGGGAGGGGTAAGTGCTGTTCATTCACTCAACTCCCCTCGTATTTTTCCTGCTGGTCTCAGGGAACTGAACCGGTGACCCCTTGGGCCCAAGGCTGCTTCTCCAACCTTCAGGCCATGGCTGCGGACAGACAGACTGACACAGACACATAGCAAAGGAGAGAGAGAGATTTGCAAGATGACAAAGAACCCTTGAAAGGAACCACACTTAAACCGGAGCTTCTCTTCTGAGTGAGACCAAATGGAGGGATTATAAATGTGTCAGAGTAAATAGTAATAATCAGAGTGATGAAATAATGAACAGATTTTGAATGAGGGATGATTTCTAAAACCAGTCAAAACTGCAACTGCATTAACTTGGCCATCTAGTCCTTCATCTCATTCATACTGTAGATCTGCTAGCAGATATTTCCGTACGCAAACAAAAACGAAATGAGAGGACATGCATGATAGATAGCTATATTACATCCTTCCTCAGATTAATATCCAAATCAATCAAACGCTGGACAACGTGGATGCAATTTTGACCAAAGATATTAAAAGAACTAGTCAACTTGTCTTGGGCAAAACGTATAGTGGTTTCCTGTCAAACCCACATGTTGGGCTTTGGTCTCTTCCTGGATGAAAAGTCAGGATACAGTCACCAAGTCAAAACCGTTCGGAGGTCTTTTCAAAAACTTCGGGCATGGTGAGTAGAGGGGGAGGGTTATTTTTAGCATGAAGTATCCAAGGCCTAACGCATGCAGATTGGTGCCATATGCAATCTCATTTATCTCAATCACTGTAATAACCATGCACCATCATTTGGTACCCACTGAGGGAACCTGACTGTGCAGCAACATGCTCTCACGACTGCTTCCGCTGCTGGATTCTCATTCACTAATGGCATCCTCTTAGTGACATATGCTGGCTACACAATGGGGGTTAAGGGGTGATTTCTGGGGGGCTATCAGAAGCAAGCACTTTGTACACTCTCAAATATAGCCAGGCTGTCCACAATTTTTTTGCTGCACTGGTGGAAACCACAACCCAACATTATCAATATAATTGCATTTATTACCGAGTTTATGGTTTTTGGTCCGAATGGGACCTGGAACTCAAACAAGTCGACCTATAAAATGTTGATGTGGACCTAATGTGTTCAGTCAATGGAAAATTCATGAATAATAATGATTAAAAAAAACCCTCAAAGTCAAAATAGTGTGCATTTGATTTAAAAAATAAATTAATTACTTTAAAAAAAACCCACACAACCCTTAATATTTGAATAGCTGGATTATCTTCTTGCAATAAATCTGTACCGTGATGTCCATGGAATGAATTTTACAGCTGAGAAAAAGAGTCGCTGGCTGCTAAAGGTTTGAAAAGTGCTACACAAAGAGCACTTCAGAAGTGAAAACTAGCAGTCTAGGTTTAATCATGTAATTGCATTACTGCTTTCAGTAGAATTTCCATTTCACTACAGCTAGAATAAACCTGTCCAGTATATTTTAAAATCTCTTAACTTCATCTCTTCTTAACAGTGGCTAAAATGAACTTTGGGAAATTGAGCGCTGATCAAGATAACGGGCTGTGTGTGAAAAAGCATATTTTCCTAACTAAGCCTGCTCTGTTATTGAAACAAACGTTCTGTTTATACAGCTCAAAACTCATTGAGGTAATTACAGTTATGAAGCATTAATCATAGATGTAATCGGCAGCATGTTTGACCAGGCAACGTGTGGCTGCATTCCAGGTTCCTGGGATATTAATCTTACTCGAGAAAAAGCTAAAAAAAAAGCTAAATGTGACAGGGAAGTAAATTAGCAGGAAATAGTAAGAGAATAGCAGCAGTGTGTTGCATTTCTACCTCTTCGTGGTAGGTGTGATCCTGCCCCCCTTACGCTCAGGGCTGGCAGGTGGCTCTGGAGAGTATGGACCTGGAGAGAAAGATGTTGGGCTGGAGATGGAGTACTCTCTGTAGTTCTGGTTCTCGTCCCTCACATGCAGGGTTTCCTACAGAAGCAAAAGGGATAACTGCATCACAAATGGGTTTAGAAGCCTCAAAATAGCTCATTATTTGATTCAAAACAAAATGATTCATTGTAGATCTTGATGCATCTTGATTTTTAGAGCCTTTAATATAACCAGGGTTCTACACTTTTCAGAAATAAAAAGGTGGTGGCAGGGGTTTGGGGGCCACCTAGGCCCCAAACAGGGTCCAGGAACGGAGCCTCGGTGGGGGGCCAGGGGGACTTCATCCCCCTGAAGCTGACAGACTTTGAGCTTTTTTGACTGCAGAGCTCCGTCTCACAAATCTGCATGCAGCCGGCCGGATGTTTTTCTATTGCAATCGCGTGGCCACTTCAGGTAGCCCCATATGCATTCGTTTAATGGTCTTCTGCGTGTTAGTTACAAAATGATAAAGCGAATACTTTACGATTTATTTGGTGTATACTGATGAAGTTACTTTTTTTCTAGCCACAGGAAAGGTGGGGGGCCAGAATTATAACGTGGCGGTGCGCCACTTTAAATGCGCCCGTGGAGAACACTGATAGCGTTTACTTATTACATCATAATGCATAATCCAAGTTGTCATCCATAAAATGCAAACATTTGGGCTGATGTATTATTAGTACAAATACAGAGATGATTATAGGAAATCGTGCATGCTGATTGGTTGAAAAATTCAGACCATTTCTCGATAACCACTTCGAGTGACTCCGCAAAATGGCGGCCAATCGTGTAGTCACTGCAAGTGAGGAAGAATTACAAATTATGAAAAATCACTGTTCCTAAAAGCACTAAAAGATGTAATGAAGTTTGGTGTAAAACTATTCAAAAGGTAAGGTGGAATTGTGATTCATTTTATCCATTTCAAAACAAAGTATTTTGTGACTCAGCATAGATAAGTGACAAGTCTGAGCCGTACCTTTATGACATTTGCATGCTGCTTTTGAAGTTTGAATTTATTTTATTTTATTAAATCACCCGTGTATTTATACTAAAACAATTATCCACCTCAGGCTCAGAGTAATAACCTCGACTTTGTCTTGGTTATTATTCACCAATATTCACTTTGCCTTCAGCGAATAATTGTTAGTGTTTTCCTTTTCTTCCTTACTGCTCACTATCTTCATTCTGTTACCACAAAGAGCAATACCTGCTGACGTTACATCATCAGCTTTCTTTCATTCTCCAGATCCTTGGACACGTTTTTGACAATACATACAAACAAAAAGGTTAAATCCCATACAAACTACATTTCATTTGAGCTCATCCTGACAGTCTATAAGTCACAGCTCAACAGATAGTGGTCTGTCTTCTTTACTTAATGGGAAACAGACCTTTTCTTGCATTGTGCAAAAATCTAATCGGAGTTGATAAAGATATGCCCTGGAACAAACCTCCAAGGGGGCAGCCAAAAAGCTTTTTTTTTTTTTTTAAACCCAAGATGCAGCCATCTCAGCTCTTTCACAGGATCAGTAAATGAATCCAAGAATAAATCAAAGACAGAAAACAGTCAGTCAGTGATGTATAGGATATAATAACTTACTAGTACAAACTTGACCTTTAAATTAATGAAGTGAAATAATACGATGATGCACAGACGTCGCAAATATTTGTGTTAAGGTGTACGGTCAGTGTGGCTTTCAGGACAAACCCTAGGCCTCGGTTCTTCTGCCTTGTGTCTATGCTCATCCACAAATAACACAACAGCCATCTAAACCCTGCACTTTAGACTCTTGATCGCCAAACCAGCAATTTCTAAACGGCTTTTACACAAGGATGCAATCAGAGACAGATGTTTCAATAAAACTGAATGCGGCTTGGATACGCAAGACTTCAAAACGTTTCATATGCTCGTTTTCTAAATTTAGAGTTTATTTTGGCTGTAAAAGAAATTGTCAAATCACAAAAGGGCAACCAATGGATCTCCCTGGACACTGACCTGGAAACGGCTCCCCAGTTGCTCTGTGGAACTGATCCCGTTGGTTTGACCAGGACTTGAAGGGGGTGGCCTGTAGAGAGAAATGACAAATAAATAAATAAATAAATAAAATTTGAGTCATGCACGCTTAAGAACACTAACATTGTTAAAAATGCCTCATTGTTACAAACTTTCAGTCCCCTCTAACAAATCTTTCCATAGCTACTCATAAAACTACCTCCTGACTGACCACAAGCCCACACAGTAGGCTTCAGAGACTTTCCAGGATGTTTTTCTTAAGCAATACAAGAGTGGTAACTTTTCCTTCTGACCTCTTGGGCTGCAAATGACCCACAAATAGAGCCATATTTAATGACGTGGAAAAGGTCAACAAACTGAAAAAAAGTCAATTGAATCAGACATGTCGAAAGAGACGGACAACACAGGCTCGTCTATGCAGTCAATACAACACTGGGGATGTGTGTCTGCAAAAGGTTTATTTGCCTTAAAATTAAATCGCTGGGCTTCTAGAGCACAAAAAGCCTCTTTTTTTTTTGGTTCCACAGTGAGTGCATGCTGCACAAGGACACGATTCAGCATCCAGCAATTTTGGAGCGATTTTGGTGAACCACAGATCTCCATTCAGAGTCTGAGTGTGTTTACAGTAGATGGAGGTGATATGGCAAAAATACATCACAATACTTAAACATTAAGGCTAAACAGCAACATAAAAGCACATGAAATTTATTTAAACAGCTGGTTGAATATTATTCAAGAAGGAGGAATTTAAAAAAAAAAAAAAAACTGGTAAATGTCAACATCCAATCAGAAATGTGTCTGCTGACTTGGTAACTGTCAGTAAGCTTTAAAAGACAGTAGTTCGAGAAAACATTTGCAAGCAATTTTCCAGGTGATCATGGAAAAAAAACATCTTGGACTCAATGCGCGAGTGTTTCCAAGAGCTTCTGAGACATACATTTCATCAAGAGTACTTCAGGCTGCCAGAAGAGTGTAACGGGGGCTGAGGAATGAAGATCTCTCTCCAAATCGTGCCACTTTTAATGAGACATTTTACTGCAGCACGCCTGAAAAAAAAAGGCAAGCCTTGAACCTTAATCAAACCTTATAGTACTCCTGACAGTCAAAACAACCACAGTTTCTCAAGCACAAACAAGTCCTCCTCCTCCTTCTCTCCACTCAAACTTCTACCTTCAGTGTTTCTCAGGCTGATGTGGCTTGAGGCGGAGCTGCGGATGTGGATACTGCATAATGTCAGTCATATTCCTTGTTTTATGTTTAGCTAGATATAATTGGTTATTAATTACATTTATGAGGTTTAAAAAAAAAAAAAAAAAAAAAGTCAAATCCGTACATTAGAACCTACCTCTAGAATGTAAAGCTAGTTTGTTTCTATTAATACTCTTGTTGGTTGAAGAGACATTGAGAACCTTCTAGAACATGCAGCCAGAACACTGTGACGCAAAGATGCGATTTAAAAGAATCAGTTTGGGGCGTT
>JAODLJ010000002.1:10763738-10774487 GCA_027576115.1 Cathorops melanopus
CGAGCTGCCAGGAAGGATATAGCAACTCTTTACAACCGTGGTGAGCAGAAAAGCATCTCAGCATGCAACAGCAGAAGACCACATTGGGTTCAACTCCTCCCAGCCAAGAACAGGAATCTTAGAATCAAGAACAAGTTCCTATTAAAGTGGCCAGTGGTGAGTGTAGATAACTGACTAACTGGCCATGTGCTTGATGTAAAAATAGCTTTAAAAAAAAAAGTAAGTACTCCTCATACTCTAGAATGTTTATTTCAGGAGTACAGAGGCTCAATCCCACACTACATTCAAAGATATTGACTTAGAGAGTTGATTTACACCAAAGCTTTAACTTCCATCACAAGGAGCTTTAGCAGTTGCTTGTTATCATAGATTTTCTCCACAAAGTGTGTTAATACTCTTACGCTCACTGTAATACAAAAATGAGATAAGTATTTGTTTCTGGTTCCAGGCCGTACTACATCACTGCATCCGGCTCTCCAAGCACAGCTTTAACCATCGGCGCAAGCCTAATTTCTGAAAGCAGTCGAATTAAACAATGAATCTATCAGTGCAATTATGTGTTTTAAGCAATTAAGATAATATCTGTCGCAATATTACCAGTCTGCACCAAATTTACTGCCTGGCTGACGGAATATAATGCTGTACTAAGTTGCTGCGCTGTTCCTGATGATGAGGAACCTAATGAATTAAGCTGCTCATTATGAACGAAGGGTCTTTCTGATCATTAAGACAAGCGTGTCGAATGTGTCACCTCCGCCCTGTCAAAGTCGGCGTAATTGAAAATAATATCTCATATCCGATTCATCCTGTCAACAGTCATCAGAGCACCAACTTCACCATGACCTTATCTCAATTCATCATCATTTTCAGATAATTAATACTGAAAAGATTTTCGATGCAAAAAATGCAAAGGAGAAATGTTGTTCAGCGTTGATCACCCACACTGTCAAGTCATGAGACTTTTCCAATTTGAGCACTTATTTGATTTTGAAAAGACGCTTCTTCTGCTACGTGCATTTGTTCATTGAGTAGATACTGTATCATGCGTATTAATTTGGATATCAAGTATGACAGGAGATAGATAGATAGATAGATAGATAGATAGATAGATAGATAGATAGATAGATAGATAGATAGATAGGTTCATCCTCATCAATATTGACTAAGCTGGACACTGTGGGTGTAGTTTTCACTTCACTCGGCCACTTGTGCATCTAAATTATTTGTTCAGCGGGCAGGTTTGGTACACTCCTGGTGTGATTGTGTGTGTATGTGTGTGTGTGTGTGTGTGTGTGTGTGAGGGTGTGTGTGTAGGTGTACAAGTGTGCCTTTGCCATGCTAAACAGTCACACTCTCAATGGCTTCCAGACTGGCAGCTTTTGTGTTCTGAAGAGGACCAGCTTGTGGACTTCAAAGCTGAAATTATGTCAAGACGAAGGAGACAAAACGACTTTATCAAACAGCAGCTTTTGAAGTCATGGAGGTGCTCAACCTTGTGGTCCTGGGTCCTCACTAGCAGTCATCAACTAGCCGGTGAACACACACACACACACACACACACACACACGCAATCTTGTGATCTTTAAAAGAAGTTCACTTCACTCCTTACCTGCAGTAAGGTTGTGTTACTCTGGTTAAATGGTACTGAAAAATATTGTTATTCCTGCACATAACCAGAATTTTTTTTTAAAAATTTTCTTTAAAAAATCTATCTGAATCCCATTCCATGCCCAACAACAGAGATTTTATTGATGTATTTATAATACGTAGGCCTGAAATGCCAGGTCAACATGTATTGATGTTTATATATGATCTTTGCAACACTTTAGAAATTCATAAAAATTCCCACAACTTGACCGTGGTTAAGGTTAAGGTTAAGGTTTGAGTTAGATATTTACACATTTTTTTCTGAAATGGAATAAAATCCAACATTTTGTTAACAGTCACACACCTGGTCACCTGGTTACAAATCAAATCCCCAAACCGCATGACACGTGGATCACTGGTTAAACTGCACTTTTCATTTTCATCTCCATGAAAAACATTGCTTGCAATTATCATTTCCTGCTGTCCTTGTCTCTATCCATGTTGTTGTATCTTGTGTATTGCGTAATTGTGTATTGCGTTGTTTGTTTTTGTTGGTTCTGTCGCTGTCCTGGACTTGTGAACAGTGAATAGTGATGCTGTATCTGTCCCTAATTACTGTAGTGTTGTATGTGTGCATTTGTATCCCATTCTGTTTTATGTCATCTGCCTCAGGACTACAAATGAAAATGAGCAATTATGCTAACTCTGGGATATTTACATTACATGTTATATATATTGTTCATGAATGTGCACTGTCCCTATCAAATCAACCAATAAATAAATAAATTGACAACCGTGTACAGTTCAAAGACTTGAACGTGAACTCGAGGAAATCGGAACGACATTAAGAACAGCTATGCTTAAAAACATGCTAATTTACCAAGCGCTATAGTGAGTGGAATGAGGAACTTGCAATAATTCTCTAAAGTATGAAAAATAAGTGTATAAATGTTATTTTGTTTAACATTTGGATTAAACCACATTAGCTATGCATTGGAGGTCAAACTTAATGACGCTGACTAGCTTGGTAAGAATAACGTCCTAGTCTGACAGCTAACTAAAACAATGAATTAGCTAAAATTGTTATTCCTAATACTATTAGCTTTGCTGTTGGATAAATTTCATCGAAAAGAAAAATATTTGCTTGGAGTAACATAAGTAAGTGAATACTTAGTTTACTTTTTCCAGAATAATTCAGGGTTGTTGGTTTGTTTGTTTTTTATCAGCTTGGCTAAGTGTTTTTATTAGCACACATCCTGTTGTTGTTGTTTTGCTAATTAGCATTATTTTAAGTAGACCTACTGCTTTGCAGTGTCTGGAGTGACTGATAAACAGTCCTCTGAGAAGTTTCTATGTCGACAATGAATGTGAATATGCTTTATCGATTGCGCTAAACCAACATTAAAAATCTTAGTGAAAGGATAAACAGAAAATGACAAGTCATTTTATGAAGCCATAATGTAGTGTTTGTAGATCTAGTGGATTGTAGCACTTGCACCAAACCTTGTACTGTATTCGCATCAACCTTTTACATATTACCCCCCACCCCCAACACCACTCCCACCCCCGTCCATTCTTTCCACTACTGTCTTGCACTTGTTTCTGGTCCACTTGTGAGAATGAAAACGCGAAGTCTTGCCGCATTTCTGTCACTGTCAGCTCCTTTAACAGCTCTGCCCTTGACTAGGATTCTGCCTCACTTGCTTTGGAGAAATGTAACTGCTCACAGATTTAAATGATTGTTGAAAGGACTGGTGACCAGAAAGAGATCATATTTAGCAGAGAAATGTGAAAGCGTGATGGACAATTAAGCAATTTATCTTTATAAAAAGCAAAAAGAATAGGATTAGAATTAAATGAGGAGCAACAGGTCTTCCTGATCTGATCTTCCACCTCAACAGAGGTGATCTGAAAGCTGTTGAAACAGCACTATTGAGAAAATATAATTATTAAAGTTAATGTGTAATGATAAATTTACTACTACACTATTACTACTACTACTAATAATAATAATAAAGAACTGCCATACCTACATGCTGTTGTTGAAATTGTTATTTTCCATTAAAACATAATTAGATTACCTTTTATTGAAGGATAAATAAATTTATCCCACAAAAGTCTATGTCTTTAACTATCCTTAAAAAGGCATTCTCAGACATCTGAATTCATTCTGTTTTGATTTCTGATTTAAGAGCAGCACATATTAAAATATTCAGTACACAAAAATGAGGAATGATCGCACCCAGACTATGGGGTAAAAGACAAAAAAAAAAAAGGAAAGGAGTCAACATTAAATCAAATTAGATTTATTTTAGAAAAAGGTGTCATTATAAATATTTTAGGGGAATACTGATATCCCCAAAACATCTCATTTGACTTCCTTATCTAGTCCAGTGTTCACCACAATAAATCATTCAATATACTACAAATATACCATTCCCCATATATTAGGCGATTCAATTTAGCTGTGGAATTAAGGCTGTTTGTAGGAAGAAAATCATATTTTAAAATGAGTAAGGACCTCGTTAAAATAGTCCTCACATATTTCTAAGCACACCATAACAGTTAACATTTCTGTACATAAAACATTTCAGCATCTTTCTTTCTTCTTCTTCTTTTTTTAAACAGCAATTTCACATTTCGACTTTGGGTTTCATTTAATGACAGCATTTCTTCCCAACACAGTGCATTCCAGAAGAGCGTCTTTACAAAGGCAATCATGCATGCCAGGCATGCTATAATGTGTACAAATATTATTCAATATGCGTTATATTGATTTGACTTTATACAATTTGGTAGCACAGATTTACAGAATACAAAAGTCATTTATACAGTCAACAGGGAGTCGAAAGAAAAGCAGAGTCAAGTGATACAGCCTAAATCAGTCTCCTTCAATTTATAAATGATACAAAAAAAAAATTCTCGGAAAACATCGATAGTGTTTAATCATGATTGTTACTACATATATAGAGCCTACCTGCAAACAGCCTACCTAAGTTTTGCGAGAGAAGTGCAATATGCAAATGAAACAGGATGTATTTTATACAGGAGAGAGAGAGAGAGAGAGAGAGAGAATGCCGTTATCAGCACCTAAGAAGCATCTAAGTTCACGATTAAAGAAAGCAAAATGTCACACTCCATGAGATCTTTATCAGTCCCTTGTTGTTACTTGGATGGATGGAATAGTGTCCAAAGCATGCAGCAGTACATACCCCCACATCACGACACTCTTACAGTATCAATTTCATTTCAGGACTGAAGCAAAGAGGGATGAAGAGCTCCGCTTTTGTCCTCCATCAGATCTGTCGCTTCTCTGTCCATCCGGCTGCAGAGCTGAGCCGACCCTGGTGCCAGGCCTGTCAGAGACGGCACAGCACCCAGCGTTGGTGTGGGCTTAATGGGAACAGGCACAGCGGGCATGTTAGGGCTTCCTGCGTGGTGGTACAGCCCCTTGACCGCCACCCCAAACGGCGGGTACTCAGATGAGACAGGGGTTGATTCAGAGAGCACACCTACATGTGGCCACACCGAGTTGACCACACTAGGTACTGAGTAGCCCAGATGATGCATGACAGAAGCAATGGGCAGCCCGCCAGCCATCACCCCCTTGTAGTCTCGTCCGATCAGGCTCTCAATTGCAAATGGGTGTTTGAAGCCTCCGCTCTGCCCACTCCCCAACGCGTAGCTCTGGAAGTGGGACAGGCGCCCTACCGTGCCCAGGTAATCAGGGTGCCCCATACTAAGCTTGTTTGCATGCTGGTGTGCATGATGTGGGTGATGATGCTGGGCGTGAGGGTGGTACGGGTGAAGGATGGGGGTACTCTTGCAGGCAGCGTGCTCCATCCGGAGCACCTTGAAGCGCTTGCGACGGCGTAGGAAGCTGCCATTCTCGAACATGTCGCCACAATCCGGGTGCAGTGCCCAGAAACTGCCCTTGCCAGGCTGGTCGGGGCGTCGTGGGATCTTGATGAAGCAGTCGTTGAAGGAGAGGTTGTGGCGGAGTGAGTTCTGCCAGCGCTGAGTGTTCTCACGGTAGTACGGGAAGCGGTCCATGATGAATTTGTAGATGTCGCTCAGGGGCAGCATCTTCTCTGAGGAGTTCTGGATGGCCATGGCAGTCAGAGAGATGTACGAGTAAGGAGGTTTCTGGTCACTGTACGAGTTCTTGCCTGGCCGAGGCATGGCTTTGAGTAGTGTTGTGGTTCTTTTCAGAATATCTGAGCTCAGCAATGTGAGTGTAATTTCTCTAATCTGAGAAATCTTCCCGGTGGAAAAAAAGGACATCCATGATCAGGTCCAGTGCTTGGATATGTCTGGCCTGGGTTTTTTTTTTTTGCTCTTGAATCTATTTGTGGTTGCAATCAGAATCAAAATGAGATCAAGCAAGGTGTAAAATTAATAATAATAATAATAATAATAATAA
The DNA here is from genome assembly GCA_027576115.1 of Cathorops melanopus. Lineage (NCBI taxonomy): Eukaryota > Metazoa > Chordata > Actinopteri > Siluriformes > Ariidae > Cathorops > Cathorops melanopus. The sequence continues at coordinate 10,769,749 of JAODLJ010000002.1, forward strand.
TAATACATTCAGTCAGACTAATTCATAAGCGGCGTGTAAAAAGCGAAGGAAAAGATGACGCACACGGTCGCTGTATGAAAGACTTTGAAAAGTTACCTTGTGCGCCATGGGTTCGCGTCCTGTGTGCCAGCGTGCCAGCGTGCCAAGTGACGGAGCCGCAGTGACGCGCCGAGCTGCAGCCTCACCACAGCCCGACTTTTATGCGCTCGTCGCTACACGACCCTTTTCGTAAGAATATTGGAGGTTCCGACCCCCTGAGAGTCAAGGGGGGGAATAGAGGGAGGAACCAAATTTATATGCACTTATAGGCAACTTCATCTGTGCCAATCAGAGGGCGTTATTAAGCGCGCCGGCAAATCACAAGTCTAATAACGTTAATGCGCCTCGGGTTCAATCATGGCGTGAATAATATAACTAAACACTATTTTTTTCCCTTTTTTATTTGACAAAACATAAGCCTATACATTATTATGTATAACATTACTCACACTGCTTGAAATATCCATAGCAGAAGACTGTCAGACTGTAATAATAATAATAATAATAATAATAATAGACTTGTATAATTTCTTTTAAACAACTAAATGAATGAATCATGTATTCATTTACTTGAGCTATATGAGCTGTCTGGTAAAATGGGCATGATGTCGAAACCCAGTTTCCATTTCCATTTAAAAAAAAAATGTAGCTTACATACATTTTTCTATCTTATCTTATCTTATCTTATCTTATCTTATCATAGCCTATTAATTGAATACAGGTGAGGGGGGAATTAAAAAAAAATCAATATTAAGTGTTTTCTGTATGTTTGGAGTCATATCAATAAAAAAAAAATTTAATTGAGCAAGTATGACGTGAATTCCAAAGCAATAAATAAAAAAAATAATATTGCGCAATAAAATGAACAGTTAATCAGATTCGCCTCAATTATGTCAGTGAAATAATGGAGGTGCCTATAAAGTTTCTCAGTCAGTCGTTAAACTAGTGCCAGGGGCCAAGTGGAATGGATTAAACACCACAGTGGACCTGTAGGCTAAGAAATGCTTCTTCATCTCCTGTGTAGTCCTAGAACAGAACTAATAGTACTTAGTACTAAGAGGAAGAGGAGGAGGAGGAATAGAAGGAGCCCAAAAAGGTGATTTTTAAAAAAAAAAAAAAATTGTGCGCACAGATATCTATCAAAATATCACCTTTAGGGGCCCTGTTCATTTAAGGGCTCTAGGGCATTTAGTAGTACATTCCTTTATAATACATAATTTGAGAAAAATCTTTAAAAAAAAAAAAACCCTCTACAAGCCACAAGCGCGGGCATGTGTGCGCGGGCATGTGTGCGCGTCCCCGCATCCCCTGGTTAATTCACCTGCCCATGAATTTAACACAAAGATTTAAAGACTTGTTGGTTCTCTTCCAGCATCCTATATTGTCAATTTGTACAAGTATAATAATAATAATAATAATAATAATAATAATAATAATAATAATAGTCTTGTGAGCCCTGGTGCTGATAAACAGCATCATAACAAAAGATCCGGCGCACTTCGGACCTGCAGCGGCGCGTCCCCGCGGGTCTGGGAATACATTACATTAATTAGGCCTTCCGTGATTTACCTTCCTGAGAGAGAAATCCAAACGATAGGCTATAATTAAAAAGCGCACCGTTTAGATTATGTGATGAATATTCAAAGTGGTGTCAATTAATTCCAGGAGATCTCCTTCATTATGGTCCTGAAAGGGTTTTAGTCCTTTAGCAGCTTAAAGGGTCATCAGGTGAACAATAAGATCAGCACCTACTGTCCCTTTAGACACCTAAAATCTTTTCGCACATGTTTACCAAACCCTGTGATTATGGATAAGAGAAGTTTTCAAAGGGTGTGTGGTGTGGGTGTGTGTTTTAAGAGACCCACTTCTATCCATCCTGAAGACATGATGGTTCTTCAGTTCCTTTGCCTGGATCAACATGCTTTGATTTCCAAGCAAAGCTCTCCAAGACCTGGTCTCAAATCCGATCAACATTTTTTTTTTTTTTTTGCATCCATGTGTCATTCTAAAAATCTTCAACTCTTATGTTGAGTTATTATTTCATCCACTTTCAAAAAATAACCTTCCAAACTTTGCTCTCAAAAGGTCATTATGGTCCAGTGGCTTCTAGGTCCTCATTTTGAAGTGATGGTTGAAAATAATGAAGGTTATACTGTACATATAGAAACCTTCTTGTACCTTTAATATTTTTTTTTTTTACTTATAACATTTCCATTAGAAAGATACATATTAAAAAGGTACATAAAATACGGAGCACCACCACAGCCACAACGAAAGTGTGGTTTAGGACGTCTGTGAAGGTTCTCAGTCATCCAGGTCATTGTAAACCGTCAGTGCTAAAGAAGGCAACTGGGCTTGCTTGAAATTCTTGAAGACGTTTCACTTCTCATCCGAAAGAGTGAGGAAAGGAAAGAACTGAAGAAGCCTTTCGGATAAGAGATGAAGCGTCTTCAAGAATTTCAAGCAAGTCCAGTTGCCTTCTTTAGCACTGATGGTTTACAGTTTAGTACCCTTTTTTCTAAGAGTTACTTGGTTTACACAGATCAAGTCATTACTGTTTCCCTTGCTATCCAAAACAGACAGTATTTATGCATTCAAGTACAATTCTCAAGTTTTCTAAAAAAAAAAAAAAAAAAAAGACATTAAATTGTATAATTCCTTATTTTTGCCACCATCTAGAGTACACGTTTTGTTGCTTGAATATGTATCTTTTACTTCGAAAGGTGCAGAGTGTACCTTTAAAGTTTTACTCGAAAAACTAATTATGGTCCAGTTGTGTGCTTTGAATCTGCTTCAGTCCACTGCTTTATGTCCACATTTACAGGACAAAGATGAATACAAAAGGTACAAAACATCATCAGCACAAAAAGAAACAGTTTAATATCCTTGATTCTGAGAGCGCATCGATGTATAATGTTTTATTCATGTTTCTGACACTTTCAGAAAATAAAGTATGTAAAATATAAAATACAGTACCTTTAGACGTACAATGGCTTGTCACTATACTGCTTGGGAACATACATGTTCACCTTGAGGTTCAATAATGAGCCCTAATGGGTACGTTAGTGCAGATTGTATCTTGGGACACAGAAACAGACTCCTGCTGTAGCTCTATTTCTGAGATTGTCACTGAAGATGCTTTTGTTTCTTGTCCATTTCCATTGTCCACATCAGACAGAAACTATGTCTCAAATGACGTTTATGCACCGTAGTCAAATTCTTACTCCAGCAAATGGTGCTATATCAAGAAAGCCGAAATTATGGTTTTAGTGAAATGATCCAAATAACCTTTTTTTTCTTTTTTCTTTTTTTTTTTACAGTAGATGATTTTGACTATACATAACTAATTAACATGAGCAAATATAATACCAGTAAAAGACCCAGGTGATGTGTATGCAGGAAAACAAATAAAGTGTGGACATTTTGGGTGTTAAGTGTCCCAACATACTTACACGACAGACTTGAAAATAAGGACTCGTTGCTGATAATGGACACCAGTGTACAATGTGTACAACTAATAAGAACATTACACAAGCTAAGTAATCTCATATAGCAGCGAATTCCAAGCAAATGTCTACACAATGTGCAATTTGAACATTTTCTCTGAACTATGAAAGTTTATTTGAATTGAACAAATCCTTTGTTTTAAGATTCGGCTGTGTTAAGCTTCTTGAGACTTCTAAAGTAGGTCATATCTTTAGATATATCGATGCTATTAGCAGATTAGTTTTGCTAACTTCATTCTCCAGACTAAATACTGCAATAGTACACAATTATAAGTGTGTCCATAAATATACGGTCACTCCAATCAAAACTGGAACAAATTTCGGAGTGTATTGTTTGTTATCTGTAACAGCAACCTCCATGTTACATTTATTTACAGTGATCGTGCTTGCCATTCTAATGGTACTAGGGCCGTGACTGTAAGATCTATACGTTTTGGAACTATGATGGCCATGGCATCATACTTTCTTTAATCAGAGCTACAAGACTAACAATGCTAAATAGTAGTAGTACTAAGAGTAGAAACTTGACCACCGGTTAGCATGATGCTGAAATCTGTAATCGAGATATCTTTCATAGACTTCCATTCATTCATTAACCACTTTATCATGGTGCATGGATCTGAAGCCTATCCCAGGAACACTGGGCATGATGTCGGAATAGACCTTGGATGGGAATGCCATTCTATCACACACACTTTTACACACACCCATTCGCAACTGGGGTGAATTTAGAGTATCCAGTGCACCTACTGGCAAGTTTTTGGGAGGGTGAAGGAAACTGCAGAAGAAAACCATATTGACACATTGACTCAAGCTCAGGATCGACCTGGTGATTCTGGAGTGGTGAAGTTTGAGTATGTTGCCTCATCAGAAATCAATCTGTTCACAAATATTTAAATAGCAGGCTTGTAATACTCGAGTCCAGGACTCGGACTTGAGTCTGACTCATGCCCTAATTTTAAGGACTCATGACTTGACTTGAGCACTGGTGAACTGCATTCGGACTCGTAAATTGGAGATGAGGACTTGGATTTTTTCTTTATTTTTTGTAACATGCCATAATAATCTGGCATAAGATATTTATATCTACATTAATTTTTATACTAATTTTGTGCAGGAGAATGCACATTCACCTGTTCATACATCATGTTCAGGAACAAACTAACGTTAATGGCGCTAAAATGCCTGGAGAGA
>JAODLJ010000002.1:11800660-11811203 GCA_027576115.1 Cathorops melanopus
ATTGCTTACCTCTCTTCACGTCAAAAGAAGGAGGAAAGTTTTGCTTGTTTTGACATGGCGAATTATTAACACAAGAGAAAATACACGTAAATTGCAACTAAAAAGACTGCAGCTACGCTAGCAGCTTGAACATGCTTTCTAGTGCGATTGTGTTGCACTTGCGCAGAACGGTGTCTTAGCACGTGCACCTGAAGGCGCACCTTGGGCACGCGGGCCTAACAAGCTCCGGCACGCGTGCCGTTAACAAAGAGCACCTGTCTTTAATCAATTAACTATGTTTGGGCTATTTAAGGACTGCGCCCATGCAAGGACGATGCCAAGTATTACGCCACGTCTAGGAACGCAAAAAATCCGAAAAATAAATTCCTCCATTCGGAAAACCGGAGATTTTCAAGAGTTTTGTCAAATATTCGGATTTCCGGGTCATTAGCGGAAAAAATCCGGAGGAAAATCTAAAAATCCGTAACACTTTCATGACTAATAAAATCATGCAGATGCAACTCTAGAGCTTCAGTTAACGTTCCATTAAAACATGGTATGGTTGTTGAGTCCAGGGCTGATTTCAGTATTTCAGAAGCTTTTGATCTCTGTGGATTTTCACACACAATTTCTAAACTTTATACAGAATAGTGAGGGGGGTGGGAGGACCTTAATTGAGTGGCATGACTGCACGAGTTTGACCAGACTGGTTTGAGGAAGCCTATGGTAACTCAATTCACCACTTTTTACAACCATGGTGAGCAGAAAAGCATCTCAGAACACACAAAACATCAAGGAAGATGCAAGACAACAGTTCAGTTCCATGAAGCTCTTGACCTGCACGATTTTACGCACTGTACTGCTGCAACGTGACTGGCCGATTGGATAACTGCATAAATAAGTAGGCATTTCTATTAAAGCAGCTAGTGAGTGGATATGTAGGATAATAGAGAAAATGTTTTTAAACCTTCCTGTATTACTACGTGGGGGGAAATTTGACTCCGTATGCGTAAACTTCAGACTGACACAACGTCCAAATGACATCAACATTGAGGTAATGAACATCACATTTTCATCACTTGTATTATTAACGGTTTTAAAAAAATGTATTAGGTCAGCTCAGAGTGCGTCAGAGTTTGCACACATGCAGGCTGATGTAGCACCTGTGCTTGTACATATGCCGCAAAATTGGTCACAGGAGCAGCTGCTCGGGAGTTTGAGCAACTGACAGAGAGACAGCATTAGCCTTAGTCCAGAGGAAATGGAGAAATGTTGCTGGAAAAACCATTCATTCTCCATTTCAGTGCTGAGGATTTAGTTTACTGGATATTCTTTAAACCATTTTGGGCAAGTTTTTTTTTTTTGCATGGCTGAGGTATGAACAACGTCGCCTAGGTCTTGTACATGTGCCACTTTGTCAGCTAATTTCCACTAGGCTTCACACTCAGAAAATAAAGTACGGTACATTACTGTACTTTTAGGGTTACAACAGCATGTCACTGGGGTAGTACCCTCAAAGGTACTTATCTGTACACTTTACATACTGCTTGGGAACATATATGGACCTTTTTGGCCTTAAAAAGGGACACATAGTTACCTTGAGGTCCAATAATGAGCCCAAGGGGGTACCTTGAGGGACAGAAATGGACTCCTACTGTGCTCCTATTTCTGACAGTGTTATGCAATACCGTATAACAGTTTAATCTTCTGTATTAAATATGCTTTTTTTTTTTCTCAGACACTCTGAGAAGCAGCTCAACAGTGAGAAATTTTGGCCATGTGGATATTGGACAACTGATTTGTAAAAAGATTATACAAAAAAAAAAAGTAATGCTAACTTTTTTTTTTACTGTTTACTACGCATTATTGCAGAATGACCTAAAAATCCACCATCCAGTAGAATTTTCCCTGACTGCCACTGCCAGCAAGCAGTTCCCGACTGCACAGTTCATATTATATTATTACACCTTCCCATACGCACCTTAAACCTGAAATAGTGGAAATGCTCATTATCCTGTCTACAAACAAACCTTACATAAGCACACAAGGACGTATAAAAATATACTAACGTAAAAGTCCGTGTTCCCAATTCAGCTGATTACTGTAACACAAGCTGATTTATTTCCACAAATTAACAATGTAAATGAAGACAACATTCACTATTTAGCACAACTGAAGGTCAAGGCTCGGCCATTTGTGTACAGTATATCCATGCAATTTGTTGTTTTATGTCACGTCTGGCCAACATCTCACCTAACAATAACAATCCTCGTTCATCCTGTAATGATAACTTTCCTGCTATGCAGCGTGCAGCTGCTGAACAATATTGCTACTAATCATTTATTTATTTAACCTGGTAAATTATTCACATTTATTTGGCCATATCTAACCGCGTACCATAATTGCTCTTATATGGCGCCAGGCCTGTCTACATATCTAGTTTATCTTAAGTATTCTGTATAGTTATTTACCTGTCCTGTTCATACTGTATTGTGCTACATTTATTACTCTATTGAAACAGTAACTCATCATCAACGGCGTTATTGGGACCCCTTATCAAAGCGATACAAAAATAATATATAGAATGAACAACACGTGCAATTTAATAGGTTTTTTTAACCCCATTTTATTTCAGTTGGTCATTGCCAACACTAGCTAGTTCATCTCTACTCCACAACAACTACTAACTAAATAGCACTTCTTAAAGAAATTAAGGGACCAAACTGCACTTTTTCTTGTCGCTGGGATGGTACCATCATAGGTATATTGTTTGTACCTTTACTATGCACACTATATGGCCAAATGTAGTTTGTAGACACCGACGTATAACACTCATGTGCTTTTTGAACATCCCATTCCAAATTTAGTGCCCCCTTCACTGTTATAATAACTTTCTGAGAAGAGTTTCTACTAGATTTTGGAGCGTGGTTATGGGGATTTGCCCATTCAGCCACAAGAGCATTAGTGAGGTCAAGCACTGACGTCAAGCAAGGAGTCCTGGAGTACAATCAGTGTTCCAGTTCATCCCAAAGGCGTTCAGGTGTTCACTTGAGTTCGTCCATTCCAACTTTGGCAAACCATGACTTTACAAATCTTGCTTTGTGCACAGGGGCAGTGTCATGCTGGAACATGATTAGGCTGTTTCGTTCAAGCGAAGGGAAAGTGTAATGCTACAGGATACAAGACATCCAATACATACGAGTGCTTCCAACTTTATGGCAACAGTTTGTGGAAGAACCACATATGAAGTGTGTAGGTAAGGTGTCCACAAACCTTTAGTCATATCATGTATCTCGCATGAATATTTCATACCTTTAAAAAGAATTACGGTACATAATTAGCCATTAAGAACCACAGGTGTACCTTTAAAATTTTATTGTAAAAGCTAATCATATGCACCTTCCCAGGTGAACCCTTTACCTACAGTACTGAAAATGCAAAAGACGCACCCTTGATGGAATCACCCAGTGACGAGGAAAAGTAAAGTTTGGTACCAGAGTGGCATATGCTTCTTCTGGGCATCATATGGAAACCAAATACGCTTGGAAGGAGATACCAACTGCTATCTTCAGACAGCTATAACAGGCTAGTGATTTTCAGGGGAGAGTGTACTGGACTCTTTCCTACACAGACAGCATGGTTATATTTTACAGCCCCCAGATGGCTACAAAAAAAAAAAAGTTCTAATTTTGGTTTGTTTCATATTTCCAAACAGATTCAACTGTACAGTAGTTTTATAACACACGTCTGCCTGATCTCTTGAGGATTTCTGTATTTTACTGCATCATCAGTGTGAAGTTTCAGATCTACAAAATCAGGATGCGACGCTCCTCTCTTTTGCAGCAGCAGTGATAGTTGATAGGTTGCTAGTGTAAAGGTTTACTAATTGTGAACGGATAAAGCACAACACAGCGGCACAACAAAACTGTTGCCAAGGAAACAGTGTGCACTCTATACTCGAACTTCGGTTCACTGGAACTTGTGTTTATTTTTGGGTTACTGGTAGGCTGAGAGACCACTGAGAAGGGAAAAATAAATCGAGATTGTCTCATCTTTACCTACTCAAATCCGTCTCTAAGAGCAAAACAAGATTTATAGAATGATGTGTAATACACAGGGCAGTATGGGTATTCATCCCCATCATATTTCCACTCAAATTTTCTGTAAAAACAAAAGCACTGAGGGGGAAAAGAAAAAAAAAAAACCTACTTTCTTATTTGTGATGAAGAAAATATGCATTTTCATAGCCTATACATATAATTAACGTGTGGGTTTCCAGTATATGGATAAATGCTTGCTAGCCATTTTACACTCACACCAGCTAGAGTGTTGAAAACTTGGTGTGTGTGTGTGTGTGTGTGTGTCAACTCTCCATTTTCTGTGGTCCTGTGCCCACTGTAGCCTGCATCCGTCTGCAGAACTGCTGTTTCCTGGATGTTCAATTTCCTCATTCTGTATAAACTCTACAAACTGCTGTATGATAACTGCATGATTGTACAGATGTACCTAATAGAGTGTATATTCCCTTACAGCCAAAGGTGTTTTTAATATTTTAATATTATGCAAATGTGTGTACTACAGTGTAAAGAACCCTCCTATACTCTCATCCGTTGCTTTTTTTTTTTTTTAAATTTGCACCAATCATATAGCAAGCATCACTCCCAATCAGCAAGTTCATTACATATACAGGAAGTTTAAAGTCCATAAACGCTGTACATAGTTTCACCTCTAATCTAACACTCCTGGCTTTAATAATTATTTGTACTTACACGCCATGGTTGACCGAACCCACTATGTTAGGGTGTGGTTCAAACCCTTCATTAGTGGGACTGGGTTCCATTCGCATGAACATTCCTCAAGTTTTTTTTTTTTTATTGCCTTATCAAGCAGTCTCAGCCAAGCATTCTAGGCACCCTAAAAGAGCATGTTTTCCAACAGAGAAGCTGGGTGAAAAAGAAAGCAAGCATTCTTTACAACCCACTTTTCTGAACCAACGCCAGCACGGGTTATGCTCATAAATTCCCGCCAGCACTTTTCCTTTAATACCACTCTTTGAGCTCAATCTGCTTAACCGGACAAATGATTAACACTCTTGGGAAACCATTATGTCTTAATGAAATCCAAGCAGTGGGCTGGAAACCGCTTAAGATTACCTAATGCTATCGAATGCATGCTTTCTCAACGTGAATCAAATGTGTAATGAGGGGACGGTTTTGTGTTTGTAAATTTCATTTTGATTTAAATTCAGTTAATGTGACGCAAGTGTAAATGTGGTTAAAACGTTTCCGGAAAAGGTCCTAATAAAAATAAATAAATAAAATTGCAAGTTGCATAAACTAATCAGGCGTAAACAAACACCTTTACAGTTAAAGGGGAACTGAAGTCATTTTTAAACTTGCTTTATTTCTTGATTAACGTGTTATTCAATTACGTTTTTGGTTTTAATAACCTTATATTGTGACTCGTATCGGCATATTATATTACACTTATCGGCCTTTAGCCACGTTGAATGTAGTTCGTATGGGCCACGGCAGGCGTCGCTTACCCGCGCGATCTTCATCAGACTTGTGTGAGACTTCAAATATGAACCGTTTACACAGCGGCCAGATCGCCATATCGTTCCAATTTAGATTAATTTCGAGACTTGCCAGCTTCATCAGCGATGGAGATTATTCCATACGACTTCGAACCAACGTGGAACAGAGAAGCGTTGGAAAGACGACAGGATAAGGACTAGTCCGTTGCGCTGGTATTTACGTCATTACTGTCGCACAATTAAAACATGCCAGATCAGGTGGCTGGTGGGTTTTCAAAATAATAAATACATGCATGTATTTTTGTGATAAAATCCATATACTGAGCGCGTTTCCCACATAATCCTCACTAAGGTTTCGGACAGCACTACAAAATGGCGTCCACACGATATAGTGCCCTGTATAGTGAGTAGAGAGCGATTTCGGACGCAGGGAAAACGTCCGGCTTGATTGCGTCAGCATTCGAAAGAGGGCGCGCGCATCTTTTGACAGCGTTGGCAGATGTCGGTCACTTTGATTTCCGCTGTACTTCCGTCCTACGATGTCTCGGCGAATCTCGTTTATGCCCATTGCTTTGACATATGGACTGATGTATTACATAGTATATTTCAAACACTCATAACTTGCTATAGCAGTGACAAACTAGCGATCAAAAATGCATTCCAATATTTAATAAAATGACAGAATTTTGATGATGAAAAATTTGCCTTCAGTTCTCCTTTAACTCTATGGGTTGTGCAGATTAGCACCTCTAGTGTTCAAACAGTGTAACTGCATCACATGGATAATTAATAGAATAGAATTAATAGCCTTTCTTTGTGGCAGAAATGTTAGGAGCAGCTTTACTTCAAAGTATCCAGCTATAAATGTTAAATAAAACATTTCCATGCAGAAAGCTTACCCACAGCAACAGTTATGCTTTTCATTCTTAAATAACCAAAAAAAAAATCAGTCCACTGTTAGACATATATTATATGGTGTGTCTGTCATACAAGTCCATTTGAGTTACTATAGAAACGATCATATCTTGGAGCAAGTCTATGAATATAAACCTGTGATTTGCATTGCAGCTGGAACTGTTAGACCTGCTGTAACAGAAGATTAATTGTTACAGCAGGTTAGAGAATTTACCAGTGCTGTAGTGTAATGGTTTATATCAGCACCCGAATATTCTGAATGAATGCATCCTGGTACTTTAAGACTAAAGTTTGGGCAAGGCTTGAGATGTCGACAGTAATTGGATGGCAAAGAGGTCTGTTGTCTCTATGGTGTCCATAAACCCCACACTGAAGTGTCATAAAGTGGAGATAATGGGGGCTTGAGGGTGTAATTCAAACACCATTCCCAACTAGATGTGCTGAAAACTATACTCACTGGACTCTCTGGCTATAAACGCGGCTCTTGTGGAAGTCTTTAGGTAGTGATCTGCTCTTCTGAGGAAGCATTTTGGGAAACTACTTGACTGTACACCTGTTTCAAATGTGTGTGCGTGTGTGTACTGCCAGGGATTTGGCCGAGTTGTGTTTTGCCGTGAATGTTAATCGCAGGAGGTAGAGCTGAGATCTTGGATGGTTTTGCAGCACACTGTTGGTTCACTGTTCCACCTGAGAGAAATTGGCATCTCTGTATGAAGCTCTAACTATTTTATAATGACTACTGATGGTTCTCCAAAACCCTATTTGGTGAAACCTTCCTTCAGACTGTACAATGCTGTTTCTCCAGATGACGACAACACACTTATAATGGTTTATACTACAGATGAGTTGGATTCTTGAATCTGATTGGATTTGAAGGAGTTTAATTCATTTTCATAACAGCAGGTCTGACTGTAATTCAGGCTGTAACTTAAACCATCGCTGATGATGTGAGGTTTACTATAAGGAGACATTTGTTTATGGAAGGAGTCTCCAGTGTCAGTGTTTTGGACAAAGGGAAAGTCTTTGAGAAAGTTGCAATTATTTATTATCATCATTATTGGCGGCACGGTGGTGTAGTGATTTAGCACGGTCTTCTCACAGCAAGAAGGTCCTGGGTTCGAGCCCAGCAGCTGACGAGGGCCTTTCCGTGCGGAGTTTGCATGTTCTCCCCGTGTCTGCATGGGTTTCCTCCGGATGCTCCGGTTTCCCCCACAGTCCAAAGACATGCCGGTTAGATTAATTGGTGGCTCTAAATTGACCGTAGGTGTGAATGAGTGTGAATGGTTGCTTGTCTCTATGTGTCAGCCCTGTGATGATTTAGTGACTTGTCCAGGTTGTACCCCACCTCTCACCCATAGTCAGCTGGGATAGGCTCCAGCTTGCCCGCTACCCTGCACGGGATAAGTGGTTACGGATAATGGATGGATAGATGTACCATGGAACACTGTGAAAGCCATCATCAAGAAGTGAAAAAATGGGCACCACAAAATACAAATAAAAAATTAATAGCTCCATCACTGATCCTCAATCCATTTGGGAACAAATGACCTTTGTGAATTTACTTTAATTTCTAAGTAATTTGACCATAGTGTGAATTTCAATGAGAATGTTTCAAATAATAGAGTGCAAATATTCTAAAAATCTGGCAATTCTGACTTCTACATAACTGCCTTCTCTGCAGGTGCATGCTTTATACCAATCCTCTAATCCTGTTATTAGTTAGAATAAATTCTGCTTCACTCCTCAAATAGTGTGCAATTGCAATGTTGATAATAATGATTTTTCACAACAACAATAATCCAAGGAGGTGGACAAAGGGGATTTTTTTTTTTTTTGGCATTTCTAAACACGTCCTCACATTTCCCTTCACACTGAGCCCTGGTTAGAAAGTAAATGCATGTTTACACAGTAAATTGATGTGCAGCTCTCTGTAATTACATATGGAATATTAAAATATTGAACAAATAGCAAGGCTCTATCAACACACTGTTGGTTCTTTCACAAGAACATCAAGAGAAGTCTAATGAACCCTGAAATTATTCCTTTGTCATGAATGTCATTAATCAAAACAACAAATTTATAGGAGGGGCCATAAACTGTTCATTTACATGAACCTCCTACTGATTAAAGATTAATTAAAACCTGTTTTACATCTAATCTTTTACGGTAAATGTGACAAATGACTGACATGTTAATTGTGATATTAACGTAATTGTCAAAGGCAATCTTTTGTGTGTTTTGTCTTACTTATCCATACACCACGTCAGTGGAAATGTGATTGGCTGAAACCCCAACAGAGCCAGCCAAAAACATTCTGCTGTTTACTTTTGCACATATTCTCACAGTGGAGTAGCCATTTTCCCTGCGACCTAACATGTTTTGCTTTACTTCCTTTTTTTTTTTGCAGCACTGAAGGGCAAAAGGTCATTCTTCGAGGTAATGTTTTCATCATGTGCTCAGAGGAATGGCATTTTCCCATGTAAGTGCTCAAAAGTTGAAAAGGGCACAGCAGAGCTGGACAGACGGAGCTAGAAAGTGCCACCTAAGCAATTTTGCCAAGGAAAAGTCCTGACATTATATTCCTCAAAACAAGTAATCACATCAATAATATACACATCTGTTGACAGAGCAACATAAAGAAAACCATAGTTTTTCATATGCAATACTTTAATAATCAAAACAATTCACACAAACATTCATATCAGGGCAGCGTTACAGGATTAGCATGTGTACCTTTGCTAGCATGTGAAATTTCTTGAAAATTTCATTTTCTTGTATGAAATTGATCATAGTATGAGCACATCACCTTCTCTTGTGAATTTATACGAATATGTCATGATGCCATGTTGAAGGTCATATGCTTTTCTTTAGATTTAGTATTTATAAGCGCCTACTGTGTCTTTGTAGACTCCACCAAAGCCTTCGATTCAGTTGGGCGAGAAGGACTGCGGAAGGTTCTCGAGAAGTATGAAGTATGGCTGTCCATCAAAGTTGTGCACTATCATCAAGGCCTTTCACACTGACATGCATGCACGTGTGTCAGTAAATGGGGGAACCTCTGAAGCCTTTGAGATACGACATGGTGTGAAGCAGGGTTGTGTTTTGGCACCATCCCTCTTTACCCTTTTTCTATGCTAGGACACATGGCCGCTACAAACAACTTGACTCAAGGTGTCTACATCCAAACTAGATTCGATGGTGGGCTTTTGAACCTCGCTCGCCTCAGAGCACATCACAAGACCTTAGGGAACTGCATTCAAGAACTACTCTATGCAGATGACTCCGCTCTTGTGGCACATTCACTGGCTGACATACAGGAAATACTGGAAAAATTCCATCACTCAGCTACAGCCATTGGTCTCATCATCAATATAAAAAAGACTGACGTACTAAACCAACCTCCACCCAGACAGCAATACCATCAGTCCACCATCTTACTTGATTACACCCCACTCAATGATGTTAAGACTTTCAAATATCTGGGTTTCACTGTTGCAGTAGGAAACTCTCTGGATACTGAACTAGGGTGTCATGTGACAGCAGCATCTGCTGCCTTTGCACAGCTAAAGGATCGCCTCTGGAACCAGCGATCCATCAGGCTCAGCACGAAATGCAATGTCTACCATGCTGTGGTTCTCAGTGCTCTGCTGTATTCAGCTGAAACATACACTTTTTATAGCAAACACATTCAACGGCTGTCAACACTCCAGCATGTCACCTACACACCACCACGAGGATTACATGGCAAGACCGGATAACAAATGTCGAGGTCCTGTGCCGTGCAAACATGCCACACATTGAAGCAATACTAGCCAAGCTGCAGCTACAGTGGGCGGGGCATGTGACCAGGATGCCAAATGAACGACTACCAAAGTTGCTTTTGATTGGTGAATTAATGAATGGCACATGTCCTCGTGGTTGACCATGGCTTTGCTAAAAGGACACCCTGAAATGGCAACTTAAGCATGCACAAAACAATCCAGCAAACTTTGTGCACTTAGCTTAGGATCGCAGAGGATGGCACAGCATAGTTCACCGGGGTTTCACAGCAGTGCAATGAAGCTGGCAGCTGCTACAAGAGGAGTGACGCACCTGCAGTCACGCAACAGCTGC
>JAODLJ010000002.1:13255929-13271584 GCA_027576115.1 Cathorops melanopus
CAACAGACAAAAGAAAACAACCTCACCCCTCAAACACACACACGCACCGGCGAAGCTTTTCCAACCCAGCCATCCAGCTGTCTTAATAGACACACAACAGGCAAAGAAAACACCCCTTCATTGTACATAATAGGTTTTCTTCAACTTTTCCCTCTTTAGCCGAACGCAAGTGACAGGGAGAGTGCTGAGGAAAAGACAGCCTCAATCAAGCCAGTGACAACGCTGCCTTGTCACAGCTTAATTTTATTCTAATTGCAATTAGTGAAGAGCTGTGAACGGGCCTGACACGGAGTTGTAAAAGCTGGATGTTGGAGGTAAGGAGTAAATTGAGCACATTTTAAGGGCTTTTTCAGTGGGGAAATTTCGGTGCACATTGCCAAAAACAATTCTCCTCAAGTCTGGATAATATGAGGCAATATAGCAGTGCGGCCAATGGATGGTTATGGATGTCAAAAGCCGCAAGTTTCCAAAAAGAAACACCAGAAAACAAACCTCAATGCCTTTTGAACTGGCTGAGTGGCATCTCTTTGGCTCAAACAACCACACGAAGAAAGCCACAAATTGAAAGTTTTGCTTCGCAGTTATTGAGAATATTCTCTTGTTTTGGCCAAGCGCACGGCTTTTAGATATGTGGACGCAGGCGCATTATTGATCTACTGACACATAGATTAGTGAGAAGGAAACTGTCGCTCAGTCCAAGGTGGACAAAAATAAACATGGGTGGGGGGGGGTTGAGGATGAAGTGCGTCCAGAAGCCGGCGTCCGAGCATCTTGTTTCTCATGGTTCCATGTACGGTAAACCACGTTTCTCATGGTTATAAATATAGAAACACTGTATAGAAATATTCAAATGCACATGGAGGTGAAAGCCGTGCTCCTACGTAAATGACATGGACAGCATACACACGTGGCTCATTGTCATTTTTACATGATGCCATATTTAATGTGTCATTAATGTGTGTTTGGATTAGCGTTTTCACGGAGCACGATGTGAGATTGTATCACAGCTGGACTTTTACATCGAAAGTCATTTGTCTTCAAAATGGGGCAAAAAAAAAAAACTATTATGGGATTTTACCAAAAGATACCAACAGGGATGCAGGAGAACTGTTCTCACTGTTTAACAACATTTCAACAAAGAGCCTACACATAAAAACTCCGAGCGAGAACAGAAAAGAGTTGAGCGGTAAATACCAGGAAACTAGCGACAATCTGATATATTCGTGATGACTTTAATAAGTTGAGGGCTTGCAGCTTTTTAGGGCCAAGGCAAACATCAAGGGAGTACTGATAGTGAACACTCCACCGTGGGCAATTAAATATAATCGCTCCCAGCTTAGCATTGTTTGATTCCCTATTATATTCTTATCAACATCTCCTGTCCTGTCAGGGAGTGTGAGAAAGACGTGGCGGGCGGTGAAACGGATGGCTAAAGGAATGCTGAACTCCTATTGTGTGAACACAAAGGAGAGAGGAGCGACGGCTACGGCAAGCAAGTTTGTTTAGCACTTATCACCACGAGTAAAGCTAACACCGGGCCTTGCATTCGGTCAGGATGAGGTGGGTGTGTGAGAGAGCAAACCGACAGATATGACAGACAAACACTTCAAGTATTACTTCAAGGTCAAGGTAGAGTTCTACAAACTGGGCGCAGTCCATTGTATAAAATACCTTTGGTGGTTTCTATAGTTTAGTGTGTCCTAACCTACAAAACAGAACCTCAGCGAGTCACAAAAATATAATTAATATCATATAATATATCTAAATTGACATTGAAATAAGTTTCTCACGATTTGAAATGCTGAAAAATGTCTGTACATGCTCACTCAGCAGCTACACCTATGAACCTCTGTCTGAAAGAAATCGACATCACTGTTTATAATAATGAGCGGCCTCAAATTTATCACCAGCCATACCCCTAGTCATGGTGTGATCATCCATCATCTTTAGGTTGCTGTGGCCTTTTAGGACTCTAGAGTTCATATTGGCATAGCAATAGAGATAAATCAAGGTGCGGAGTGTGTTTATTGATAAACCATTTAGGAGGATGATCTGTAATAATCATACAGAAAGGCCAGTACATACTGGCAATGCTGAGTCTGTGACAGCTTGCTGTTATATAAAGTAAAATAATTGGTGTTTAAAGGGGTATATGGGATTACTAAAAATAACGGATTTAATTTACGACCGGTTTATTTACTAAAACACTGAGGGCATGAAGAGCTGGTGAGGGAAGTCTGTTTGTTTGCTTCGATGATCTATTTTTTTTTTGTACAAACTTTGTTAGAGATTTTATTATATTAAAAAAAAAAACGATTTCCAAACATTAGTTTTCCAGCAGAAAATTACAGTAGATGTTACAGAAAAATGTTTGTATGTTAGTAAAGAAAGCAGCAAGATTACGTAAGAGACCACTTTTCAGACAAAAAAAAAAAAAAACATAATGAAGGCTGCTGGGTTTTGCGGCAAAACTAAGAAGCAAGTGCGACAGTCAAAGTCTCCAGAAGAACTGTGGCTGGTTCTGTTAAATGTAGAACCAGTTAAGTTCATTATTTCTGAAGGCATCTTTGCATTACAGCATTTCATTGCATGTGCCTAAGACTTTAGGACACGACTGTAACTATAACATTTGTGTATTATTATACACAAATATTAACCATGACAATAAACGGATCAAATGCACAGGTCTTCCTTTAATAAATAAATTATTCTTAGTGTAGACAGATTGTTGCGGTATAAGAGAAATAAAACACTTTGAGATGTAAGTAACTGGTACGGTTGCGTTTTATCCATTCATAATAAACAGTTCTAGGATCATGAAACTGTCAGATTTACTTATGACACATGCAACGCTAGAGAATAGTACCTTGGGACTTTCATTATCTGAATACTTTTATTAATACACTCCCCTCCCCTGCCCTATGATTGACTGTTTGAAACCCAATACTGCTTTATCAATACATGCTTTTCTGCAGCACGTTCGCCGTGAGACCGGCAATGTTTCAAACCGAGGATGAAAGTGCTTGGATGTCTACAGAAGATCAATAGAAGCTTTTAATTCAGGCCAGGATCTCCCTTTTATGCAAATGTAAACAGAAGCGTATTTGCGAGATGAGATTATTTGACATTTGGAGAGTGCAAGCTGAAAGTCAGTCAAAAATAAGACGTGGAAAGAAAATGCTGTAAGATTATAATAATTAGTATGCAATTATGTGTGTAATAATTGGCATTTATACTCATATTTACGTTCATTGAATCTGTTTTTATTTATTCGCAATCATGGGCCGTTCTCTTAATCAGTTTGTTTATCCGGAAAGTTTCGCCACCTGTTATATGGAGGCATGCTTCACGGTCTATTGAGCAGATTTCAGTCTCTTCACTCAAGACATATTAAAGGAACATCGAGAAGGAGGAAATGGTTAGGAGGAGTTACTCTGGCATCCGGACTGCGGCTTTGCAAATATCGACGCTGAGGGCAGACTGAGACCAGCCAAACATTAAAGTCAAAAGTCTCTTGTGTGGTGCTCTGTGTGTGTGTATGTATATATATATATATATATAGGCACAAATATTGGAGTCCTTTGAATGGGGTTGAGACAAAGGTCAGTCACTGATAAGATTTTTCCCCCCCCCGAAAAATAAATTAATACGTCATGTAATAGTGATAGAACCTTTTTCTGTATACATGACCCAAGCTAATCCAGATGCATGGTAGAAGGTCTGTCAACTGTAAACGTAAAGTTCTGTTTTATTTGAGGTGATTGTATAACGGCAAAAAAATTTGGGCAAGACAAATGTGTTTGTCGCCAAGACAGACTCCATATAAGAAAGAAAATGAGGGTGCAGGGGATCTTTAAATCTGTCTCATTGGATGGAAAAGAATAATCGCAGCAATTATTCCGCCAAGCAAAACACAGAGTTCACAGAGCTCATGAGCCAGCCTTTTGTATCTGAACACACACACACACACACACTTCTCTTCGGCACTCTCTCTTCAGCACTCTCCTTCATTAAACTCGTACATTTGGATGGTTTAATTCATTGCAACTACAAAATTGCAATGGAAGCCAAACTTTTTTCCAAAGACATAGTTAATCATTTTACAACTATTTAAGGACCTTTGACATAAATATTGCAATAACATCATCCATGGGCCAAACCTCATGATGGAAATGATCATGGCAGATATTATGCTCTAAAAAAGAGCAGACATATCTGAGCTGCAGCTTGGCCTACCTATAACATAACATAGTGTTATATAAGCAGGTTTCAGTGACTGTACATTTTCATTTACAGCAGTTGTTAAATGTAGGGTTCTCCGCCTAACTGCATGAACGATTCTTTGCTGAAGACAGAGTGAGAATTTGCTGGCGTGAATTTAAGCCTGTGCTTAAAAAGTTGAGCTGGGGTTTTCAAAGCGTTCTATTTCTATTGATTTACATCGCAAAGAGGTATGTGGTTTCTTCAGCTGAATGAAGTAATGGCAAAGAAGTGATGAGGAAGGATTTATCACTTTCTTCATTTGATTTAGAACTGCGTATGTGTGTGTGTGGGTCTATGAGGCGGTAGCTCTCTGAGAATGTGAGTGTTTTCATGTGTTTCACTGACAGCAGGGTGATGTTTTATCCTATCATTTACACTCTCATCTCCAGCATGATGACAGCGAAGCTCCACACTTGTTACCATGATGACAGAAGGCGCACAATGGCCTTGTTAGAGTCATACACACACACGCACGAACCTCATCAATGAGTGAGTTATGTCAGATGGACTCTTCAACTTTTGGCCCAAAAAAAGCAGCATTTTGCCAATGAAAAGGCCTTGTGATGTAAAAATCTCGACAATCCCAGATTTTAAACTATTCATGCGCCCATCAGTTTAAGCTGAATGGAAAACAATCACCGCTGACGATAACTGGAACAGGGCTTCGCTGAGTAAATCCACCAACAAAAACATCTCTAATGGTTATAATGGTGGGATAAGAATTCATGTCGTTTTGAGCTCTGCAGTCGTGCAGACAACAGAAAACACACTTGTGTGCGTGAAATGAACTGTAGCTAGAAAACCATTTACTCTCCTGGCTTGAGAGGTGTCCAGATCAGATTAGTTCCCACACTGACCACTAAAAAATTCAAAGAGTGAAATTGAAAGCTGTAGCCAAGAGATACCGCCGGGTGATACAAAGTACGGATCACAAACAGGATATTTCCTCCACTCGTAAGGCTGATGAGGGTCAACGTTCAGAGTGTTTTATGTTTTATTTATCCGCTGCCAGTGATTTTAGTGGCGGCAAATGTTTCTGTTATTAATGATTGAAGAGAATTTGCTAAATGGTATATTTTCACAATGTACGATATTCAAAGATGACCGGGGGGGACATTAGTTTAGCTGTCCGATTAGTTTAGTTACTCTCCAGACTCTTTCAACAAGCCATTCCTTCACTTTAAGCCTGTTAACTACTGCTGGGTTCAATGCAAAAATAAACATTTCTGGCAACTCACGAGCTTTTGAGGACAGACTAGTTTTTTGGGTTTTTTTTTTTTTTCCATGCAAACACAGATGCTCCTGTATAAAGTAAAATGATGGATGGTCATGTTCAGAATACTGTAGAAAAACAGAGTACTGAATTTCTTTCTTTAAAAAGTTTTACAGAGGACACAAGGGAAAATATATCTCCGTTAATCTACAGTTGCAGACTTCCATGCCATGGGAGTATTTGTTTCAGGAAAAAAAAAAATCTGGATATTTTCCTAGTAAAATGTTGCAATGTGCTTCTAAGAGTTTGACTAGAGATCCGCAGAGATTTGGCTTGACTCCGCTTCAGACCAATCATCATAACATGATAGGAAATTGTCTTCTTGCCACACGTCTGCAAAAAACACATTCACACCATTTACCTTTTAAATGATTCATGGCCATGAAATCCTTGATTTACTGTCACTGAAATGATCACCATGAAACAGCACGTCAGTGAACTCCCCAACGAAGTGGCACTCAGATCATTATACCAGACATCTCTGCGCATTGATTTTTCTCTATACGACTATGTGGAAATGTAGTGTAGCTATGATGGGATTGATCTTTTCGCCCAAACCATTTTTCCTTTCCTCGCATGCCGTATTTTCTGCCCAACTCTCCCACCGAAGACAAGAGGCCTCTATTTATTTCTTCTCTCTGGAGATAGCAGCATTTATCACCGAAGCCGCCCGTCCCCAAGTCCACAAGATCAACCCATCACCACCACAATAAATGTCAGTTTGTGATGATTGATGCAGCTAATGAAATTGATTAGCCTGTCCCAGCACATTGCACTCCCATGATTCACAGCACTCTGTTTACTCTAACTGCAAAGATTAGGTGAAAGATGAGCTGTTCAAGGCCTAGCATGCACTCAGGGGAACATCTCTGGACACTGTTTATGGCTGACCTTTATTATAATTTTATTTACAATGATGACTCCAGGCAAGGGTAACGTTCCAGGTTTTCCAACGTTCTTCCATATCCCTTCACAAAAAAATAATAAACGCACTTTCTATTACACCTAGTGCAATCTTTTACTAGCCCAGGTATTTTAGCATTTACTGATGTCATGCAAAGTACACACGTGGCCCAACACGTCTGCAGCATAATCCACAAATCACAGCAATACAAGCCAGACAGAAGGGAGTCAGTCATATCAGCTTGGACTTTGT
Source organism: Cathorops melanopus (assembly GCA_027576115.1). Classification (NCBI taxonomy): domain Eukaryota; kingdom Metazoa; phylum Chordata; class Actinopteri; order Siluriformes; family Ariidae; genus Cathorops; species Cathorops melanopus. The sequence goes on from JAODLJ010000002.1 coordinate 13,262,622, forward strand.
AGGTGGGCTTCTGCAAGACGGCAGTGAGGGAATGTGTACGGATAGGGAGAAAGTCTAAGCCTCTGGTTTTACAGTTGGTATCTCAGAGGTTGACGTTGACTTTGGATCGGCTTTGACATTGACTTTTGATCGACGAGACGTTAGAGGAGATCGGCAAATCTGCTCTAAACTGCTTTATAAATAATTTCTGGATGACAGGTGCTGTCTACAAACACCCCTGCAGATGAACTTCGGCTCATCACAAATGACTTTATTAGCCAGTAGATAACACTTTACAGCAGTGTCAGCTGCCAGGGCCCCAAAAGCACCAGGCGGGGTGTTTGATGTGTTGATCATTTTTATCCACTGCTATCATAAAGAACCATCCAAATGATACTAAGAAGACCTGCCGGCCATCCAGGTAAAGGTCATCATCACTGTCAAAGTTATTAGTATTACTGCTATGGACTAGTCAGGCGAGTTAGCATGTTCGAGTTCCCATTGCTTGTTTTTTTTTTTTATTACAGACCTAAGGAACATCATGGCCTTATTAATTTGATGGACCCTGGAGGCATCTTGTCATCATTTCTTCTGATGGATGTAAAATGTCTCGACTTGAACTTTCCTTCAGCCGTGCAAATAGAGCAATCATCAAAAAAATGTTTATAAAGGGAACTCAAAACCTATTTTTCCTTTTGCTGTTTTTACATTGACGCACATGTCTGATCATTGAAAAGAGTGAGAAGTGAAAACGAGCGCAACGAGGAGGAAAAAAGCGAAAGTTTTGCATGGCTTTCACATCGTGTTTCTTCACTGTCGTGGTGGTTTAATGGATGTGGCCGGGCGCTGAGATGCAGAGCGCTAGTGGCGCTGAGTGAGAACTCATCCATACCTCTGTTGAAAAAAACACAAAACTGGCTTTATCCACCCTGCAGCTGTAAGTTAAGCAATGATGACGTGCTCCTCTGGCCAACATTAATCTTTAGAGCATGAGTTTTAAACTAACAAGAGGCTTTCCCCCAAGGCAGCAAGAGACGAGCGAAAGAGGAAAAATGTACAGGCCCTTGATAAACCCTTTTTTTTTTTTTTTAATTAATTCATTTCTTGTTAACCCTAGAGACAGGATAACCATATTCTAGTGAGAAAGAGAAGATGGAATGAAGCAAAGAGTGTGTCAAAGTAGTGGCCATGGAGGACAGGGCTTTTTTGACATGACATGCCAAAGCGCTTAACTCCTTTGACTTGTCATGATGGCAGTTGTGTACCCCAGCCACACATTATTGTTGTTAACAGTGTTATCATTTCCCTCTGGCTGGAGATAAGTGGCGCGGTGGTGAAGGGAGAGACCATCCAGTTCTGCCAAAATCGGACAGAGGAATCTGCCTCTGCTTTATGCCAGTGGGCAGAAGAGTGCAGCAGAATAGGGGGGTTTGAGGTAGCAGTGTTGCTGTTAATGTTGTTTGGGTTTGAGTCCAGACAGGAATTCTGCTTTATCAGGGCCTGGGGACCTATCAGGGCAGTCCATCCCCTCTAAAGTGTCCATTACAGGGCCGATAGGGCATGAGCTCAGTGTTTCCCATGGAAGTGGCCTCTCAATGATGAGTGACACTTGGTCTCTCTCTCTCTCTCTCTCTCTCTCTCGCTCTGCTTTCCCCCCTATCTCTCAGCCAGGATCTGCTCACAGCCAACAAAAATCATATGTGTTTTAAGAATCCAAGCATACTCTGGGTTGGTTATCTTTTCTTTGCAATATGTACTTCTAAAATGATGCATTCGGTTATCAGAATCATCCACGTCACACAGTCAAGTCCCTTTGACAAGAAAAACAAAACCATTTAAATTGCAGGGCAAATCATGCATGCTATGTCTGGCAAATGCGGTGTTAAATGATTTTACGCATTGTTGTATCCAAGTGCTACACACTGTCCATACCAGCCAAGGCCAACAAGTAACAGTAATCTGTTCTGCTCTCCAGCCTCCATTCTGAAGCTCTGTGGCAGGTCTGGATAGACAATGTATGCGTTGTTGCTATCTGCCACTTTCATGCAGTACAGTCAGTTGGGACTGGTGTTGGGCTCACTGCCCTGAACCTCTTCAGAGCTGTTGGGCTCTGCTGGACGCTGGGAAATGCCTCTTTTCATGGCATTGATGTGCTGCAGATTGAGACATCAAGATCTGCCTGCCAGCAGAAAATGTGTGCTTCTTCTCTGGGTTAATTACCAATAAAAAATGTTTTTGTTTTGTTTGAAGGGGGAAGTTAATAGTGGAGATGAATACACATGTTTGTAAGAGAACCACCACTTGATATGGCCAAATGGCATCAAAGGTCATCAAAGTTTGACTCATACCCAGTGGTCTCAAAGAGATCATTGTGGGCCAGAAGTATTTAGATTCTCATATCTTGAAAGTTTCAGTCAGAGTTGCGTCCTGACACCGTAAAGCAGATCTCATAGATTCAGTCCTGGTGTGGGTCTTATTTGTGGTGTGTAGTCTTGGTCAGTATCACCAGGGATTGCATTTTGGCCTATGACAGTGCTAAAGAAAAGAAACAGCACTGACAATAACAGGATGAGGTTGGAATTGGAATGGGAAGTGATTCAGCTATCCATGTGAAGACAGCCCCCAAAACACCTTCCAGAATCTCTTTACTTTCAGTCAGCACCTACCGTACTAAGTACACACGGCTTTACTCTCAGCAACACAAACAAGTGCACCATGCTGTCTTCTGCACAATTGAGCAAAACCCAATGAATAGCTTAGTTTGAATCCCAACTCTACATGTAAACGCTCAGAACTGATTTCTCCCCTCTTTCTATGTAATTGGCAGTTGGGAATGGTTTTTTTTTTATCCACCCTTTTCTATCCACTTTTTAAATGAATAACGCAACAAGCTCCTGATCCAAGCTTTCAGCCGTGCTGTTTATTTATCTATTTCTTTCTTTCCCCTTCTTTTTCTCTATTACACTTTAGATGAAAAGTGGCCAAAGAATGGCTGTGACAGCCATGCCTAATATCTCTTTCTGGCAATTTTGGCTTTCTCCCCCCCTCCTCCGCACTTGATGTCTTTATATTCTCCTGAGAGTGCGGTGGGAATGAAAGGAGCCAGGCCTGGTGAGTGACCTCTGCGGGAGGAGAGTATTAAAAGGTGGGTGAGAGAGGGTAGAGGATGGAGAGAAAGAGATGGCAAGCAAGGGAGAGTGGCTTCCCTACCGAGAGCAGGCCATCTCTGCTGGCAGACTAAAGCTGGCCTTCAGACGCCTTTTGTCAAAAAGAGTGGAAGAGAAGAGAGACTCCTCTTCACTGGAGCTGAGACAATAGTGGGTTTTGTCGTCCCTGAGGGCTCTCCCGGTGTGAGAGAGAAGGGCCCATCTTAGTGAAGGGTAGAGCCTTTGGGCCTTGCAGATGTTGAAATAGGGATGATTTATTAGACAGGGTGTCCTCGGTGGCACTTGGCCATCGTCCCAGACAAGAGAGAGAGACAAGGAGGGAGAGCAGTGGGCCACTGCAGATCAGAAACATCTTAATACCGTGTATGGGCATGGAGAAATTTGCTCTGAAACGGTCATGGTATTTTTTGCCCTCTTTTGAGCTGAGAAAATAACCTTGGAGCCAGTCTGTTTCGTTGAGCTTAAGGTCTACTGAGTTTTCAGTTGTGCCCTCTGTCACTTGCTATCTTTCAGTGTACATTCTTTCACCGCTTCGAAAAAAAAAAACTGAAAACAATATCAGGAATGGACGCTGATTGCAGTTTGACATTTATTGACATGGGCTCACCATTTAGCAATAAATAACTTGCTTTAATGAATATATTCCATTACATTTGAGGTGATTTACAGAGATAAGAATGCTGGCTTTCAATCAACTAATTTCTCATAACAATTAATTAATGTATCCCAATAAATATGTATATTTACTAGCTAAAGATATTCAGGTATCTGTCATAATGCATTCAAAACATTTCCAACAGAATCTTTTGTTTATATGATTTCACGCTGTTACTTGACCTGATCACAACATGGACCACTGAATGTGGTTTCATACTGGATTATGGGGTTGTTAACGTAGAGTTCAGTCTTAGTGTGGAATGCATTAGTGGGAGTGTTGCTCAAAAAATGAAATAATTTCACAAAATTTTAAATTAGCTTGAACGTACAAATGTAGTTCAAATTAACCACTGGCTAATTAAGCCATGTTGCATGTGCTTAGCTGAAGAGTTTGCTACCCTTTCACTAACAAAATCCAAACAAAACTAAAGCTCGTTGCCCACATTGCTGTGTAATCTGTAAAGTCTCACATACTTCAATTACCTCAGACTGTGAAAAGTCACCTAAAATGGACAATGTCTTCTGTCGAGGCGTATGGCTCGCATGGTTAAAACGATTGGGGGGGGGGGGATCACATTAGATACCTTTCCTTTTTCTGAACAGCTACATTTCCTAAAAATATCGTTGACACCATTGCTCCCACTCGCCCTCGCTTTCCTAGCCTAACCCCTTCCTTCACCTCCATGGGCAGAATCGAATGGCTTTTAATCTTCCCTATTGTTTGTCCACTTTATGTCCAGCATTCTTAATGGACCTCTGAGGGTTAGTTAAAGAGCGAAAGTTTAGACAGCCTTCATCAAGACAGGAGAGAAGATTGATTGGCAATGTAATTTCCCATCGCCCTTCTCCCTCCAGCCGGCCGCTGCCTGGAGGAACTGTATGAGGGTGTGTGAAAGCAAGAGCTCACAGATGAAAAGACTGATTGCCTCTCTGTGCTGAAGACAGAGGTCTATTGGCAAACAGAGCTACACAATGTGGCATGTGACTAGGCTAGGCAAGAGGGCTGACGTGAACAGGAGAAGGGGTCATCAGTCATCCAGGCGAGGGTCACTCTATGCCATCTCTCTCTCTTTCTCTCTCTTTCTCTCTGTCTATCATATTTATCATCTTGCAGCGTTAACATTTTTGACACAGACAAGAAAAAAAATATATATAATAAAAATCAGAACTGTTCAAGCACCTGCCAACCTGTAAACAAATGGTCGAATGGATTGACAATGATTTGCCATCAAAAAGCAGTAGGATGGAAGGAACAAACCATTATGTGATATGATTTGTAACATTCGGTCATTGATGACGGTAAGCAACTGCCACATGCAAGGAGAAAAGAGAGAGAGAGAGCGCAAGTAAGTGTCACTCATCATTGAGAGGCCACTTCCATGGGACGTACTGTCAGTCCTTCTCTTGCCTGAAATGATTTTCCATTTCACTTATGTAAACCAGTAACACTGTCAGCTTGGCTCTGTTTAAATGACTGAATCTTTGCTCTTTGTTGTCTGTCAAAATGTTCTGCATCAGCATAAACCCTTTGAAAATATTTGAGTTTTCTCTCCCCAGACATGAATAAATGCTTTTTTTTTTTTTTTTTCCCCTTGGGCGGAAAAAAGTGCTGTCTTTGTACAAAAAAAGTGGCAGCTCCATCCGGGAGTTACAGCAAAGGTTAATGACAAACAAGGGACAAAGAGTGGCATACACATCTCTCTCTCTCTCTCTCTCTCTTTCTCTCTCCTTCCTTTTCTCTCGCTCACTATCTCAATGCCTTTTTTATTTCTACAGATTAATTATTGCCAAGCGATCATTTCTGTGATGCTACTTTTTTGTCCCAAATGAAAAGAGCGACAGATAGAGAGAGCGCTGCAGGGAGGACGAGGAGAAGGAGGAGGAGGAGGAGAGCCGAAAAGAAAGAGATGCTTCGTCTTTGCTCGTTTTTCGGTCTCATCCCTTTCATGTTGGGCTCTTGGCCCTTTTCTCTTGCCCATGTGAATCGGTGGAGGAACAATGAGATGTATGAGCATTTGAGGGGGCCAAAGCGGAGAATACTGGCCTTGTTGTTGCGCTTGGGGTCTGAGCCTGACGTTGATTAATGAGAGTGCGGGCACAGGCAGAATGTTGAGGAAGGCTCCGGAAGACCTCAGGGGTGGAGAGGGAGGAAGAGGGTGCACGAACTGACGAGAAACATGGACACAGTGCCTCAGGAGAGGAGAGGAGAGGTGAGGGCTGGCAGCCAGAGCACCAATCACTGATGAGCAGCACACTTCCCTGACTACCATCAGTGTGTGCCATATTGACGCACAAACACACATACACACACAATATTTTAAAGGAAGTTAGGGCTGTGGAAAGTACATTAATATTCATTAAAGTGGTAAATATTCATCCGTTTAAAGTTCGTGCACTCTCTCCTCCACAATCGCACACTGAGTCAGTAGATGGTGCTCTGCCATCTGAAGTTTAGTTTACTCACTTGAAGATTTGACCAGAAGAGAAAAAAAAAATAAAGCTCCAATCAAAAATAAAAATGTCAATATCTATAACGGCACTGCAGAAAAAAGTACAGGTCTTATGATCACCTTCTATAGTTGCGATAGTTTTGAGCCTAACTTCATAGACATGAAGATGAAAAAGAAAAGCAGTAATAGGAAAAGAGTTTGAATCCAATTTAATTTCTGAGGCGTAGCAAGGCCTTCTCAGCATCTTGCTCATGAACAAAGTCTGTCGGTTTATAATGAGTCCTCGGGCTGCTCCTGCTTACGTACCTAGACTGAGTTCAAATTCGCTTAGTGTCAATGCGCGTTCCTACACAAACGGTTCAGCAAAACAAACAACGCTCATGAACGCAGCAGTGCTGGATGTAGAAAGTCTAGGTAAAACATCAAGCAGAGCAGATGTTCCAAAAACGTTTAGTGTCCAAAAATGGTGACAATCAAAAACTGACCTTTTCACCTTCTGAACTCATATTCGTAGTCATGTAGTGGACAATGCATCAGTACAAATCTTTTTTTTTTTTGTAAATATTGTTCATCTATAATTTTCCATGAAAAGACAATGACTTTCACCCATCTGTAAGTAACTTGACATTTTTGACCATTACCATGCATATACGGTCGGAAAATATTTTGCCCCCAGTTAAATTTGAACAAACCCCAGTTTCATCAAAAATGCATTATGAATTCTGTTTCCTATTGTCTTTAAATGTGTTGCAGCCTTTTTCATTGTGATACACTGCATTAAAACTGACATTTAAATTGTCCAACATTGCAAAAGTGCTCCATGATTTTTTTCAAACTAAATTTTAAAAACATTTCTGAACACATTAACATTGCACTTCCAACAGAGTTCTGGTTATTACAGAATATTTGTTTTGTTGAACACCAGTGGCTAGCTGACAGCACCCAGCATTTCAAAATGCCCCTTTCCTCAGGATTGCTCTCCAGCAGTCCATCTGCCGATGCTGGCCATGCCGCCCCATTGTCTCAGCTTTCATCTGTAGGTAAGCACCCCACTAAACCCCTAGCCACTTCAAAACACGTGACAATAGCCAGATTTCCTCCCAATTTGCTTGTAGAGAAAGAGCCCAGGAGCTTTTCAGGGGGTTCTGAATAGTCTGGCTAATTCAGGCACAATCCAGGCCTGACCCCCCATTTCCCCTTTACGTCTCGGCCCCTATTTAGTCACCCCTGACTTTGCTTAATTCAGGAACAATCCCTGCTGGTTTTCATAAGCCTGGCACCCACTGCAAATATCTCCATGTATGAGTATGTGCATATGTGTGTGCGTGAGAAAAGTGACGCTTGAAGAAGACTTCAAGAAACGAATAGGTGAAAATGCATATGATCTGTGTATATCCTGGTGCACATGTCTACCGTAATTATCCTCACACAATAGTGTGATCTGCTCAGTCTGGTTTTTTTTCCCCCCAGATATTTATAGAACCTCTTATTTACAGACGTGGACAAATTTGTTGGTACCCTCGTTGGTAGAAATTTGTTGGTACAGCTCGTTGAAACAATGCTTTATTTAATACTCCTAAAAAGTAATGAAATTAAAAGCAATTTTCTCATGTATACTTGCACGCCTTTGGTATTTCATAGAGTAAAGAAAAAAAAAGTGTGAAAAGAAATGATTTATTGTTTATTTTACAAAGATACTCTAAAATAGCCTGGACAGATTTGCTGGTACCACTATAAAAGATTATAAATAATTGGATTATAGTGATATTTCAAACTAATTCTTCAACCTTAATTTGTATCAAAGGTGTCTTCAGTCTTGTAATCAGTCATTCAGTCTATTTAAATGGAGAAAAGTCATCACTCCACCGTTTGATACCATCGTGTACACCACACTGAGCATGGACACGAGAAAGTTGTTTGAGGAGATCAGAAAGAAAATTACAGACAAGCATGTTAAAGGCAAACACTATAAGACCATCTCCAAGCAGCTTGATGTTTCTGTGACTACAGTTGCAAATATTATTAAGAAGTTTAAGTTCCATGGAACTATAGCCAACCTTCCTGGACATGACTGCGAGAGGAAAATCAACCACAGATTGAACAGACGTATAGTGCCAATGGTAGACAAAGAGCCAAGGACAGCTTCCAAAGAGATAAAAAGTTGAACTCCAAGGTGAAGGTACATCAGTGTCTGATTGCACCATCCGTCACTTTTTGAGTGATAGTGGGCTCAATGGAAGAAGACCCAGGAGGACTCCATTACTGAAAGAAAAACTTTAAAAAAGCCAGACTGGATTTTACTAAAATGCATATTGACAAGCCGCAATGCTTCCGGGAGCATGTCCTTTGGACAGATGAGACAAAACTCAAGCTTATTGGCAAGTCACATCAGCTCTATGGCCACAGAAGAAAAAATAAAGCTTTCAAAGAAAAGAACACTGTCCCTACTGTGAAACACAGAGGAGGCTTGGTTATGATGTGGGGCTGTTTTGCTGCGTCTGGCACGGGGTGCCTTGAATTCGTGCAGGGGACAATGAAATCTGAAGACCATCAAGGCATTCTGGAGTGAAACGTACTACGTGGTGTCAAAAAGCTCGGTCTCATTCACAAGTCATGGGTCCTCCAACAGGATAAACACCCAAAACACACAGCTAAAAGCACCCAAGAATGGCAAAGATCTGATCTGAGTCCAATCGAACATTTCTGGAAA
>JAODLJ010000002.1:14868719-14879782 GCA_027576115.1 Cathorops melanopus
AATATTGAACTGTGAACTTTCTATTTTAGTATTTAAAGGCGTCTGGCATTGAAGAACAATCCTTGAAAATTTCATGTATCTTGCATGAATAGTTTAAAAATAATGACTTATAGAAGTTAGGTCTGTTTTCTGTAGCATGCATTTCAACGGTGAAATTGGGGCCACGCCCCTATTTTTAAGCCCCTATATCTCAGAAACTAATGAAGGTACAAGCCTAAAAATTTGTACCCTATTTATTGGGCACACTGACAATATTTCCAGAAAGTATGAAGCAAAGCTGAGATGGTCAGTGGTTCGGCCTCTGGTGATTTCACATGGATTGACCCAATATCGTAAACTATATTCAACGCCCATTCTCCATTGGGTAGAGTGACGTAATACACACAGGATAAGTGATAGGCTCAAAATATTGCATGCTATCAAACTAAATGAATGCAACCCGCTAGAAGGGAATAGAATGCGTATTTTTATTCCATCAAAAGTGTCCTCTATGTATAATAATGTGATGTATTCAGTCAGTACTTGCCATCTGGTTTTCTTGTGTGTGTATTTTTCACTCTGGGTTATTGTGAATAAATCTTTCTCAGTGTTTGTTTAACCCCAACTCCAGTGTTTGAGTTCAGTGTTGAATTTCCAGTGTATATTACTTTTTTGGAATTACTGTATTTAGTAGACTTTAGTGGTGGGGTTTAGTTGCAGTGTTGCTTTGTTAACTGAATTGCAATTCAGAACTCTATCAAACCTGTTTCGGAGCTATTTTGGAAAGTTGTTTTATTCCTCTGCCTTGCGAAAATAATCAGAGAAATAATGAAATAAAAAAGATCCTGAAAACAGCACAGACGCTTGGCTCCAGATTTCAGGAGCTCCACATGCTTGGTGATTTCTGCTGAAGGTTGGAGTTTCTGTTTTGTGTTCAATTATATCCTTCATGTATTGTCAAGCTAATTAAGCTGACAATGTAAATGAGGAAACCAGCTGTCAAAACCTGCTTCTAAACAGGTTTGATTGAGTTCACAAATTATAAGGCTAGTTGACCATCACTAATCTTGCCCCATCCGGCTTTGTTACAACATGCAGGTTACGACAGTGGTCGACTGAGAGCCCAGAACCAATGAAACTATTGTGGCAGACACTCTTCACCACTTCACTTCCAAAGTAAAACAGGTCCACTATGTCACATGGACAATCCCAGACATCAACAGGGGACCAGTCTCCTCTCCTGGACAGCATGCTGTCCTCCAAGCTTGATCTGGATTGCGAGGCTGATTCTTCAAGTACGGCAGTCACTGTACCTGAGCAGCCTCCACGGATTCCTATAATCCTCAGCACAGAGAGTGAAGCGGCTCGGAAGCTTGGAACCACGCAGCTCATCCCCAAAAACCTGGCTGTCACCAGTCGACCGAAGAACCGCCACCACACCACAGTGGTCACGCTGCCCGTGGTCCGTGAAGCCCAAAAGAACATCCAGCGTTTCTCTCATGATCCAAGTACCTCCTGGGAGGACTATGACAGTGATGATGGTGGCTTGCGTAGGAACCGCAGGAACAAGTCATACCGAGCTGCTGTCACCAGTCTTGATGCAGATTTGATCTGGAAACAGGACCTTCTGCAGCCTTTTAGTGAGGAGAAGGAGAAAACCCCAAGTCCAAAACCAGTTTCCAGCCCTGGACGCAAAGTGAGCCAAACTACGATCTCCTGGTTGTCTCATAATGTTGATGAACATCTAGGGCTGTATTTCGAGTTGAGTTACGTGGGCATAGTAAATATTTAATATCAAAATTGCACATGTCGGTATTCAGACCTCAGACTTAACTACAGACTAGTGTTATTCAGAAGTTACACAAGACAAGAAGTTGCACGTGAGGTGAAATTTGTTTAAAACAGAGGTGTGTCTTAGTTACTCTTGATTTTTGTCCTCGAGCATATTTTTCTTGTGTGATATTGCCTCAAGTGAGGAATAATTACTGCTGTCCAATTTTTAGATACTTGTTGTACTGAAATTTGTTTTGGGCAGTAAATATGCTTAATACCATTTGAGGCCAGTATTAAATATGACCTTATTAACTAATGGCATCATCCCTTTAAAATACGCATTCCCCCCCCAAAAAAAAATGGACGTCTTTGGGGGAGACAGCATCTTAATTGTAAACTTTGCTTTTTTTTTTTTCCCCTTTTTTTTTTTTTGTCAATGCTTTCCATCGCTTTATTAATATATCGTCATATTATTCGTTTTCAGTAATAAATTGTCCCTTGCTTTTATGTAATATTTGTATTGCATTTCACAGCAAACATCCTTATTCCATCTGCATTTTCTGCCTCTGATGGATTTTTTTTTTTTTGGGGGGGGGAGGCTTAAAGGTAGGTGCTTTATTTTTTTAAAAGCAGTGGTCTAGACGTTGTTTAAAAAAAGCTTCTCAGACGCTTGGAGGAGTGAACTGCCTGGAGTTAATTTGCATAACCTCAATTGCACATGCAAAAAAAAAAATCAGTTCAAGTGTGCATAGCTCGTGTCTAAATAGACTTAACTTTCCTAATTATAACTAATTATTGGCAGCACGTTTGGGCTTAAGTCACCAACTTTGGAAATGACCTTTTAATGCATATATGTGAATGCAGGAACTTGTCTTTCACTGCTGATAGCTTTAAACTCATTTGTTTTATGTTTGACCTAAATTTACAATAGATTTCAAATTTATCAAAAGGTTAAATTTAATTTAAAATAATCAAATATCTCTGTTTATCTTAGTTATTAGCAGTATAAATACTGTTCATGGAAATGGGCTCGCAAAACCTCAGTATATGTTTTGTGATTGTCCTGATGGCAGGTGCACAGGCAAAACGCAAAAGTCTTTGAGTGAATTAAAATGAGCTTAAGGAGAGAACATATTGCCTGATGACAGCTCATGGGATGTGATTTCACTCATCCTGATGCCCTGGAGGCCAATTGGCCTGTCGGTTGTCAGCCTCCTACGAGGCTGTCTGCGTCTATCTTGAGCACACGTCATCTACCACCAGCTTGCTAGGCCTGTCGTAGCTTCGCTAGACAAACAACCATTCACACCTATAGGCAATTTAGAGTAGCCAGTTAACCTAACTGCATGCCTTTGAACTGTGGGGGAGACCATGCAAACACCACCACACAGTCCCCTGTCAGCCATGAGGTTCGAACCCAGAACCAGAATCCAGTGCTAACTGCTGTGCCACCCATAGTTAGTATAATTAATTTTAATTGAACCATGGTTGGTTGATCCCAGTCATCCTGCCAAAAAAAAAAAAATTCCGTGATTTCACTGAACAGTAATTCACAAGAGTCACTAAAAACACATGGGAATAATCAGTGTGTTGTGGAAAGTTTGTGATCTGGCTTGGTGCTCTGTCCATGATTGTCTGTGTGAGAGCGAAGAATGCTTCATTTTGTTACAGCAGCTGGACTGCTGAATTATATAAATCGTGTTTTGTATGCAAGATACAATGTGGGTGGTTTTTTTGTGCATCCATATTTTCAATGTTTTAATGAATGGTCATGCAAATGTATGGCAGATGTTCTAGTAATCGCCCATGATTTGTCACACCAAGAAGCTCCTTACATTCCATAGGGATAAGATCACTTTTCATCTCTCTCTCTCTCTCTCTCTCTCTCTCAGCGAACCTTGGGTAGAAGGAGGAGGCAGAAGCATGGTGGATCCTTTAAAGATGGTATGAGACTAAACACAGATGTGGGACTGGTTGTGATTTTTGACAGTCCTTGCATTCCACTCTTCAGTTGATGGGAGAATGTGCTCATGGATACCAATAAATTTCTTGTGGATAGTTGAAGGACCCTAAAACTACCATATGTGTTTTCTAAAAGTAGAGCAGTATATGAGAGAAATGCCATTCCAATTTTGAACCTAGAGCTAAACATTTTGTACAAAATATTGGTCGTTAACATTCCTCATTCTTCAGTAACACTAGTAGATATATGCAAATGGAAATAACCTCTACAATCATTGCCGTTTTGTCACAGATCCACGGTTATACCAGGAAATCAAAGAAAGAGGCCTCCAGTCTAACAACCTGGGGCCTGATGATGATGATTTCAACCAACTACCGGAGGAGGACCAGGGTATTGTTATGCAAAACTACAAGGCAGCATACATGACGTGGAGCCAGCTTCCTCAGGTAAAGAGGAGACAGGAGCAGTATGGCAAGAATGATTGAGTGAAAGAAGAATGTAAAAGCACAGTAATGAAAGTCATAGAACTATGGTTCATGTACTTGATCATCATGCCCGCTTATATTCAAGTATGGACGTTGAAGAGCCTGGACATGCTCTAGTCCTGAAAACATTTTTTGCACTCATCTCTTCAATTGTTATAACCTTCAGGGTAATCCGAAAAAAGTTCTCAAACTTCTTGATCTGAATGAAGCCATTTTTACTTTGTAGTTCTTGAACAGCAAGTTGAATCCTGACTATAGTTTAACAGATGTGAAATTTATACCGAAAGCAATCGCAGTATCTGATCTAACTATTCGTGCATAACTTGTAATTTTCTACAGGTTGATGGTTCTTTTTTTTTTTCCCCCTCCCCCCCACCATGTGAAACTCACAGGTGAAGGAGATGGGCATTCTGGAGAGCATGTCACCTGAGGAGCGTAAGCGGCAAGAGGTAAACTGTGCAAAAATATCTTATTTAAATCGTAGGGAGGTTAGGCTGTATGGTTATTGTAACATTGACTGTGAATATAATAACACAAAAATCATAATTTTTTATTTTTTAGAACATTTTCTTTCAACCACTGTCACTGTTGTCTTTAAGTTGTTGTCCGCCAAACGATCTTATTTCTAACATGTTCGACAAAGGACAGGACAGGAAGACCGAACACACACCCAGCCACAAATATTAGCAAAAAGTTATCTTGCTGTATTTCCGTCTTTCTTGATAGAACTTCATACACAGCCTACTGTCTTCTCATTCCTGCAGTGGAGCATATTGGCACATTTTTCTTATTTATTGAACTGATGGAATAGCAGGGACTTTCACATGTGATAAGGCTAAATGTCTGTGGCAATTAAATGTCTGATTGCTGAGTGGAGTCTCGCTGCTGTGTAAATATCAAGGTCCACCTTGTACACACAGCACGGCCACTCCCTGTTCTCCTATTCTTGTCTGTTTCCCGTCACACAGCATAATGTATGAATTCAGGTGCTTGTAGTGTTATGTATTTTGTACACATGTGGTTTCCTTTGAATGCCAAATACCTTATTAAGGGTCCTCTATCTACAGGATATATGTAACACTCTGCTCCATACATCTGAACTTTTCAATTTTTTCTATCCATAAAGACCTAATATACAGTATAGTAATACGTTTAATAGTGAGGTTAACCTATAATTTCTTTAATGTTAGTGGAGTAAAAGTTTGATTCTAAAAAGTGTAAAATAATCATGTTTAATTATTCCAAAATTGACATTCAGACATGAAGTGTTCTGGATGTAGCCACATCCAGAACTATGCACACACAGAACATGCCTGAATTCAGAGGTTTACCCAATACAGCCAGTAGACTATAGAAAATGACATAGTTTTTTTTTTTTTTTTAAAAAGTCATTTTAAAAGGGTATTAATCAGTATTACTGTCAGTCCACAATGTGCATTTGTGCCTATTTTTATCTCCGTCTTTCCAACCAGCGTCTTTCTTTGCATTCCTGTAGGCCATTTTTGAGATTATGACATCAGAGTATTCCTACCTGCACAGCTTGGGTATCCTGGTGCGTCATTTCAAAAACAGTGAGAAATTGAGGAAGACTATGACCGCAACCGAACACCACCATCTCTTCTCCAATATCTCCACAGTCCACGACATCAGCAAGCGGTACGCCACTGGAAATACACCTTCACAATTATCACAACTTCACCAATACGCTCTTTGAAAAACACTATTTGAGATGCATTTATACACCTTTAAAGGGCTAATATCTTCCATAATTTGTGACTCCTATACAGTATACATACACTGTCCACTTGATTAGGAATACCTGTACACCCGATCGTTCAAGTGACAGCAGTACAATGTATAAACTAGTGCAGATACAGGTCAGGAGCTTCAATTAAAGTTCACATCGAATATAAGAATGGGGGGGAGGGAATGTGATCCCTGTGATTTTGAGAGTGGCATAATTGTTGGTGCAGGATGGGCTGGTTTGAGAATTTCAGAAACTGCTGATCTTTTGAGATTTTCATGCATAACAGTCTCTGGAGTTTACGCAGAACGGAAAGCTGAAGATGATCAGGCAACATTGATCCAATCTTCAGTTTTCCATATTTACTGTACAATCAGATTCCTATTCTTGGCTGAGAGGAGTGGAACTTGGTTGTCTTCTGCCTATCCACTTTAAGGTTCGGTATGTGGTGTATACGGAGATGCTTTTCTGCTGACCGCTGTTGGGAGGGAAAAGTGGTTATTTGAATTGCTGTGGGTTCCTGTCGGCTCAAAACATCATGTGACCATTCTCCTCTGACCTCTCTCCTCAACATGACCTTATTCCCCTCTAATTTAGTCTTGGTCAAATCCCAACCACCAGTGGGAAGGCTAACATGCTTCCACTGAGCTAGATGAAGCCAATCAACTGCATCTTTTTTTTTTAAACTGCTTCTCATGCTGCGTTTGGGAGGAAAGTGCTATCCTCCCCATGAGCTCATGGAAACCATGATTGACTAGTGTCCCTATGATTGACAGAGAAGAGAGAGTATGACCCTTACTACTCGGAAAGCAGGGCCAATTTTTCTCTCTGACTTCTAGCACTGGATAGCTGTGGCATCGTTGAAAGATATGATGTGCTACTCAGGAGCCCCCACTGCATCCCCCACACACACTATTCTGTGTAAGTTGTCATGCATGTTAATCCCAGGCGATCAGCAGTTTCTGAAATACTTGAACTGTATTTCTGTATTCTTATGATGTTTTCCATTTATCTCAACAGATTATGTGTAATGACTCTAAATATTTATATCACAGTACTGTGGGTAAAACTGTTTTCTTTAAAAGTTTCAGTGTGTGTCTCTTGTCTTCTGACTTATTTTATGACATTGTTTCGTAATGTTCTCCTGAAGAGATGTGTTGAGACATGCTTGTGAAACTGGTTTTGCAACCTCACCACTGTAACAATCAAGTTTCTCAAAATTAGGGTCTCTTCTCACACCACATTGCTGTTTAGTTTTTTCCTTTGATTGAGAAAACTGACTTGGATTTGCACTGGCAAAAAAAGTATGCCTTTAGGAAAACAGCAAGGGAATAAAGATTATGCCATATAGGAATATGGGAGGGACTTTTTAAAGTTGTTTTTCCAGGCTAGGGGTTGTCCTATGGGTGGGGAAATGCAAACCGTGAGAAAAGTCACTGTACATACAGTACAAGATTTCAGCAAAATAGCACACAAACCAGAGTTCTTTTAAACTGTTTTAATAAATGGGTACAATGTGTATTTAAACAATTTAATGGCTCATTGCTAAGCTCCATAATTTTTCTTTTTTTCTCCTGCAGGTTTTTTGAGGATCTTGAAAGGCGTCATCAAATTAATCCTGTCATTAAGGACATCAGTGACATAGTCCAAGACCATGCTACAAATTACTTTGAGCCATACATTGTATATTGCTCCAACGAGACCTTTCAGCAGAGGACACTGCAGAAACTACTGTAAGCACATGTTTGGAGATGGGGCGGGTAACAGCTTGTGGTTAACCTTTAGAATGAATGTAGGGATTTTATTTCACTCTTTTTGGATTCATAGCCTGAGACTGCTTTAACATTTAAAAATTAGAATTGGGGTTAAAAGATCTTTCCAATTTTTGATATATCTTGGAAATGATGGAAAATATGTAAATATTCATTGTTTTGAAAAAAGTACTTATTTTATATTTTAGGTCCCCCCCCATGAGGAAGAAAGTTAATTTTTCAGTGTAGTGAGAGAGATGTTAAATATTTGCTTTGTGGTTGAATCACAAATGGCTCCCTACTCCTTATATACAGTACCAGTCAAAAGTTTGGATACACTTACTCATTCATAGTAATGAGTGTGTCCAAACTTTTGACTGGCACCGTATGTACGCTACAAATGCTCCTACGCTTTAAGTTCCAGGCTACTCATTCCGATCCTGAGCTTGGGTTACTGTCTCTGTGTAGTTTTGCTCCCACCTCCCCAAAACATGCATGTAGGTGGACTTGCTAGTCTAAATTGCCTGAGAGAGACAGACACACTCTCTCTCTCTCTCTCTCTCTCTCTCTGTCTCTCTCTCTCTCTCTCTCTCTGTCTCACTGGTGCCTCAACACAAAAAGCACAAGACTATAATGTCAGCCTCTTTGCTCCCTTGTACTTGGCTCTAGTATGACAGCTTAAAATATTTATAATGACTAAAGTTCAAAAGTTGGCTAGGGTTTAAAAGGTTAAATAAAATATTCAATATAGGTCAGTATGAATAAATAATGAAAATGACCCTTAAAATGCACAGCAAAGAGAAAAAGTAAGTAAGTTGTAATATTAGGTTATAGTATGGAGTGTCAGCAATCTGTGCTTGTGTTTTTCAGTGCATCTAATATTGCCTTTAAGGAGGTGCTGAAACAAATCGAGAGCAGTCCTGAATGTGGAGCATTACCCATGATCTCCTTCCTTATTCTGCCCATGCAGAGAGTCACCCGTCTGCCCCTGTTGATGGATGTGAGGAGTGCGCGCGCGCACATAGTCTTTTATTTGAATTTGTCTGCACAGGAGAAAATGTCCTGTTTAGTCCCTAGTGAGACTGAAGTTTCTTCTTTCTCTCTACATTCATGCAGACCATCTGCCAGAAGACAACTAAGCAGACAACTGAATACTACACAGCTCGCTGGGCACTGAAGGCCATCAGTAAGGTGCGACAGTGTTTTGAGCTTGTTTGCGGTTTGTACAGCCAAACAGCCTCATCTCCAACTGGCTCATGGTTTATAGCTAAAAGAATTTAAAAATTCATGGTCTGCCCAGGTCAGACGGATTGTGCGTGCTGTATTTTCAGATAAACATGGGGGGGACTTCTATAAAAATATTATTTCTTAGATGATCTCATGTTCAGGTATTGTATGACTGAGAGAAAAAGGTGAAATATATTAAAGGTAGACTGCTTTTCAGGTTTTTTTCAGGTCATACGGTGGATATAAAAAGTGTACACGCTAACAGATTTGTTTGTTTTTCAATTGAATTTTACAGGTTATAGGTCATTTTAACAAGGTGTGTGTACACTTTTTTTTTTTATATCCACTGTAAGTCATAAGAATTTTCTCTGACACCCAATTATTTCTGTTTAGTGGACTGAAAGCTACTGAATTTGAATTAACTTTCAATTTTATTAGTTTTTCTTTTTTTAAATATAACATTTATTGAATTTAGGGCCACGTGGCCCTAAATTCTCTATTTTTGCCTGCTTCAACACGACCCAATTCAAGATACTGCGTCATGCATGACGTGGTGGGCTTTCCCCGTTCGCCCAAGTCATGTGTGGGATACAAATTTGAAATAGGAGAGAAAAATGGAGGACGTGAGTGTGCGAATGAAATGTGAAAGACCGACTAACGGAAAGCGAGAAGAAAAGACGTTATGTTGCGAAGGAAAGGAAGCGTAAGACCAAACTAATAAATATCGTCGGTCAGCGAGCACCTCGGTGTGATCAGCTGTTCGTTTCACGACAGAATGATGGAACGGTCAAGGTAAACCTGCGCATGCGCAGCACACGGACTTCCTCTGTCTGCTTGACTGCACCAAGTAAGCCATTTCATGCATGTTATTTGCTAGGGAATCCCTTCAAATTAACTAACTTTCCAGCCACAGAATGGCCTGATATTTTATGAGATATTACAGAAATTCCAAATTTCAGAGGGAACTAAATTTCACTGATTTTTATGAAATCGAAAAGCCGCCTCGCTTTAAGTACTGTAAATGTAAACCAAAAAGGATTTATGTCACATTAAGTGCAAAGTGTACTTGAGAGTAATGGGTTTGTTTGCTCTTCAGCTGGTAAAGAGTTGTAACGACGGTGCCCGGAGGATGGAGCGCACTGAGCAGATGTACACCATCCAGAAACAGATGGATTTTGGAAAGATCAAGGTCTCTGCTTGTGCACTGCAGTCATATCTAAACAATTAAGAATCTCTTTCCTTTCATGTTTTTGGTAGTTATGGTCACAAAAATGGATTTTAGCAAAATACAATGTGGCGATGCTTTATGAATACAGCCTGATACCTGTAGGTGTATGAACAATTGAGAATAAGTGAATTAATGATTGAGAGCATAGCTGTAACGATGAACTATTATTTGCTATGTAACTGATATGGTCTCACTGAGACTTGTTCTTCTGTTGTTTTGGTATAGCCGTTCCCGTTAGTCTCATCCTCTCGCTGGCTGCTAAAGAGAGGCGAGCTGGCCGTGTGCACGGAGGAGCTCGGGATCTTCTGGAAGGCCTTCAGCCATAAGGGCTACTACCTCTTCTTGTTCAACGATGTATTCATTGTTACCAAGAAAAAAAGGCAGGTCTACCCATCGTTCACTACCCTCCACCACATTATATAGAGCTGTCGAATCATAAATGAGTGTGATGCACAGTATGTGCACAACAAACATCACACTACTGTTCATGTAAATTTCAAGTGTTTTTTAAGCTTTCAAGCTTGAGGGATTGGATAGGTAGGATAAATGAGAGTTTATTTTCCACTTCAGATATATGTATAATTTATTATTTATTTGTAAGACTGCCTAGTAATGGACACGCATGTATTTTTTAAAATCAATTTAATACTGTTTGTTTGTTTCCCTGCCTTAACAGGTAGGGCAGGAGGTCAGACAGTTTGAGTGAGGCAGAGAGGGAGACGGACATGGAGAGAAAGAGATGCGAGGACGGGCAGGCATACAGACAAGGACATACAGTGGTGCTTGAAAGTTTGTGAACCCTTTAGAATTTTCTATATTTCTGCATAAATATGACTTAAAACAACATCAGATTTTCACACAAGTCCTAAAAGTAGATAAAGAGAACCCAGTTAAACAAATGAGACAAAAATAT
>JAODLJ010000002.1:14881009-14891527 GCA_027576115.1 Cathorops melanopus
AAGTATAATATTTTTGTCTCATTTGTTTAACTGGGTTCTCTTTATCTACTTTTAGGACTTGTGTGAAAATCTGATAAGGTTTTAGGTCATATTTATGTAGAAATATAGAAAATTCTAAAGGGTTCACAAACTTTCAAGCACCACTGGAGCTTGCAGTGGGGGATAGGACAGATGGTTTAGCCTTACATTCCTACACAACTCTTAAACATCTGTCAGTCAGAGGATCTCAGCTACCAGTCTCTCCCAACAATCCAGTGAATGGAATACCCTTATCATAGTGGTTATGCAGAATAATGGCTAAAATGCTCATCATGATTTTGCTCGAGTAACGAATCATCCCAGTCATTCATCCAGTGTTCAATGTTTATTGCAATAAATTGTTTTAAATGAACAGAGAGAACCCTTTTCACATTATGAAATAAATGGTAGCGTTCTTTATCTTGGACAAACTTCTGTACTTAATATGGATTTATTTTGTGTGTAAATAAATGCAGCTCACTGAAATGATTCTGAATTGCATTAATCACAGTCTAGTTGTGCTGAGATGCATATTAGTGACTGGTCTCACTCTGCGTGTGCAGTGAAGAAAGCTATGTGGTGTTTGACTATGCCACTCTGGGGAACGTCGAAGTAGCAGAGGAGCAGGCTGACAAGCTTTACCTGCGGCTGGAAATGAAACCCAACAGCGAGGGGCGCTGTGACCAGATGGTTCTGGTGGCTGAAAGCAAGTAAGAGTCCATACACGTCTTTAGTGCCATCTGCTGACAGCAGTGATCAACTCTCAACAGTGTGTGTGTAGGGTGCACATTATACAGTAATAATCAGGCAAATCTTTTTCCTGGAGTTACACCCTCTCCCTTCCTCCAATAAATGTAATGTATGCATAATTATAGCAGCATGCAAGTATAAAGTATATTACAAGTTATTTGGATGAGAAATGCGCTTGAGAATTTATTTAAAAAAGAGCCAGAATCCCTTTTTTGCTTGTTTTATCAAAATATTTTTATCTGCTAGTTTGTATAAATCAGTAACATTTTTATTGACGTGTACAGTGGTGTGGTGTTACTTCAGATTTTTGGACAAGTATGAATCTGTGTTTGCAGGCTGGACAGAGCTCGCTGGGTCACTGCTCTACGCTGGTCTAAACAAGGAGAGGGTTCCCCTAACAAAGATGGTGAGTGAGAGTACCTGTGTACTAGAAATTACTAACGTAGTGCTCGCTTAGCGTATTAAAATGTACCGTGTAGCTGGTATTCCCTTTTACCCCAATTTGATTCATCAGAGCAGAACCTGAAACCATTTGAGGGGGAAAAAAATGTTTTAATACTTTCTTTACAGAACTTCCTCAATATGAATCCACCAAAGCCCATATGCCCAAAGAGCCAGATGAGCTGAGTCTCCAGCAAGCTGAAGTAGTCATTGTCCTGGAGGAAGTGGAGGGTAAGGACACAACCTTCTACTCAAGGTTCAGGGGGGGAAAAAAAATAGAAAAGCCAAAAACCTCAGACTGGTATTTCAGAACACACTAACACACTTTGTAGCTCCCAGTGAAAGGAGGCCAGTAGGGACCGTTGACTTGAAGTCCTTTACTATATGTCAGGGTCATTGGGGGGAAGCTGGAGCCAATCCCAGCTGACTTCAGATGAGAGGCAGGGTACTCGCTGGGAGTTTAGAGTAGCCAGTTGACCTAATCTGCATGTCTTTGGATGGTGGGAAGAAACCTAGGCAGGCCCCAGTTGAACTCAGAACCTTCTTGCTGTAAGATGACAGGGTAGCGCAGTACTTAACACTGTCCTTTTACTAGTAGCACCCAGTTTATTTTGGGGAATTATTCTTCAGAGATGATGAGCTCACCACTAAAACTAACCCATTATGAAGCTGTAGTTACTTTTTTTAAATACAATTAGTTCAGTGAAAATGCAAGTGCTTGAAATGAGCTCTAATACAGTGCTGTCATTTTCTAGCGTAACTGATGGTTGGTCCTGCTCTAACAACAAATTACAGATTGAGTAGTGGTGTTTAAGAGTAAAACATTGCTCAACAGAAAACATGTTTGACAGCCAGGATTCCTTCTATGGGAATCTTTAGGACGGAGGAGTTTACACTTTTTGATTTCTCAGTATGACTAATTGCTATAACCTTAAGTGTGATTGGAACGATCCATCACTGACCTCAGCTGTGTTTGAAAATAATCACCTACTCAGGAATGTGATGTAGGGAAAATAAATGGAGGTTGGCTTTGCATCATACACAAGCCCTGGATAGGTCACCTTATTCCTTATGTACAAGGTGGCAGGAGATTGGTGCAGCCTTTAATTCTCTAAAAGCGCAAAATGCTATATTGTCTTAACTATACATATTTCTCAGGTTGGTGCTATGGGGAGAGGATGAGGGATGGAGAAAGGGGCTGGTTTCCAGCCAGCTGTGCTACACGGATCACCAACCGCACTGCTATCGAGAACAACATACAGCGCATGCAGCGACTACGCAAAGAGACCAACGTTTGATCAGAGCTAACTAGTCTAAAGTACAGAAAAGATGCCAGTTTTGTTGAAGAGTAAGCACATGACCTGTTCTATAGCATGAATGAACTATGCCAGAAGGTGGAATCAAACAACAAACCAGTGAGAAACTTAACTTTTGATTTTATTGAGCTTGCTTTTTGTTAAAATTCATGTTTGGATACATAAAAAGTTATTTAAAAATGTCAAACTGACCAGATATCAAATTACTTTTTTTTTTTTTTAAAAACCATTTGGTGTAAAAACATAAGACCGACTTAGAAAAACATCTGTTGTTTCCCCAAAACTTGTAGCTGTCACAAAAATAATGGAAAAACAAAATAGGGCTGCATAGATTCTGCAGGCAATCGGTGGTAATCTGGTCAAACGCATGTTGCAAGCTTAGACGATCGTCAGGTCAAATCTGGTTCTTATTGCTCAGATCTTGGATGTTTCTTCTTGTTGACAAAACTGAAAAGAAAAAGTGGGGAGAGGTTAGTATGGATAATAAAACCCCCACCACTAATAGGTCTAGCAGATTGGTTTTCTCAATCCATTACATTAGCTCATGTTCTCTCTATTGATAAGGCTGTACTAGCCTTTTATAATAGAAAGTACAAACAGGCACCACCCACCAAATACCATTCTCTGATGCATTAGCATCTCCCTATAAGTAAACAAGCATTTCTTTGGTGGGTGTGGAATCAAATACAAAGCATTATACGTCTAACTCTGTAATAGCAGTTTACCCTGGGGGGAGGAGTGAATGTGGTCTTAATTCAAATTACACATCTATTGGGGGGGCAGCTTTATGTACTCATACAAGCGAAAAGCCCGTTCATAGCAGCTTTCCAAACATGTACCCTGCCGATACAGCGCTCCCACTGTATGTATAATATAATGCTCATGTTAGAATTCTAACTAATTAAATTAGTCATGTGTCCTAGCATGCAGGTTTCTATTCGAACATTCCTGTCTGTAGAATGACAACATTTTTGTACTACATTGACAATTTACTTGAAACAAAAGTGGTCCGGTAGAGGAGAAGTTGTGTTTTTTTTTTTTTTTTGGGGGGGGAGGAGAAGAGACTTACATTTTTAGAATGCATGTGGTACATACACATTCCTAAAGCATCACCCCTTAACAAAAATGAACAAAACCTGCCCAGCCACTCCACATTAACAACTGTATTCTACAGCAAGGGTAGAAGTCACAGAAGAAACCACCATGTGCTTTTTAAACAGTGATTTAACACAAAAAAACAAGTAAAACTAACCCGGCAGGATGGTGCGAGATGGTGACGCCGGCGGCGGATGGTCTACTCATTCCCGCCCTGTTCGGCCTCGGGAGCGGCTGATTTGTCCGTTGTTGCATCGGCTGCCTTGCTGTCCTTGCCGTCCTGGGGCTTGGTGGTCTGAGGCCGTCTGCGGCGATAGTTGTAGTTGCGGCGGTAGCGGCGCTGTCGGGGCTCCTGATTTTGACCGCCCTCACCCTGGTTCTCCTTATCCTCTTCTCCTTCCCGTACAGGCCGGGGTCGAGGTGGGCCCCTGTGGCAACACAGCCATGTAAGCAAAACATCATAGCACATATTGAGCAATAACCCCTTGTAAATTGCATCCAGATTGCATTCAGATCATTTGCACTGCTATAACTAGTGAGCCACATCCTCATGCTAGCATACAAACCTTGGTCTGAACCTTGGCCGGTAGCCTCTGTAGTAGTTCTGTCTCACTGTTTTATTGCCCTGGTCTTGACCACCCTGGTTCTCATCAACTTCCCCACCCTATAAAAGTAACATGCCATTGAGAATTTAGTATTTTTATAAAACAGCCAAAGAAGTAACAATTTCACTTAATGGAGGGAGGTTTTGCTTGCTCCATTGCTTAAAGCCATGTCAATCATAATCTCACGCCAACGTACCTCAGTCATCTCTCCCCTGGGTGGCGCGTTGGTGTAGGGGGGTCTGCGGCCATAGCGTCTTCTCACATAGTATGGGGGGTAACGCCTCCGGCCGGGGAAGGATGGTTTGCGCTGCTGCTGATCGCCCTCGCCAGCGCTGTCTCCCGTCTCCCTCTTGTCTCCTTCTCCGTCACTTGGGTAGTTGTCCTGGTAGTCACGTGGTGGGCCCCTCCTGCGTGGGTAGCGTCTGTACCTGTTCCTGTCGGCCGCATATTTACTGCCCTGTACGGGCACGCCGCCTGGTCCAGTAACATTGGCTGCTTCGGCACCCTACAGGAACGCACAATTAAGAAGGCCTCACTCTAACAACAACCACCTTTGTCACTACTGAAACAGACGCCATGTTAGAGAGAGATTATGAAGAGCTCACCTTTTCTCCTTCAACCACGTCAAACTCCACAGTCTCTCCATCCCCTACGCTGCGAAGGTATTTCCTTGGGTTATTCTTCTTTATCGCAGTCTGTCGACAAACATCATAGATAAGCCGAGTGTTTCAACAAAAAAAAAAAAAAAAAACACAGTTTGTTTCAAGTAAGGAAGAAGCACAATTACCTGGTGTACAAAGACGTCTTCTTTTGTGTCATTCCTTTTAATTGAAAAACAGGATAAACAAGACTGACCAAGAAGTATTTAAAAACTAATAGGATGAATGAGAGAAAGGCTTCAAGTATTTTACCTGTTGATGAAACCATAGCCGTTTCTTACGTTGAACCACTTCACTGTCCCCAGGACCTTTGTTGCTAAAAATAAGAACTATGAGCTTCTGCATCACTGAATACATTTCATACACAGCAGCAGTGTTTTATTCGAATCAAACTCTAAAGCAGAAACTATTTACATCCTCCAACTGTTGATCTGTTTATAGACTATGATCTAAAACTGTCCGTCTGCATAACCAGCTGCTCATATCAGAGTCTTTTATTTCCAAGATGGTCCTGGAGTACAGCATGAGCTGGTGATTTCAGAGAAGAGTTCACATCCTGGATAAACAATTCTCGTATTACCAGTCACGTCAGATTACTGAGCTGAATCAGCTTCGGTTCGTTATTTCAAGGAAATGACAGCGAGGGCTGAAAGCAGGAAGACACGCTCAGCCACACGTGGTGGGGTCCACGGCGCTCCTCGCCGCCTCAGGAGAAACTAGTGGATGGAGTTAGTAGAAGGAGGAGTTCAAAACAAAACGAGCTCTGGGTAGGACTGATAACCGGCTAGTTAGAGAGTAAGCAGCCAGCGAGGCTACTAACTAGCAGTTAGCTTCAGCCATGTGCTCGGACATGAGCCAGCAATCAGACAGACAGACAGCTCACTTTACCTCGGCTCACAGACCGATTTCGGGCTTTCACGCACAAAGTTCTTAGGCAACACGGCGTGTTTTGGTTCAGCTCATCTCTCTAAAGCACCCAAACTCAGCGCGCGTGTGTGAGACAGACAATGGGACCATCGACAGCCAGACAGAGCGGCGGACATTTTGGGAACGCAACGTTAAATATCTACCTCGCCACACATAACCGGTTTGTTGTTTATGTACGTGTACGGTACCACGAGTACGGTTTAATACAACCGGATCGTGTTTTAAGCAATCTGATCCGCCGATATTTCAGCACCACATGTAGGCCAGGACGCTAATCTATTACTACACTAAACAAAGAGTAGCTCGGATCATTTGACAAACCTGGGATTGATTTGTTATTAATGGTTGGATTATTAGACTTCATAATGGCTGACAAGTATCAGCCATGAGGACACAGCACAGCACAGCGGGTCATGATCAAGGCCAAACTCAGTCCAAATCAACCCTGCTGGACCAGTATGGTCCGGGTCACCAATTTATTTATTTTTATTTTTATTTATTTATTTAGTTTTTACAGCAAGTTCATTTCATTATCATGGCTGAGTATTAGTTAGAATTTTAGATTTTTCAGTCAGCACACAGGCCTCAGGTTAGCATTTAGCTAGTTAGCATGCATGCTAGCTGCGGAATCCTGAAGGGATGTCCTGAAGCAGGCGTTATTTGACGAAAATTAACCCTCGGTCCAGATTCTAAAGCTCAGCAAATTAACCTTAAACTACCTTGAGAAAGTTTATCACACAACCCGTTTGTTTAACCCAAAAAAGAAAGAAAGAAAGCAAGCGCTGAAAAACTTGTGGCACCAGAAAGCACGGTGTTGAGAAACGAGATCCGGGAGAGATAACGGGGTTATTGGGTTACCGTCACATCCTGAACACCTCATAGCCCGGTTAGGACAGTGACACACGGTTCAGTGAAGCGGCCGGTGAGGCTCGCTAACTCACTCACCGATGACCTTCTTATCCCCCGCGGTAGCTGCGGCTGCCGGGCTGGACGGGCTCTCCGCATCGGCGGCAGGCTGCGGCGGCTGCTGTGTTTCGGCCTCGCTGCTCATGGTGGTTTCTTGTTGGTAAAGCCGGCGGTGGCTCTCTAGTGTGTTCTTTCCCGGTGCTAGATGGTAACCTGGGCCGGCGGTGGTGGGGGCTACTGCCTTCAGGCTCTCTGCTTTCCTTTCTCCGCTCCCGTTGCCGATCGAACTGGACGGAATTAGAAAAGATTCTGAAGGATATTCCTGAGCAAACATTCGGTTCTTTATTCAGATTGGTTGACGCGTTGCCCATCATCCTACGTCACGCGTTTTCCGCAGCACTATTGGACGGCTTTGGTGTCAGTCATGCGTGTCGGTGAATACACGGCCCGTGATTGGCTCGTCGAGAAAGGAGGAAAGGAAAGACGTTGCTCGACATGCTGTTAAAATGGAGACAGAAAGGAATCTCTACAGATGCCTATAGTTTTACTCAGTTCACTACCTCGTCTGGACAGAAAAGTCACTTTTAAAGCACAGCTCTTTAAAATGGCTTCGATTTCATCACAGAATATGATTTACATCCTTCTCTAATACAGATCACTGAGAAGAATATAATGTTTTTTTAGAAAGATCTGGTCAAATTAAAACAAAATAGTACACAAAAGGCTTTTCCTATTCAATGTCTGACAAACCTCTAAGCTCAGATGATAGTCATAAAGGAGGCCCTTTGTTGAATACTGACATGCAGGTGGGACACTGTATTTAGCCTTTTATTGCAATAAAACACTACTGGGTCATGCTTTTAATTACGTCAGTGTCAAATTAACAGCTCTTGAACAAAATCCAGTGTTCAGTAAAGCAGCCAGACACATTAGTGTTGCACTGTATGAGCCATCAGGTCTATTTTTAACCTTGTGACTGAATTTCAGTGTAGGAACGGGGTGTTTAAACGCACATCCCTTCACACAGAGGCTGCCCATTGCATTTGAAATGGGAACACTCCATGGGACCGAGACATGGCAGTGTGTGAGACAGTCCCACACAACCTCCTCCACTTTTGTCATGTAAATGTTTTGCTGGCTCTGCAGCTGAGTGGCTGGACGACGTGTGAAGAGCTTGTTGTTAACGGCCCCGCACAAAGACGGCCTTTAACATTGACCCTCAGAAACCTCCTGCTGAGACCAGAGCTCTTCCAGCACTTGTGCTGAAAGGGTTCTTTTGTGTGGAAGGGATGGGGGTCTGAGCCATGATGGTGAGCAGAGAAGGAGGCTTTCGGATAGATTAGGATGTGGATTTGGGGAAGGAGAAGAGACAATAGAAATCTCACTCGTCAGGAACTGGCATTAAATAGCTCGCCTTAGGATAAAGGCTCAGTTTGGTTTCAACTCCTGCTTGAATGCTTTCAAAGTTGTGATGGATTTTTGGCTGAATTGTAATTTTATTAAATCAGATAAATGAGATGACCGCCAACGCATTAACAGTCATGGAAAGACGAAGAATGAATGAATGAAATGAATGAAACCTTTCCTTACAAAAAAAAGCTGAGATTTATTCAGGACACTTGGCAGAGAATGCAGTCAGACAACATTGTGAATAGTTAACTGTAAAGTGATCCAAAAGATGGACAATGAAAGTATTCTTCTTATGCCTCAAGAGAAACAGGAGACACTTGTCTTCGGTATTTCTCTCCCCATGCTTGTGAAATCATCTTTCTAAACTTACAAGCGCACATCACAGTTATTCGTGTCGGAATTTGTAAGAAAGATACTGTAGAGCACAGTGATGATGTAAATTACAATCATGTCAGGAAACAATCTTGATTTTAACATTTCTCTTTTAGGTGACATGAATATAATAAACTGATGTGTACATGTGAACAATAAAGCTGTTTAATAGGAAAGATATTGGGGGGGGGAATCACATTTCTCCACACTGGCCGATGACGATGGGTAGTTTGGGTTTGTTGTTTGGTCCTGTAGGCACGTTCTGCAACAGATGTCAAAACAGAAAGTTTAAATAATTAAATAAAAGCATTTACAAAGTTAATGATGCCAAAAAAAAAAAAGCCGTTGTTAGTTCACCAGAGAGCCATTTGAAAATGTGACCAACACCTATCAACGGAACTGAGATTACACATTAATATTTCTCTTTCAGAAAAGCATGGCATAGCTTATGATGAAATCCAAAACCGACTGGAGGTTTTGGCTCCGGATTGCAGAATACTGGCTTTGAAATGAAACCATTACTACGACGATAAAGTGCAGGGCTTCTGTTTTAATTCGAGGATGTAGTAAAAAAAAAAAAAAAAGGCCTTTTAATGCATAATGCCATCATTTTATGGAACCAAAAGCAATTGGACAGATTAATGCCTACTTGGATAGAGCTGATCATAGCCAGTATATTTACATGTGGCATGCTGTCGCACAACAAAACGGACAGAATGAACCCTTTTGCAAAAGTGCATGAAAAATCGTAAAACATTCTTGCACAAGTTATTACCTACAAATGACCACAGTGGTTAATGAGCAAAGAATATTAGTAATGAAATAAAATGAGTAAACATATTGGATATAGCAAAGGTCACCATCATGTTCCCACATGGATTAGCGGCAGAAGATACTGACGAACTTTAATAAAAGAAAGGCCAAGTTACAGTTTGCTAAATATGAATTACAGGGTATTCCGTTATGGGAAAATAATCCATGAGTTACCCGTTACAAATCTCGGGTTTATTATTCGCTCATAACAGCACACTCCAAAACGTTTTATTCCTCTTATACCACAGTAATTTGTCAGCACTAACAATTTATTATTAAATCACAGAATGGCAGTTCATACTTGATTATTCATTCAGAGGTACGTTTAATGTTGTGGAACGTCTACTAAACAAAGTTACTTCCCGTTATCACTTATGTTGTATCAGCTTTAAACAGTCGTTTCCGCACCAGATTCTCTTTTTCTCTTTCAAAGGAAATTAGAAGAAAGCAAACAGAACTTGATGGGGAAGGAGGGGGGTTCCACACTGGCAACAAATCTAGTCCTTCTTGTTACTAATTTATATGTATAACATACCCTTAAAATAAATATTAAATAGGAAGGAAACTTTTGAAGAAAGGAAGGATGCACGGATAGACTTGTGAATGTACAAAGAGAAACCTAAAGGAACAAGTTTGCTGAAAGCACTGACACCAGCAGGGTCTTCTTTCATAAATGTACAACCCCAATTCCAAAAAAGTTGGGACACTGGGTAAAACAAATAAAAACAGAATGTGAAGATTTGCAAATCATGGAAACACTACATTTCACTGAAAATAGTACAAAGGCAACATATCAAATGCTGAAACAGAAATTTTATTGGGGTTTTTTTTTTTTGAAAAATATATGCTGATTTTGAATTTGATGTCAGCAACATGTTTCAGAAAAGTTGGGACGGGGCAACAAAAGACTAAAAAAAAGTTGTGTAATGTGGGAAAAAAAACCCAAAACTAATTTGGTAAACTGGCAACAGGTCAGTAACATGATTGGGTATTAAAAAAAAAAAAAGCCTATCAGAAGTAAAGATGGGGAGGGGTTCACTGCTCTGTGAAAGAATGCGTGGGCAAACAGTGCAACAATTTAAGAATAACATTCCTGAATGTAAAATTGCAAAGAACATCTGTGGTTGATATGATTAAAAGATTCAGAGAATCTGGAGAAATCTCTGTATGCAAGAGACAAGGCTGAAAACTGACATTGGATGCCTG
>JAODLJ010000002.1:16470970-16484487 GCA_027576115.1 Cathorops melanopus
TCCGGGTGCTCTGGTTTCCCCCACAGTCCAAAGACATGCAGGTTAGGCTAATTGGTGGCTCTAAACTGACCGTAGGTTTGAATGTGAGTGTGAATGGTTGTCTGCGTCAGCCCTGCGATGACCTGGCGACTTGTCCAGGGTGTACCCGGCCTCTCACCCATAGTCAGCTGGGATAGGCTCCAGCTTGCCGTGACCCTACACAGGATAAGCGGTAACGGACGGATGGACGGATGGATGGATAAGTGACCTGCACAGGGCCCTGACCTTGACCACCGAACACCTCTGGCATAAACTGAAACGTAGACGACACCCCAGGCCTCTTTGCCCCGATATCAGTGCCTGACCTCACTAATGCTCAGTTGATTGAAAAAGCACAAATCCCACAACCACGTTCGAAAATCTACCAGAAAGCCTTCTTGGAAGAGTGGACAAAATCTTTTATACCCTCCCAGGGCAACTTCATTATAATGCCATGCCTTTGGAATAGGATTTTCACCAAGGACATTTGGGTGTCATTGTCAGGTCCACATAATATTGTCTTTAGAATGTGGTATTGGAGCATTCTTTTTACAAGTATGATGACCAAATAAACATAGTTAGCACTGCTGCCTCATAGCAAGAAGGTTCTCGGTTCGAACCTCACGGCCGACAGGGGCCTTTCTGTGTCGAGTTTGCATGTTCTCCCCGTGTCTGTGTGGGTTTCCTCCCACAGTTCAAAGCAGATTAGGTAAAAATACCCAGCCACCGAGGTTGCACAAGCATACTTTGTGCCGGTACCAAGCCCGGACAGATTGGGGAAGGTTGCGTTAGGAAGGGCACCTGGTGTAAAAACCTATGCCAAATCAAACATGTGGCTCATAAACTGGAAAGGATCAAAAATGATCTGCTGTGGGGACCCCTAACAGGAGCAGTCAAAAGAAGAAAAGGACTGATACCAATAGCTTGATCAACTGATGCTATATCTTTAATTATTAGACATACAGGACACTTTTTCGCTGGAATAAAAACATGTATTCTATTCCCTTCTAGCGGGTTTCATTCATTTGGTTTGATAGCATGCAATATTGTTAGAATATCACTTATCCTACGTGTATTACATCACTCTACCCAATGGAGAATGAGTGCTGAATATGGTTTATGATATTGTATGGTTGGCAAGACAACACGACGGCACACGTCGGAGACGTAAAACTTCCGCACTAGCGAGTGAGCAACTGTGACAATTTGTAAACAAAAATGGCCGCCAGGTTTGCTTCATTAAATACAGAATATTCTGAGAGATTTTTGAAGGAGAAAGACGCATTGAACACCTGAAAAGAAGGTGTATGAATAATAATAATGGCTGGCTTTTTTCCCATGGTATACGAGATACATTCCATTCAGCTAGCATGATATTTAACTCGCCTTTGACTCGTTCAGTATCATGCTAGCTAAATGGAATATCGCTGACTTAGCAAGGTTACCCGGGCATTGCTCGGGTTTTGCAAAATTCTGGGTTGCCCCCAGACTTCCATGTCAAATTTGGTAAAGATTCATAGAGAAATGGTGATGTAAACCCAAGACAAACAAAAATCCAAACATCCACCACCCAGGGGCCCACCGGTGATGCCCTGGGGACCAAATATGGAATTTCTGAGTTTTGCCAAATTGTGGCCATCTCCTGTACCTACGTGCCAAGTTTAGTGAAGATCTGTCGAGAGTTTGCGTTGATAAATGTAATGTGAAAGGCATTGAGGAAGGGGGTGGGTGGATGTTGTGCTCCCCAGGGACCTCCCTGGGGCCCGTACATGAATTTTGTTTCTATCTGCAGAAATTCCGGGTCATCCCCGGACCTACTTGCCAAATTTGGTGAAAATCCATTGAGAAATGGTGATGTTAGCTCAAGACAAACAAACAAAAACTTTGCCTCTTATTATATAGATATACCACTCAAAGCCAGCCAGTATTATTGAAATATGTCCAAGTGTGCTGATGTCCATAGGACGCAATTCAAGGGGCCAACTAGAAGGGTGAAAGTGACATTTTAAGGTGGGGGGAGGGCATAAATATTTTTTTTAGATTACATTACAGGCATTTAGAGATGCTCTTGTCCAGAGTGACATACAACATACCCAGAGCAGCTTGGGGAGCAGTTGGGGTTAGGTGCCTTGCTCAAGGGCACTTCAGCCATTCCTGCTGGTCCAGGAATGAATCAAGTAACCTTTTGGTCCCAAAGCTGCTTCTCTAACCATTAGGCCATGGCTTCCCGAGCAATTTAACAAGATACATTACGTTATATTACATTAACGGCATTTAGCAGACGCTCTTATCCAGAGTGACATACAACATACCCAGAGCAGCTTGGGGAGCAGTTGGGGTTAGGCGCCTTGCTCAAGGGCACTTCAGCCATTCCTGCTGGTCCAGGGAATTGAACCAAGTAACCTTTTGGCCCAAAGCTGCTTCTCTAACTGTTAGGCCATGGCTTCCTGAGCAATTTAACAAGATACATTACATTAATGGCGTTTAGCAGACGCTCTTATTCAGAGCGACATACAACATACCCAGAGCAGCTTGGGGAGCAGTTGGGGTTAGGCACCTTGCTTAAGGGCACTTCAGCCATTCCTGCTGGTTCAGGAAATCAAACCGGTAACCTTTTGGTCTCAAAGCTGCTTCTCTAACCATTAGGCCATGGCTTCCCAAGCAACTTAACAAGATACATTACATTAATGGCGTTTAGCAGAAGCTCTTATCCAGAGCGACATACAACATACCCAGAGCAGCTTGGGGGAGCAGTTGGGATTAGGTACCTTGCTTAAGGGCACTTCAGCCATTCCTGCTGGTTCAGGAAATCGAACCGGTAACCTTTTGGTCCCAAAGCTGCTTCTCTAACCATTAGACCATGGCTTCCCGAGCAATTTAACAAGATACGTTACATTAATGGCATTTAGCAGACGCTCTTATCCAGAGTGACATACAACATACCCAGAGCAGGTTGGGGGAGCAGTTGGGGTTAGGCACCTTGCTTAAGGGCACTTCAGCCATTCCTGCTGGTTCAGGAAATCGAACCGGTAACCTTTTGGTCTCAAAGCTGCTTCTCTTACCAAAACAACCATGAATGATCAGTGATGGATGCATCACTGTCAGACCAAACTTCTCCTGGAAACTAAATCCATTTCAAAAAAGTTCCTTTGGTCTCTGGTTTAAACTCGAATACCGAGTTATCCATCAAGGTACTACGGAAATAATAATAATTGATTAAAAAGTTACCTTTTCTCTAAACAATACATTTTTACAGAAAGGTTATTACCTGAACCAAGCGACGAGATCAACTCCGAGAAGAAAACCAAGCAAATTCGACTTACGGTTACTCCGACAGACACGTAGAACAGTCAAAACCATTCAGACATCAATGCACACACAGAACAAAGACAGAACAGAGTTCAAAAGGGTCTCTTATCGGGTTCATATATCCGGAAAGCTTTTCACGTGCAGTTTTTGGAGGACCCAAACCTCAAACCAA
This sequence comes from Cathorops melanopus, assembly GCA_027576115.1. Lineage (NCBI taxonomy): Eukaryota > Metazoa > Chordata > Actinopteri > Siluriformes > Ariidae > Cathorops > Cathorops melanopus. The sequence continues at coordinate 16,474,470 of JAODLJ010000002.1, forward strand.
AACCTCATGCCGTAAGGCCCAGCCTTTTCCTCACTAATCAGGTCAGAGCCCCCATTGACACATTCTGATCATAAAGGATGATTCTGTGGGCATTCCGGCTCACGCTATACAACCCATTACACATGTTCTCTTCCTCTCACACATTCACATCTCATGTGACAGCTTGGGCTTCACCAAGTCCTGCACATACCCCTTAAACCTGTCCAGATTTGTAGTATATTTCAGATTCTTCTATAGAGTTACTTTTGTCTTTGCTGAATTCTTCGATCACTGAATTGTCTGTGAGAACATACTTGGGAATAAACTCGGTTCTGGTTCTGATTCAGTGTTTGTACAGCAAGCCAAGTTTTGAGAATCCTGTGGCTTGTGTACACTTGGTGCTGAAACTGAACAGTACTGCTAATAGCCTGTAAGTATAGTGTGACTACTCTAACACAAGCTACTGGAAGTCCAAGTGTCTGCAAAGCATCTTTGAAGGAAACAAATACATGTTTCTGTCCTTTGCATTGTGAATTAACACGCGTCTGAAATGCTTTACTCCTTTACCTAGCCTGAAATTTGGTCACAGTAGTGCTCTGGAAACTCGAAACATGGTTTTGCTCCATTAATCAAACTGCATTACTGTACAGAGTGGCTAACACTCAGGCTAACTGCTTTCCTTCGCGGAAAAAAATTATAATAGACTATTTGCACATGATACCCGTGCATCACCCGTACATAAAGGTTAAACTGCACATGCATAACGTTTACATTAAATATATGCTCTTTAACCTAATAATTCTCCCAGCAGATGCAGGTATGAATGGAACAACACTCACTACTCCAGGCGCTTGTCACAAGCACAACAACTCAGTCGCCACTTCCGGCCCAGGATAATCACAAAGAAATGCACATTCAGCTCGCTTCCCCTCCTGTATATCTCTCAATCTGGTCAAGTGTATTTGAAATGACTTATTTAAAAACAATAATATGTGTATATGTATTAAAAAAAGCAACGTGTGTAATTTAACTGTAAAGAGAATAATGCAGGAACTGACTATGGCGAACAAAAGGGGCGACACATAGTCATAGTGCGTGTTAGCACATTCGCCATTACAACACGACGGTTTCTCGCGAGAAAACTTTCTTTCTGTCTAATCATATAACATTCGCTTTTTATCATACAGAGATAACAAGTCATCCGCGCACAACCTGAGTAAAATTCCGACTACTTCCTTCTTGTTTTCAACTCTACCCGATTTGTTGTGAATGGCACTATGTATTAGTGTTTCGAGGTTTAATTTTTCTGGGTGGAGATTGTTTCATGCATGTCGCAATAAAATAAAAATATATATATATTTCGAACAGTTTCGTCGTCCATACGTATTTCCGTTTATTTATGAAAAATACCAAACGAATCTGCGAACGCGGATCAGTAGGACGCACAAGTCCTTTGCGTTATATATTTAACACCGAGGATATTTCTAGCCCGGCCGGCAGGGGGCGTCGGTTAGATCATCCAAAATATAACAGGCTCTAAATGAATTAAAGATGATTTATGTATTCTGGCATTGCAGTGGACTTTGATAAATGGATCTACTCCTTTTTTTTCCCTAAATTTTATCTTATTATTCTTTCAGTGGGTCAAATAAAGAGTAGGTTAATGCATGTTAGAACACTGAATTAAGACAGGGGAAATACTATTGCTGTTGAAGTAGGCTTTAAAGCATGCTATGAATGTCAGGGGGTGTTGAAAAAGCATTCAAATTACATAGAGTTCATTAATATTACTTTCGTAAGCATTAAATATATGCAAAGAATTCATATTTATCCTGCTCTACATGATCCACACTTTATACAGTACCGGTAGGTTGCGTGTTCCATTCAGCACCAATATTAATTAAGCTTTATTAATCTAGAACTATCTGGATTCTGTATATAGTTTGAAATATGTAAACACTTACTGTTCACTTCAGTCTGTACATTTTGTGCTTTGGGAATATTGGCAAACCCAGATAGTCTCACCCTTTTTGTAACAATTAATGCAAGACAAATGTACTTGCAAGTGAATCTTATTTGATTACTAAAACTACTTATATGTTAAATGTGCCAGTCTTACAGCCTGGATGCTTATTAAAACATACCGCCAATTACAGAATTATTGGTGTCTTTGATGAAAAACGAGACAAGATATTACTAATAAGTAATGAATATTATTTTTGTGTGCACGCAAAAAAGCTTAACCACATTAGGGACATGTTTTATTTGAACACAATTTTAAGTTTTGTTAAGTAAGTAATGTTTTTCTGCAAAATGGTGGTTGCAAAATTGTCAGCAGCAGCATTAATATTCGGTGAAGCTTTCCTAGAAAGAACAGGTTCATCCAGGAGGTTTCCAAACACTTCTTGCTGGATTGCCTTCCTCTAGATCACTCTTTATTCTTGGGTTTCTTTTGAGCGTCCTGCTTCCATTTAGACCACAGGCTTTTGAATGATTGGCCAATATTTCTGTAATATTTCAGATGCATGTTTGTAGTTGAGCAGCACGGTGGTGGAGTGGCTAGCACCGTCACTTCACAGCAACAAGAAGGTTCTGGGTTCGAGCCCGGTGGCTGATGGGGGCCTTTCTGTGTGGAGTTTGTATGTTCTCTTCGTGGTTGTAGTCCTCATCCAAACAAAAAACTGTTAATCCTACCAGGAGATTAAAATATCCTGGTACTTTGTGAAATGCATGATATCCTCATAAGAACTCATGTATATTTTTAGACAATAACTTTTGACGTGTGTCATTGTGTTGATTACAGTTCAACCAATCTAGCATTATGAAGAGCTAAACTAAATTACCAAGGTAAGACTTGGCACATGCATAAGAAATGCTATTATCAAGCCCAAAATAATGTTTATTTATTTCTTTCATTAAACATATACAGTCTTTGTAATCAATCAGAGTGCAGCTTTCTTAGGTTGGGCTGAAGAAAGTAATGCAGCGGATGGGAAACTCGAAGCAGAAGCAATGAAACATGAAAGCCATGTAGAAAATGGTAACAATCAATAATTCAGTCCCGCTTCTGCCAAATGCTTATACAGACTTGGTAACTGGGTCAAAAATACAAGTAACAGAGGACAAAAATCTCTTTCTATAAAAGGTATTTCATCCAAAGCAGAATATTCTGCGGAACAGCCTACATTTTTTTTTTTTTGTTTTAATTCCAATTCAAACTGAATTGATGGAAGAATATCATCACATGTTAGGGAAAATATTAAAAAAAAAAAAAAGCAAAGCAAAATAACTGTACATACATTAATTACAAGGAACCTGTATAATTCACAGCTTGACAATCACGGTTTCCAACTTCTTTGAATACAGGGTACAAAAAAAAAAAGGTGGCTCACTTTTCAAGAGTGCAGTGGAGAACATGTGAACATGCTGGTCCAAATGTTGAACATGAAATTACAAAAGGGGCCAAGTGCAAAAAAGTTGCAGTGTAGCAAAGATTCCAGGCCATCCCAATCAAAATTTGTTGTTATAATTTAAAATATTTGGAAAACACGACAATTCTGACTACTACGTGTGACAAATGGATGTACTCGTGTCATTTATTTCCTCATACTCCAACATAATGTTAAAATGGCATCACAGTATCAAGCTTGTAGAGTTGGAATAGGGATGGACCTTTGAGTAGCTTGCTGGATTTTTTTTTTGACCATGTGCATATTGCTGTTTAAATGAAGTGTAGAAAAAGAGAAAAAAAAAGTGATTTACATCTATGAAGTGTGTATCATGCTGGTCCAAAGAGCAAATCAGGTGAAGGAAGAGGAAAGTGCAAGAAAAGGAGGGTGCCCAGGATGCTCGGCCAAATCCCTCTAAAATGAGGACCTCTTATTGAAAATTAACATTCGCTGAACAAGAAAACCCAGACACACCTTAATGAATGATTTAAGATCTAATACTCCAGTATCATTCCTATCCAGCATCAGAGTATATAGGATTTTTTTTTTTTCCTTTTTGCAGATTTTGACTGGAGCTGGATTTTGTAACTGGGGTGGTTCGTACAGTCAGTGTTGCTCACCTTAGTTTTTCATATACTGGACCACTCATGCCATTCTAGCAGCATTAGGGGAAAAAAAAGTTAAAATCTATTATACAGGGTGTTTAAAAAATTTTTTAATATTATTTGAGATGTAAATATCCCAGAAACTACCGTACATAGTCTAGGCAAATGAAACTGAACAAGCTTAATGTTGAGTAATATAAGCTTTAGTCCTCAAAATTTGAACGAGAAATTCAAAAGGTATTCAAAAGGATTCTATGAACGATTTCACACATTTTCAATATCTGCGCCGCCTGAGACACGGCACTAACACACAAAAACGCCTTTTCTTTTCCAGTGAATGTCATTTCTATACCTAAAAAGATAAAAACAAAAAAAAACATTAAACACAAAATCTTGACCTGTTTCCGCACATGCTGTTAAAATTTGAGGTCAACTGAACGAGAATTGGCAAAGTTATTAGATTGTGAAATGATATCAAATTTTTTGAAAACACCCTGTGTGATATATGAGAGAGAGAGCGAAAGACCCACCTCTTCACCATTTATTTACTTTTTTCTTGCTGTGCTAATTGCTGAATAGTACTCTTAGACTCTGACCTTTCTGTACCACCATGAGGATACGTTTTTGATCGGACAACAATTTAAGGGCATATGCAAAACGTGGTAAATGAAAAGGTTTTGTGCATTAATGCAAAACCTTTCAAGAGAAGACTGGGGTGCACTCAAGAATAATCCCCCCCAACATAATTAAGAATCAACAGTCTCTTATTTCTCAGTCACTTTACTCTGAGATGCATTTTCTATCATCGCAATTACAGCTCTGCCTCATCACAGTAGTTAGAGTTTTCAAAGAGCAAAGACACTGGCATGGAAAAACGGCAATAATTTGCTCCACTGGCCTCTAAATGTTCAATATTTCGGCAAGCTAGCAGACAGTACGTTCACAAACAAAGCCCTTAGTATCTCTTGTACAATGTCTCCTACAAAAGCACAGTGTTCTCTGGTTTAGTGGCAGTTTCTGCTCTCGTGTGCTGCACTGGTGTTTCATTTCACCGTTGTCTCCGTTTTCTGATAGCTGACTCGGTCCAGCTCTCTCTGTGCTGCTAGGTATTTTTATGCATCTCTTCATTTCTCCATTGTCTCATTTCTCTACCTCACCTCCTCAACTCCTACAGTTGCAGAGGATCTATGCTGGATCTGTGTAAACTTGCAGAGTTATTTTCCTCAAGATATCTCATCAGCACTGAGAGCAAGACCTAATCCCTTCCTCTTTCTCTCCATCAGACCACACGCTGATCTGTCAAACGTGTGATAATAGAATCAAATATGGGCTTACTAAAGAAAGCGAGAGTCTGAGTGACTGAATAGCACATGAGTGTGTGAATGAGCTTGTGTGTCCTTTACTGGGCTACAAAGAACAGGAGTTGAGACAGCTTCAGCATATACGCGTGTGTGTGTTGGTAATGCAAATCATATTTTATCAGCATGATGACAAGGAGTGCAGCAGATTAATGAATTAAACCAGGACTCCTTCCATGTGAGAAACCAGCAGGGGTCTCTGCACCTAGAAGGGAGAAACGATCTCACAACACTGACAACTTACTGCTACTAAAGATGATTACAGCTTCTGGTTATAGCCACAAGCAACCAGAATTATCCCCAAGCACTAATGTTTTGTACTAGGATTGCTAGAATTGTTTTAAAAACCATAATTTTAGGGTAATATAGACATCATGACTTTGATAAAGGTTTAAACCTGCAAGACAAAAAAAGCGCCAAGCCCACAATAAGGAGTGACAAACAGGAAATGAATATCTTCCAGTGAACAGTTCCTCTTGCCTGTATGTCCATAAAAGACCATTTCCAGTCCTATGTGAAAGGTTCTTTTCCCAGCAGATGTCAGAAGCCCAGTGCCTCCCCACCACCCATCTCCCTGCCACAGGAAACAGCTCACAAGCAGAGAAGCTGCCTTCCTGTTTTCAAAGAGTCTCCTATGGCATGCCGAGCTGCTTCCTGCTCTCTCTCTCTCTCTCTCTCCACCAACATCTGGCTCTCCTCCAACAGTGCAGCTGTGCTGCATTGTCAAAATGAATCATGGCACTATCCAAACGAATATGAATGTGAATATGTACACCATAGAACCTGCAAACAATCACTTCGAAGATCAGCCTGGTATTAAAGACTGATCTAACAGCTAGCAAATTTTGATCTACCCAACTTGAATATACACCGATTTTTTTCTTCTTTCGTCATGTTTGGTGGCCTATCCCAGGAGTATTATTTGGAGCCTGTCTCTTTACCGTTGGGTATAAGGTGGGAACACACCCTGGATGAGATGCCAGTCTATCTCAGTGCTTCGATTTATGCAGTAAGACTGTAATGCAATGATATCTGTATTAGTTTAGTGCTCCAAATATCCATAGCTGTATGTAGGTTCAGACTGAAACTTGAAGTAGGTGTAGCCTGAACCAGAAAGGCTGGCAAAACACTGGACAACACTTGAAAAAACTCTCAGAGGTAGAAATACCAGCATGGTCTGTGAACTCTAGCTCTGAAAGTTCAGCTCCTTCACTTAAGATACATCACTCAAGCTCATGATTAATTACGCAAGAGATGTCGGACAGTTTTTGTTCCCATTCATAGAGGTTTTTTTTTTTGCTTGTACCCGACTCTGATTATTTTTCTTGTTCCATTTCCAAAAATATAAGGAGAGTAGTAGCCTAATTCAAACCACTGCAACCCTGACCAGGCAGTTACTAAGGATGCTGAAAATGCATCAAGCAGTGCTGCATGTTCATGTTTATAAATAAACAAGGTCTTTGTCCAGTGACAGCCTGCTTGCACTTGCATGCAAGTACAAACCTCCTGGCTTTCACGATTTTTGTTGTGTCTTGTGTCTGGTCCCATGCTAGTCCCAGTGCACACCTCTAGATGCTTTCTGGCAAGAAAGCTGTATAATGTGTATAATGCATTGGTATTTGGTTACATCCCCAAAACCTAGTGCATATTGTCCAAATTTAAAAATAAAATATCGATATCTCAGGGAGTGTTGTTTACTTCGCCAGTCAAGACTGTACAATGTTGTGCTAAACTCAGAGGGTGAACATTATAAGCGTATTATATGGCAAACCATGTCTCTATATCAGCCCTGCGATGATCTGGCAACTTGTCCAGGGTGTACCCTGCCTCTCGCCCATAGTCAGCTGGGATAGGCTCCAGCTTGGCCATGACCCCGCACAGGATAAGCGGTTACAGATGATGGATATTATACCTTGTAGAATAAATAGCAAAGGTCCACCCATCCATTATTCATAACCGCTTATCCTGTGCAGGGTCACAGGCAAGCTGGAGCTTATCCCAGCTGACTATGGGTGAGAGGCAGGGTACACCCTGGACAAGCTGCCAGATCATCGCAGGGCCGACACATAGACACAAACAACCATTCACACTCACACCTGGAGTCAATTTAGATCATCTCAGGGCTGACACATAGAGACAAACATCAATTCAGACAATTTAGAGTCACTAATTAACCTAACCTGCGTGTCTTTGGACTGTGCAGGAAACTGGAGCACCCAGAGGAAACTCACACAGACACGGGAGAACATGCAAACTCCACACAGAAAGGCCCCCATCTGCTGCTGGGCTCGAACCCAGAACCTTCTTGCCTTGAGGCGACAGTGCTAACCACTGCATCCCCGTGCCACCAATAGCAAAGGTAGTAAATACATTTTCCCCACAGCACTACTGGTGAACTGCTGATTGTCCTTATCTCAGTGACAGTAGGTCATATTGTGGACCAAGTACAATGTTAAACCATTACATCTGTGTGTTCCTCTGTACTTTTGAATTGGTCTCAGTATCAGTGTCTAAGTTATAAAGTTCAACCTGTGGTCATCACTCACAGTGATGGATCATGTAGAATAAGCATAAAACATTTTCTGCATCACTTAACCTTGTTTATGGCACCTTACTTAATCAATGCATCAGTGTATGAAGGTTGGACATTTGATCTCAGGCATGACAGATGTGTCAGTTGGACTTCACAGTCCTTTTCCTCTGCTCCATTTTCTTCATTTTAAGTGAATGTTTTGTGAAAAATGTGAAAGTGGAACTAATTGGAGAGCCTGTGGCAGCCAAAGTGCTTTCACCTTCAGTTTAACTCCTACTGACAATTCTCCTCAAGCAGACTTGTCCATGATTGTGTTATGGTGTTTTTTACAATTCCGAAGGTTGCTTACTTGTAAAATAAAAAAAGACGTCTTGCTATACATGTATTCTCATATGCAGTCTATTCCAGAATTATTGGCACTGCTTGTGAAAGTTATTTAAATGTAAAATGATGCTTTTTTTCCCCTGCAAAACACTCATTTCAATATTATTGGCATCCTCACAATTAATATGTACTAAAGCCTTCGAGACTCAGATGGCCAGTTTAACCTCCTGCCAGAGACTTATTTATTCTCTTCATATGGTGTCTTTTGAAAGCCTCTGTTTGTGTATTAAAGAGGTACAGGTAATAGGTTGTAATGTTAGAGCATATATTAATTCTGTGATATGATAATGTATAAAAGGTGTGGTAAAGCATTACAGAAGAAGTGATACAATGGAATGTTCTGTCTTCTTTAATTTCTTGACTAAGAAAAGACTTCCTAAATGTGATGAGAGCTTCCAGTGTGATGCGAGTTGATTAGAAGCACTAAACAACTCATTAACACTTGTTTCCATTTATTAGGTTTTTAATTAGGCATACCATCTTCCATTGCGTATCATGACCCTGGGGATTATTCTATTACACATATAAATGAATTACTCTGTTTTGGTGTACATAGTACAAGTGTACATAGAATATGATTAGTAAAATGAGTACTTACTGAAAGTACATACCAATTCACAGACATTTAAAAAAAATCCTTTATTTGTTTCTCGCCCACAATTACTGTCCTATTATTGTGTAGCTGTGTTGCATTCATTCCCTTTCAGAAATATCTCCAGAAAAGTAAAGCCTTCTTTCTTATTAGAAGCAAGCTCGATTATGCTCAGCAGATGGCCCTTTCCCAAGAGCGCTCAGTCAGTCAACAGTCAGGCTGCCCAGGGGAAATTTGTCCAAGGGTAAAAACCAAATCTATTTTTTTTTTTTGTAAGAGCCTTAACTAAAAGAAAGTATGCATAAATATAAATCAGTGATGCTGTTCCTGGAATGATAAGCACCTGCTTTGTATTGGGGTGTGGCAATATGGTGCAGTTATTGTTTCCTTTGGGGATGGGGAGGTGAAAGTAGCCAAAGCAATTCACCTTCTTTCAACAAATGAATACTGACTTGGGGGAAAAAAAACTGACACCCTGTGAACCTGCAGTAAATGGAAAAATGGAAATTCCATTACAACTCAATTACACCAGACAATATGAGAAAACAAGAAACAATGGCATGCAGAAATTAAATAGTACTGTCGTGGGCTTCAGTTACCGTACAAAAGACTGGAAAGAAAGAACAATGTCAGAAAAGGAGAAGGCAGTACAATGCAGGAATGAGCATTTAGTAATTTATTTTTACCTCTGCACCTGAACACACACTAATGTTGCTTATTGATGGTAAACTAGTGACCTTTTGGTAATGATCCAAGAACACAAGCAAACATTAACTAATGTTAACTAAAGATATCTAATAGATCTATTTACAGTGAGGATAAATACGTAGAATGCTTTGTTTTTGTTATATATTATAACGTGAGTGTTTTACTGGGAAATACGGCACTTGTATATTTCGTACGAGCTATATCCAGGACATGGAGATCCAAAACCATGACATGTCACTTGTGAGGAAATTGATTAATTGTTTTGATAAATTTGGGTCCTTTTTTTTTGTGAATGTGTTTATATAATAAAAAGAAAATCACACATTGGCTTGAAGATCTCATCTCATTATCTGTAGCCGCTTTATCCTGTTCTACAGGGTCGCAGGCAAGCTGGAGCCTATCCCAGCTGA
>JAODLJ010000002.1:17754265-17765286 GCA_027576115.1 Cathorops melanopus
GCTCTAAATTGACCGTAGGTGTGAATGTGAGTGTGAATGGTTGGTTGTCTCTATGTGTCAGCCCTGTGATGACCTGGCGACTTGTCCAGGGTGTACCCCATCTCTCGCCCATAGTCAGTTGGGATAGGCTCCAGCTTGCCCGCGACCTGACACAGGATAAGCAGCTACAAATAATGGATGGATGGATGGATTCTGTTCTTAATTAGAATCAATATAACAACTGTTACATTCACCAATTATAGCACTGAGCCATGATTAGTGTTCTGGAGGTCATTTGGGTCGACATTTAGAGATTCCATGGGTTAGGAGGCCTTTAAGTCCTTTATACTTCAAAAGGTGACATTTACAAATCCTTCTGGGAACTCCCAGAGCAGAAACCGACAGAATTCAAAGTGTTTCAGTGGTACTCGTCATTTCAACAGATCACATTTGGAATATTGAGCAGATTTCTTGACCCACAAGTCTTTCTTCAACATTTTAATGTTTGCTGACTTCTAGCACACGGTGAACTTTGGAACTGCAGCATTATTCAGCACATTGCAGACTTGGTTTCAGAAAGTTGGAAAGCCTCACTGAGAAACAGCTGGTCTGTACTGAGGACTGTACAAACAATGGCTTTCAATGGCTCACTATGCACACACTAAAACATATCACGGTCATGTTCAAAATGTTTTCTGGTAGTAAATTCAGCACTAGTTTGGAAGCTTTTGCTGGATAGTTCTCTAGTGCCTTTAGATGGGAGCTTAAATGATAATTCTTCTCACAAGTGTGTGATATTTGCTATTTGTGGCTTCACCCAAGCCTCTGTCTTTCTGGTTTTCTACTGTTTGCCCTGTCTAATTTGATTTTTTTTTTCTAAAATGTCAGATGAAATGTCTCGTCTTTGCTAGGAATTTCAACAACAATCCCTAGTCAAGAACTTCCATCGTTATTCCCAGTGTCAGTAAAAGTGAATTCTAGACAAAATGAACTATTTGTTTCTAGCAACAGCTGATACCCATTATAATTGTAGGCTAAAATGAGATTTTTATTGGAAGCTTCAAATCAGCACTGAAACTCAATTAAAGTAACCTACATGTGGGGTAAGAAGCCTATTATTAATGTATATTTTTCATCATGGGTTCAGACGTCATTGCTGTCACCACCTCTGCAGTCATGAGCACAGAGTGCCATATTTTCTTTGCCTCTGAATATTTGACTAACAAGTGAACCTAGCTTGATAATTACATCAAGAACATCATGTCTGTATGCTACAGGGAAAATAGGCCAAACACACTGCATTATGACACAGGAAAACATTCATCTACATTGCGTATATATCCTTATTTATTTTGTGATGGTACAAATAAATGGTGTGTACTGCTAATGTAATTCCATTTTTTTTTATTACAGACATGGCAAGATGTGACAAAAACGACCATTTATTGCTTAAAAACGGCACACCCTAAAATATATGCTTCCAAATAAAATAAAATAACTTCTATAAACTGAAATGTTAACATTACCAGATACACAATATGAAACACACAACCTATTACAAGTCCTTCTCGCCACAGCAGCTGATTGGCTAATTAGTCCAGGAAGGGCCAGATGGCTGGAGAGGAGGGACAGATGGGAAATGTAGGCGAGAACAGGAAGGTTAGCGTGTTACTGTCACACCTCTTGCTTAGCGCCACAGGATGTGGAACTCTGAGAGACAGGAGAGTGGACACTCAGCACACACCAAACTCCGTCTGCAGTTGCGGACCTGAAGCAAGTGTTCCGGTACTGAGGCTGAAGGCTGAGCCATCTGATCTGTGTCATGTATTATGGATCAAAACCAATCTGACAGGGTTTTATCTGAGAGCTCCAAAGGTCAGGCAGGGCCTATATGAATATTATACTGTAAATGTCATCCAGTGTGTGCGTGTGTGAGAGAGAGAGAGAGAGAGAGAGAGCGAAAGCGAGAGAGAGAAAGAAACATGTGCACTATTTCCTGGCATCAGTCAGCAAACTACAGAAAACAAACTCAAAGGACAACCTGATGACACAAGTGTACATACAGTACCAATCAAAAGTTTGGACACACCTTCTAATTCAAAGGTTTTTCTTTATTTTTTCTCATGAAAAGTCACTTCATGTCTTAAAATAATGATGGATATTGTTTCTCTTTACTTAGTTGAGTGGTTTTTGATATAATACCGTATGGATTACTCCGCTTGTGGAATAGGACTGTTTACTGTACTCGCTATTTACTGTTTATTGTTTGGTCTCAAATGCATTAAAAAGGCAAGAACTTGCACTAATTAACTTCTGATGAGGCAGAGCTGTTAACTGAAAAGCATTCCAGGTTACTACCTCATGAAGCTGGTTAAAATAATGCCAATAGTGTGCAAAGCATCATCAACGCTGATGATGCTGATGAACGCTGGCTACTCTGAAGAAACTAAAAATGTGATTTTTTTTCCAACACTTTTTTTGGTTTACGACATAATTCCATACATGTCCGATATATGTCATAGTTTTGATGCCTTCAGTATTGTTCTCCTAGGTGTGTCCAAACTTTTAATTGGTACTGTATACAAACACAAGCCATGTGCAAGCATCTTTTTTTTTTTTAAACATATACAGTATACCCAAACCACTGCACAGACGGTATCTCTTAGGACAGCCAGAGTTTATTCAGAGTTGCTCCATGTGACCTTAGACATCTCGTAGGGCCATTTTACATAATCAGACAGTGGAATTGACACCCAGACACCATGACCAGATTGTATGCCAGACTATATCCTGTTGTGACACATGGTCGGTATCAAAAGGCAGTTCTCTAGCTAATTCCTAAATATAATACCTAAGGGTGTTTGAGGTTTCATAACATGTTTGTATATATGTTAGCATCTGTATATAATATTATTTTGCCAGCAGCAAGTGTGCTCTGGCATAAACAACAGAGAATGTAAGAAAGAGGGAAAAGAAATGTGAGATGAACAATGTTCATTATACACCAATTTTCCACCGGTGGGGTGTCTTGGCAAGACTTCTCCCTGTGTGCTTATTCTGTGCTTTCCCCTTATCTCTCTGTCCAATGCCCTTGCAGCTGTTCGCCGTCCAAATTGGTGGAGGGGGGGAAAAAGCTGCCTTCATTTGGTGAATATTTCTGCATTTGCTCTCCATGTCCTTTGAGTATTTGTTTTTGTGGTTACACGTGCCTGTACCCTCTACTAATTTGGCTCATCACCTGTGGCCGATATCTTCTTCCTGTCTTACCCTCAGGGAATTTCCAGCCATTTTGAAATGCGCTTGGGATTCCATTGGAAGCGTGCTTTTCTTGAAGATTTTTTCCCCCCATAATATCTCAAACATTTCTAATATTTCTTTTTTTTTCCACATCTTAGGCTAGGTTGATACAACAGGTGCACCAAAGAAAAATGTTTTTATTAAAATATAGAGGAATATTACTGCGTGTGTAGACAGCACAGGCCAAGCCCCCCCCACCACCACCACATATTATGTAAGTTACATCACTGACATCACTGCTGTATTCCTTTTTTCAGTTACATTCGTTTTACCCTGCTAAACTACGTTGCAGCTCAGGACTTCTGCACACGTGTGTATGTGTTTTATTTACTTACTTTATCTTGCATTTTATTTCTATCCTTTTTTATTGCTGCTGTTCTCTCTGAGTGCTACCAAATAAAGCTTTGTTGCATCACTACAATGACAAAGCCTCATCTATGTATGTTATTTGCAGCAAATAAAATACTGCTGTCTTTTGTCTTTGTCAGCAGACTGGCAGTAGTGGAAAAAGTGCTGGCTGTTGAGAGAAACGTAAGATGTTGTACATTATTATTTTGTATCTGGGGTGTCAGGGTATGATACGGTAGTGTACAGAAATATTTCAGCCCAGCATTTAAGCAGCTCAAATAAATATCTGAGACTACACAAAATATAAATGCTCCAGAACAGATTACCTTATTAAATCAATAAACCGCACAGGAAGATTAAGTTGCATAATTACTAAGGTGTTGCTTTATTACTCCAGATATTTGGCATGCTGAACTTGACAATAAATGTCCTCGATATGAAATGTTTATTATATCAGCTTTAATGCCACACATATATTCAATTATGACTAAAGTGGATTTGTTGTAATAAACTCTAGCATCCAAACCATACACTAGGCCTACATATTTTCTTATAAACATATACATAGCCTAGAATTCAGAATCTAGTGATGACCAGATATAGCTGCCACTTCTGGCTCTGCACAACCCACCCAAGCATGACGCAATTTCACAGTGGGTTACCATCCAACATCAAAATTTCAAAAGGCAGAACGAGGGGGCGAGAGGGAGAAAAATAGAACAATGCGTCTGATTTTTTGTCGCAATAACGCCATAACACCCCCCAACCCCCCACCTAAGCAGAAGCTGAACAAGCTCAGATAGGCTTTGAAGGCTCCGTTTGTCAGCAGGGACAGATCAGGTCAAAATGAGAAGAAAGAATGGCAGAAGAGAATCTGCAGTGGGACTGGAAATAGCCCATGTTCCCCATAAAAATTTGGCATTGGAAGGAAAAAGGCAAAATAATGAAAGAAATGCCACCAATTTATTTTGGTGATATAATTCTGGCCACCAGATAACAGAAATTTGCCTTAGATATGCTGATGTGTCCTTATGCAACCACACGCTCACGCACAAATAAATAGGTGTATAATGGATTGTGTTTGATCATCGAGATGCATTTCATTTATTTTCATGTCCTGCCATTATGCAGAGGAGCAGTACTGAATTACGGCCAAACCAAAACCTGGAACCTGAACGGCTTTCCTGTTTCATAATAATGTATGTCTGTGTGTGTGTGTGTGTGTGTGTGATCAGAGATAAAGCAGACTTGCCTTTAACTGTAAGTGGCCTTAGAATGCAGTGGGAGTAATCTTAATATTACTGTATAAAGGTTAATACAATTTTAATTGCTTGTGAAATTAAGTGGCCTTGTCTAATTTAAGTTTTACAACCATAAAATTTTTAACTAAGAGAATGTTCTTACGATTAATGGATATTATTGGGGATTGTGTCATTTTAAAGAAATAACATCGCGCGCGTGATATATAAACACAATAATATATATATAAATAAAATACACACACACACACACACATATATATATATATATATAAAATTTGCAAGCATATGTATATACAGAAACATTTCTACAGGGCATGGCATCTATTTATGCAAAAGTTCTGTATTTTGACTTTTGGAATGTTAGAGAAACACATTTGGGATGTTAAATGTCCCTCAGATTAAAAGAGAGGAAAANNNAAAGAAAAGGACCAAAACGAAGGCGAAAAGAGAAAGCTGGTTTGACAGTCATCCCTCTTAACTGTTCTATCAGAGATCTCTCACTCCTCTGCAACTGCCGTTTTTTCCTCACTCCATCACTCCCTCTTTCTTTCACACACACTCTTGCTTTCTCTCACACACATGCACACACAAAATCACAGGCAGAAAGATCTCAGTTTCCACCCACACTGTGACAGAGTAGGGAAGGCTTTTAAACAAGCGTCACACTCTCACAAGCCTACTGAGATGAACACACTCTCACAATGTATACACAGACCAAAAAGTACACAATCTCACACCTCCCTGAGCAATCCCATCAAAACATGTATACATGTAACCATCAATAAACACAGACCTCTTCCAAACGCACCTTCACCATCACATTCCTACACACTGTTCTCCGTCCTGCGTGCCACCCACATCCCCCCAAAAAACATGGGCATACTTTCATATACGTCTCCAATCCTCCACACACATACAGATGTGCCACATACACAAACACCACATCACATAGTGCCTGAACTGTAACTGCGCCATAACTGCTCTCCTGAAAACTTTCTGGAGATTTCTAGACACTCCCATCTTTAACAATGAAAAGTAAAACATTTGAGCAGAACAGAAACAGCACCAGCATCACACTAAGCTCTCGATCCATTACCATGGATTATATAGCTATAGAGAGAGAGCTCATGGAATTTTTATTCTATGAATGACAGTTTCATTAGCTGAAAGGTATGCAGAGAGACTCACCTCTTCTTTTTCTCTTTCTGTTTCCCACTACTCTTTCTCTGTCTTTCTGACTGTCAGGCTCAGGCAGGATTCAGGGAGGAACTGGAGAGAGGGAGACGGAAAAAGAGAGATGGCTGAAGATGGATCCTCTTCTCTCAACCTCCTGGGAGATGCAGAGGATTTTCTTTAGTTCTGGCTTTTTTCTTCTGCTATGCTTCACTCAGCTCAGCTTGCATCTGACTGTAGGAGAGAATGAGTGTGTGTATGTGTGCCCGTATGTGTGTATGTGTCTCTGTGTGTATTTGTACGAACGGTGCATGTGAAGCAAGCATGCATTCTCTCCTCGAAGAGAGACAGAGGAACCCCCCCACCTCTAAAACCCCTGTAGGTGTGAGTCATCTGCTCTCAGCCAATCACAATTGAGATGACTGACTTTAATTAAAATCGCAAGGGGGCTCAGAACGAGAGAGACAGGGGTGGGGGGCAGTTGATGGGGTATAATCAAGTACAGAAAAAGAACATGAAGGAGATGGACATGGGGTAAAGGGGGAGAAGAGTATGAGAGGACTACATGCGTACACACAGAAAGGGAGGGAAAGAGAGAGGGAAAAATCCCTTACAGTAGTTCTTATGCCTTTCTCCACATTTCGCAATAAATGACAAGTGGCCTTTGTGAATTTGATAGCTTGAGGTAATTTAAATGAGTGTTCTAATGTCAACATGCCCCCTGGGTGTAAAAGCATTATCTTCCCTGTGAAACACAACCTTGCATGACAACACAGTCATATCATTATTATAATTTCCATTTTCCCAAATGGAAAATGCATACTGAATTTTAGCTTGAACTAAATAGATTACACTCTCAGCAACAAACACATCCATCCATCCATTATTCGCAACCGCTTATCCTGTGCAGGGTCGCGGGCAAGCTGGAGCCTATCACAGCTGACTATGGGTGAGAGGCGGGGTACACCCTGGACCAGTCACCAGATCATCGGAGGGCACATATAAACAAACAACCATTCACACCTCCGGTCAATTTAGAGCAACCAATAAACTGCATGTCTTTGGGGGAAACTGGAGTACCTGGAGGAAACCCATGCAGACACAGGCAGAACATGCAAACTCCACACAGAAAGGCCCCTGTTGGCGACTGGGCTTGAACCCAGAACCTTCTTGTGCTGTGAGGTGACAGTGCTAACCACTACACCACCATGCTGCCCACAACAAATACATCAACCCTAAAATTCGAACACAACAGCAGAAGAACAGGTTGAATAACCAAGCTAAGAATGGTAGGAATGGTGGCTGTTGATTCACCAATATAGGGGGGACTGAATGCATCTTTAATATCATTCCAGATTTACAGAAGGACTGATCATCAGACGAATGTCCACCAAGCATGTAGCCTGAAAGAGCTGGACATTAATTCAGTAACTCTTACTGCATGCACACCTCCAGCAGGCCACTACTTACACTACTTACAGCAAGCTCAATAAATCATAATCACTTTCATGCCAAGGGGAAAAAAGAAGTGAGCAAAAGAGAGAAAGCACAACAAACAAAAGGAGCTAAAGATTAGAAAGAGAATGCAAAATACCGCTTAGACCAAATCACCACCTGAGATGCTCTCTACAAAGAAATGGCATGCTGTTCACTTTTGAGATTCTGCTGCTTGTTTAATAACCTCATAACCTTCCAATAGTCAGGTACATGTACTAAGAACAAAAGACCTCATTGACAGAGATACGAACAGCATATACAGTCAATGGAACAGATAAATGGAATGATTTATTGTAAACCCTAAGTAAGCTGAAGTAACCTCCTACCTCTTTTTCATAGTACCTTACCTTAAAATCCCTTCATACATTTAGGCTTGGGTATTTCTCATGTCTATATCTGCCTGAACCCCAACAAGAAGCTCTACACCTGCTCTCAAAGCTGGGGCCCTCTGATGACGTGGAAGCATTCCTCTACATGTTCAAGTAAACAGCTCACCATGAAGGCTGGCCTATGGAGAAATGGGCCCATAGCCTAGCCCCCCCCCCACTAACTGGTGAGTCTCGATTGGCAGACTACACCCTCCCACCAGTCTATGCTAATGACTACACCATATTAAAAGGGGAAATTCTGGCCCAGTGTGGTCTCTCCCCGTTGGGTGTGGGCAGAGTTTCACCACTGGAAATACCAGCCAAACATCACTCCCTGGAGCCAGATGGACATGCTGCTCTGAACCACGAAGCTCTGGCTCCAACCCAACCCAACCCACGAAGCACTGGCTCCAACCCAAGCTACATTCCACCACCCAGGTCACAGAGAAGCTTGTAATGGACCAGTTTGTCTGCTCCATCCCCCTGCTGAGTGCATGGCCATCAGGATGAAAACGCACAAGACACCAACACAGCTGGTGGAAACCCTAGAATGCACATTAGCTGCCTTAGAAATCACCAAACTTCTAGCCCTTCCAAGATCTCACAAGCCCTGACAGCCACCCTGACCCTCAGCATGGAGCGAAACCGGCCGGCAGGAACATACTGCCAGAAGGCCCACAGGCTCCTCACACCATAATCAGCCCATGCCAACTGCCTTCGAGTTTGCCACCCTGGGCCCAGCAAGAAAACCCTGGCTGACGGGCTGTCTGGTACATTCCATCCCCAACACCCAGGTCTAGCTAAAGGGACAGCCTGTCAGCACCCTCTTAGACTCAAGGACCACAATCACCCTAGTCTGGCCCACCATACTTCCCAACATAATAAAGAACATAATAGGTTGAGACTGGCCCAGATTCCCAGCAGAGCTGCCACCCAGCTGGAAAAGAGAGTGCCCAAGTCCACCTACAAACGAAAGACACTGTCCTGCTCTGCCCCAAACCCTTTGCCTGGCCAGAGACCAACACAAGCTCACAGAGGAATCAACCAAAGGTGAATCTAACATCCTGGCTAACCCACTCTCGTGTGCATACACAGGTGACCCGAGAAGGGAACTTTGGCTGGGAGCAGAAAGATCATCACAGGCTTAAATACTGTTGAAGGCAGGTGTGTCTAGTAGAGGGTAAAGACCAACACCAATGCCTGGCCAACCCCATCCCAACACATACTTTATAATCAATAAAGGTCTCCTATACTACCCTGCAGAATGATGCGGCCAGACCCCCAATCTCCTTGTGATGCCTCGCTCAAAGGTCAATATAACCTTGCACCTCGCACACACCAACCCCCTAGGAAGTCACCTGGCTGCCCATAATACTCTAGGTTTCACTGCCCCAGTATAGAAAAAGGCAAGAACTTCCATCACTGTTGCCCTCAGTACCAGTGCACCATCCCACAGAAGCCTGCCCCAGCTCCCCTAATTCCTCTAACAATCTTGGGGGTCCCTCTTTGAGAAAGTGGGTATGGATCTCCTGGGTCCTCTCCCAAAGTCCGCAAGGGTAATGGGTATATCCTGGTAATGGTCGATTATGCTACACACTACCCCAAGGCAGTCCCCTTTCAGAAAGTAACTCCAAAAAAAAAATGTCACCAGAGAGCCAATTCTGCTGTTCTCCTGGGTTGGTCTGCCAAAGAACCTGCTCACTGACCAAGGTATTCTTTTCATATCAAAATTAATGATGGATGTGTGCCGGCTGTGTCCGGACCTCCGTTTACCACCCCCAAACAGATGGGCACATTGAGCACTTCAATCAGACCCTGAAGAAGATGCTTTGGTGAGTCATCAATGAGCAGGGGAGAAACTGGGACCTTCTCTTGTATGCTCTCTTTTTGGTGAGAGAAATGCCACAGGCCTCTACGAGGTTCACACCCTTCAAGTTCCTGTTTGGGAGATGACCCCAGGGCTTGCTTGACGTAGTGAAAGAGACCTGGGAGGAACAGCCATTGCCCTTTTGCTCAGTTGAGTATGTGCAGAAGATACAAGTGCACATCGATAAGGTAGCTCCCATCGTCCACCAGCACATGCTCGATGTCCAAGCCAAGAAAAGCTGAGTATACAACTGTCTGACCCAGTCCCAGAAGTTTTAGCCAGGCGGCTGTGTGCTCTTACTGATACCAACCACAAGTTTCTCACCCACTGGCAAGGGCCCTACACCATCATAGAGCACATGGGCTTGATCAACTACAACCTGCAACAGTCTGGTAAGAAAAACCTTTCAACTATACTGCATAAACCTCCTTAAGCACTTCCACTCCTGTAAGCAAATGCTTCTGCTCTCACATCTCACAGGGTCACTAGGGTGTATCCTGGCCCAACTTAATGGCGCCAATGGCCCACCATGAGGTGAGATCCCCCCATCCCCCAGAATCACCATCAAACAGCACCCCTACCACATCCCAGAGTTGTGGTGCCCAAGCCTGACAGCTCACTCAGGATCTGTAATGACTTCTCCCATCTAAATCAGATCACTGAGTTCAACTACAACCCTTCTCCCAGAGTGGACGACCTCAGACACCTGAGTATATACACATTCAGATGAATATGCCACCCCTGAGAGCACAGGCCAATTTTGATTTCTTGAGCCACAGATGACTGTGGCATCATGAGGATTCAAACTAGCAATCTCTGGATGATAGGGCAAACACTGTTCTGTTGCACCACTCAGGAGCCTACATTATTTTCTATTATAGCTGGGATAGCCTGTATTTACAAGTATAACCAAAACGTGAATCTATATTATCTTCAGAATAGCTTTGTGATGATGGAGCCGAGGGGCATTGTTGCTCCAAAAACACATTTTAGTAGCCAAAATGCCCACCTGCCCACCAAAGACACCAATTCATGTAATGATACTGAAGTATGTAAATTATGGTTTTCAGCAGTGAACTCTCAACTTTCATTAACACAAAATGATTTGTTCTGTACTAGCACTGTCACCTCACAGCAAGGTGGTTCTGGGTTCGAGCCCAGCGGCCAACAAGGGCCTTTCTGTGTGGAGTTTGCATGTTCTCCCTGTGTCTGCATGGGTTTCCTCTGGGT
>JAODLJ010000002.1:17829776-17842561 GCA_027576115.1 Cathorops melanopus
ATAAACACCATTAACAAAAGGCTTGACTAAACAGATATGTTTTCAGCCTAGACTTAAACACTGAGACTGTGTCTGACATCAGCATTTATTCTATCCACATTGACTGGATATAAGCAATCACGCACTCTAATTGGCTACTCTACTACTAGGCTATCAGCTGATATACCGTGAGTAGAGAAAAACAAAATGGCGGCGCATGAACCAACCAAGGACAAAATAAAAACCCTACTCAAAAACAAACCCCCAAAAATTATCAAGTATTTAAAAGAAACAGGAATAGCTAAAAGAATAGGGTTTTTTTGTTGTTGTCGTCCCCCCACCCCCAATATCTCCTGTTCCACACTCCAGCCCAGTCGGTGGTGGTAATGCACCTTTAAGTTAGTTTGCCAAGCGCCAAAAAAACCCTAAAGAAGAATAATGAAGAACCCCCCCCCAAAAAAAAGCAACAAAATGTGGAATAAAAAGTATTTGATGGTAAGAATGCATCTTTTTTTAATTTTTCAATAATTATTATTATAACAGCATTTTTCACAAGTTGCTACCGTCATTTTGCCGGTTTATTTACATTATAAGCGGAAATGATTTTGTTGGACATTTTGTATAAAGTTATTTATTGTATTTGCAAAAAATCAAAATCAAAATGCTCCGATTCTCAAAATCGAGTGAATGTGGATAGAATAAAACAGTTACTCCACTCAATCTTGTCGTACATGGCTTATAGGTACTGTAACTCGTCGCGCTGCGCCTCGTCAGCTATCAGCTCATGTATGACTCGATTTCATGGAATAACTGTTAAATACTGATGCTGCTGTTCAGAAGATGTTTTAAAAATATATTTGCTGTACTCCTTGACCACCTTCTGGAGTTCCAGGTACTGTACTGCAGCCAAATTACAACAGATTGTTAACTTATCGAATGAACTATTGTAATGCTTGTTCAACTGTGACTATCAGTGGTTGGGAAATATACCTCTGTCGTCATATATTGCATGTATGCCATATATTATTGGTTCCATTCTGAGATATACACTTCTGATACTTATATTCAGCACAAAACCTTAAAAGACACCTAGGTCTTGTTATAGTGCCAGTCTATAGACAGTATGTAACCCAGTTTCCTAATTTTATTAAGCTAATTTAATTTAATTAAAAACATATTTGTAATTTTATTTTCCTATCACTTTCTTTGGTCTCTGGTTCACCAAACTGTTTATTTGAAGTTATTTGGTTGGTTTATGTGCCTGTCAAGGTTAATTAATTGTAATTGGTCAAATCACCCAGTAGCGTAATGCTATTAGAGGGCAGTCACAGTAGTACACACCGGAGCAGTGAGAGGAGCATATGCAAACGAATTAGAGATGAGAAGTAAATCCCTTGGCGGTTATTTCACAAAAGGTGGTTCTAACTGTTTAAAAGTGTTCAGAAGTGATACTGGAGGTGACTGAAGCGACCTGAAGCTTGTTGACATAGGTTTATTGTATGCGGACCGTCTTGGTGAGTTCAATTTTAGCTAAGCTAACATAGCTAATGGCGGTAGCCTGTGTCACTCCGTCATGCTGTGTGCTTGTATGTGTCTGCTCACTGGTTAATGTGCAACATGCTAACTACGATAGTTACTACTGTGACATGATAAAAGCTTTCTTTTCTATTAAAGTGCGCACATTTCAATGTCAATATGAAGAAATTGAGTGTGAACTGTAGCTGTATTTTTTTTTTGTAATTAATTTGATAATTTTTGAGTACAATTAACATCATTAGTGTTCTGTAGAACAAGGTTGGTTAAAAACAGTGTTCATTAGTGTAAGAAAAGGTTTAAATATTGTCAGTAAACCTGCTCTAGACACACAAACGACAAACATGGACATTCAAGACTACAATCCCCAAGATTCACAGCACCCTCTGTCTCCTTAATTAGCCCTTCTCCTACTTAAACCACTCTCACACTCCACTCCAATGCAAAGTATCGTTCTGTTTTCACCCAGTTCATACCAAGCCTTGTTATTCTCCATCTGCCTCTTGATTTTCTGACCTTTGCTAGCCTTATTTCGTTTACACTTTTTGTCTCTTCTTCACTACATTGTTTGCCGATCGCCCGACCCTTGCTTGTTTCCTGACCTCGCTTCTTGTCTATCATTTTGGCTTCGTCGACAGTCTGCTTCCCCGCTTTCCTTTGCATTTACATCCATAAGTGCCTGCACTCTGACAGGATACTTCACCATCATGGATGTAGTGGAAGAGGTGAAGTGGACTGCTTTGAATGCTCAGGGACGCTTGCTGGGAGAACGTCAACAGATGCTAGCGGATCTTAACACCCGTCTAACGCAGCTGACCACCGTGATGTTGCAGGCCCTCCTACCGCACCGAGTCTCTTCCTAGCTCTGTGCTACAACTTCCTACTCCCGAGAAGTTTGCTGGAGACGCCCTCGCTTGTAAGGGTTTCTTGTTTCAAATGTTCCATGTATTTCGCCACCATGCCAAATCGCTCCAATAAACATAAGATCGCTAAATTCCTTTCTTTCCTCTCTGGCAAAGTGCTATGCTGGGCAAGTGCAGTATGGAGCAAAGACCACGAACAAACCACATCATATGAGCAAGTTCTCTCGATGTTCAAAAGAGTTTTCGACCATGAACTGGAGGCTATTGAAATTGGTGAAAGTCTGTTTACCATTTCACAAGGTTCCCAAAGTGTGGTGGAATATGCTCTCGACTTTAGAACATTAGCAGCAGCCAGTGGATGGAATGATCCCGCTTTGAAAGCCGTCTTCTGCCAGGGTCTACGTTCCGCTATTCTCAGTGAACTAGCGTGCCGGGACGAACAACTCACGCTGGACTCGCTTATCGATTTGGCCATCCGACTTGATCATCTGTTGGCTCACCGCCCCACCATTCAGGAGGGCGTTAAGCCTATCACAGCTTCCAAGGACAGCTCGCCCATGGAGATTTCACGCACCAGGTTGTCACGCTCTGAGCACGAAAGTAGGAAAAAGGAGGGGTTGTGTTTCTACTGCTGGAGCTCTGAGCATCAGCTCAACCACTGTCCCATTCGTCCATCCCATACAGCTCCAGCTGAAGGTTCTACATGCTCCGAGTCCAGTGAGAAATTTTAAGTCCAAGTCTTTTAAAATCCCAGTACTACTGAAGCTGACCGACTCCACACACCTACTGTGTGCTTTTATTGATTCGGGGCGGAAGGGAACTTTATCAGCCATTCCATCATGCAGAAACTCAACCTGCCCACGATCCCATTAGGGAACGCTCAGCATTAGGACCGTTGATGGAGGACCAATAGGAGACAGCCTCATCACTTCGCGGACCACACCGCTTCACATCCAAGTGGGCATTCTACATTCAGAACAGATCTCACTCTATGTCACTCACACAGTAAGTCATGACCTTATTCTCGTTTATCCATGGCTACAGCTTCATGATCCCTTGATTTCATGGCAGAGCAAGGAAATTCTTCAGTGGTCTCAAACTTGTTTCAATAACTGCATCTCGTGTCTCCAAGTCAATCTTTCCTCCACCACTGTAGAGAGTCCTCAACCTGACTCCTTGGACAGCATCCCAGAGTGCTACATGGATTTGCAGGAGGTCTTTAGCAAAGGAAAGGCATGCGGACTACCACCACACCGGCCCTATGACTGCACTATTGTCCTTCTGCTAGGCACGTCACCTCCACAGGGGTGCATCTACCCCTTGTCCCAGAAGGAACACGCCGCCATGGAGGAGTACATTCAAGAGGCCCTTAAGCAAGGAGACATCCGCCCGTCCAAGTCTCCCGCTTCTGCAGGGTTCTTTTTCGTGGAGAAATGAGGCAGCGGACTCTGACCATGCATTGATTACAGAGGGTTGAACAAAGTATCAGTAAAATACCCTTATCCCCTTCCTCTAGTTCCTGCGGCACTAGAACAGCTTCAATCGGTTAAGATTTTCTCCAAGTTGGATTTAAGAAGTGCATACAACTTGATCAGGATCAAAAAGGGCGATGAATGGAAGACTGCCTTTAGCACAACTGCCGGCCATTTTGAATACCGGGTGATGCCGTATGGCCTTTCTTCAGCACCTAGTGTGTTCCAAAGCCTAATTAACGATGTGCTATGGGACACACTAGGCAGTTTTGCCATCACATACGTTGACGACATCCTGATCTGCTCCACAGATGAAGAAAGTCACAAGAAGCATGTCAGAGCCATCCTGAAACGCCTACTTGAAAATCACCTCTATGTCAAAGCCGAGAAATGAGAGTTTCATCAGGTTCGAATCTCCTTCCTAGGATACATTATAAGCACCGAAGGAGTTAGCATGAACAACTCCAAGGTCTCTGCGGTTACGTCCTGGCCCACACCTACTTCAGTAAAGGAACTTCAGCATTTTTTGGGGTTCGTGAACTTCTATCGTCGATTCATCAGGGGTTTCAGCACTATAGCTAACCCCCTAACGACCCTTACTAAAGAAAGGCCCAAAGCACCTCCAGTGGAACCCCAAGGCCGAGGAGGCATTTCAAGGTCTCAAACAAGCCTTCACATCTGCTCTGATCCTCCAGCATCCAGACCCCATCAAACCTTTTATGGTAGAAGTGGTTGCATCTGACACTGGAGGAGGGGCAATCCTATCCCAGCGGTTTGGTGAGAAACAGAAACTACATCAGATTGTGTTCTTCTCGAAAAAACTTTCTGCAGAGAGGAACTACGAAATCGGCAACAGGACGCTGCTTGCCATTAAACTTGCTCTCAAAGAGTGGCGGCATTGGCTTGAAGGGTCCACTCACCCTTTTGTTATTCTCACAGACCACAAGAATTTGGAATACCTCACGAAAGCCAAGAGGCTAAAACCCTCGTCAGGCCAGGTGGGCACTATTCTTCATGAGATTCAACTTCACCATTTCTTTCTGCCCCGGTTCCGAGAACACCAAGGCTGATGCTCTAGCTCACAGTTTTGGTTCCATGCACCAAGATTCCATAAACTACCCCATTTTTCCAACTCAATGCTTCATGCAATCCATCACCTGGGACCTGGTCCGAGAGATAAGAAATACTCAACCACAAAGTCTTCCCCAGAACCTCCCACCTGGTCTACTCTACATGCCCAAGTGATTTCGCGATTGATTAAAATCACATGGGCCCATGCATCACCTGCCACAGGGCATCTGGCAATCATCGCACCCATCTTATGCTAAAGAATAGGTATTGGTGGGAAAACATGCTGACTGAAATTAACCAGTTCATACCCTCTTGTTCTACATGTGCTCAGGCTAAGGTTCCTAGAACCCCTCCCGCTGGCAAACTGTACCCCCTCCCCACTCCTCAGAGACCCTGGTCCCATATAGCCATTGACTTCATCACAGACCTCCCTCCCTCTGAGAACACCATTATGGTAACAGTTGGCCGCTTCTTGAAGGCTCTCAAACTCATCCCCTTACCAGGCATCCCAACAGCATCTCGGACTGCAGAACTCCTCTTCCACTATGTGTTCAGGTACTATGGTATCCCAGAGGATATAGTCTGCGACAGGGGCTCGCAATTCATTTCCTGCTTCTGGACCTGCTTTATGGAGAGATTAGGAGTGGCAGTGAGTCTTAAATCAGGCTACCACCCTCAGTCCAATAGCCAGGTTGAGAGAGCCAACCAGGAGATCGGCTGCTTCCTGAGAATCTTCTGCATGTGCAACCAGGGGGACTGGGCGCACTTTCTTCCATGGGCCAAGTATGCACAGAACTCCCTCAGACACTCCGCAACACAGTTAACACAGTTTCAGTGCAGACTCTGCTACCAACCACCCTTGTTCCCTTGGGATGATGCACCAAACCAGGTACAGGCAGTAGATGATTGGTTTACACGCAGCCAAGCGATATGGGAGGAGGTACACCAATGTCTCGAAACAATCAATGCTATGTATAAAGAACATGCGGACAGACATCGAGGAGAAAATCCAGACTTCTCCCTGGGCGACAGAGTATGGGTGGCTACTAAAAACCTGAGAGAGCCTAACACCTGCAGAAAGCTTCAGCCATGATACATTGGGCCATTCAAGATATTGCAATGCATTAACAAAGTTTCCTACCTCTTAGAACTTCCCCCTCACAGCAGACTGTCCCCCACATTTCACATGTCCAACCTCAAACCAGCTATCTTGGGCCCCCTGGCCGAAAACACTCCAGTCCAGGAACACCCTGAACAATTTCTAGAGGGAGAATCCATCTACCAGGTAAATAAGATCCTCAACTCCAGACACAGAAGAGGACAAGTCGAGTACCTGGTAGATTGGGAAGGTTATGGACCTGAGGAACAAAGCTGGGTTTCTACCAAGGATATCCTAGATCCTCTTCTCAGACAAGAATTCCATGCCCAACATCCACACAAACCAGCACTACGAGGTAGGGGCGCCCTTGAAAAACTCCAGCTCCCAGAGGGAGCTCCTGGGGGGGCTCTGTCAGTAAACCTGCTCTAGACACACAAACAACAAACATGGACATTCAAGACTACAATCCCCAAGATTCACAGCACCATCGGTCTCCCGAATATTAACTACAGCTGACACTCATCTCCTCAATTAGCCCTTCTCCTACTTAAACCACTCTCATACCCCACTCCAACGCAAAGTATCGTTCTGTTTTCACCCAGTTTATACCAAGCCTTGCTATTCTCTATCTGCCTCTTGATTTTCTGTCCTTTGCTAGCCTTATTTCGTTTATGCTCTTTGTCTCTTCACTACATTGTTTGCCGATCGCCTGACCCTCGCTTCTTGTCTATCGTTTTGGCTTTGTCGACAATCTGCTTCACTGCTCTCCTCTGCATTTACATCTGTAAGTGCCTGCACTCTGACAAATATGTGAAGATAAAAACTATAGCCTTAATCCAGATTTTAAGGTTTTGGAGGCTTCATATTGGATTGTATTTAAGTTCATGGGGAAAAAAAGCGCTAAAAACAATAATTCATTAAAAGTGGGGGGAAAAAATTCCATGAAGTGATGAGTTAAAGGTAGTGTAATCACAGAACTATATCACAAATGTAGTACTTGCTGTGGTGGTTATTTTTTTAAATTATTATTTTAAATTGAATATAAGATATGGCCATAAGTGACTGCAATTTTATGTCTGTAAACAATGAGGGTTTACGTATATTGTTATGCAGGCTAGGTTTTTGATTCCACTGGAAACTTCTTGGGCTTTTGGAAACCGGAACTGGATTTTCTCCCTGACGAGGGAGATGGCGAACCACTGGGAGATTTGATTGCTTCATTCATCACTGAGGGAACTCATCTATTCCTTCTTCACAAGTTTTACAAGTTCACCGGTATGGTAGGATTTGACACGACATCCACCTGATGTTGACTAAAAGATACTTACTGACGTGAATCAACTCTTGGACTACACTTAAAGGATCTGACTGACAAAACTATATGAATTGACTGACCTAAACTGTGCAGAACTCTAACTGGTTTCAAGTATTGGAAGCAAAGAAACCCAACTGATCCGAGTTGGAAACTGAAGTTTGTTACAGTGTTATAAAAATGCACTTATTGATGTATTTCCCCTTCACAGAGATGCCGGCTATTAAGCTGTAAACTTGACTTTTTTAAAAATTTATTTATATATATTTTTTTACAAGGTACCTAAATATAAGGTGTTCAACTTAAGTTTATTGCTGGGTCTGTGTTCATCCTTTCTGGCTATTACACAGCACAGCATTTACCTCCACGAACTTAGTCACTGGTCCACTATTCAGCCAACTAATCAGAGCTTACTTTTGGTCCTCCACCATTACAGGCAGGTTAGTTGGGTAACGGGTTACAAGTACACTACATGCAACCTTTTGTTTTGTGATTTGTTTCCATGTCTTCTGCATGAGCTGTTAAGTGCCATGTAAAATGTACTTACCAATCCAGCGTGTAGTTGCCATAGTGAAAGACTCACCATTATATGATGCAAGTACGGTATACTCACACAGAGATTGGGTTGGTACACTGTAGATACTATAATATTAAATTATAATCATAAAATCACTATTCAGAAGTTATTCTAACAAAAGAATAAAGATTTAAATTTTTTTTTTTTAACATTTCTACTTCATTTTAGAACAGCCCAATATAAAAGAGTAGTTCTTGAGAAAAACTGCCTGATGTTACATCATATCCTAACAATTTATCCATCTGCCCTTTTTGGGTTGCTCTAATGTCTCTGATTCAGTTGTGCTTCTACAGGTATGGCAGTAGCACTGACACATCAACTCCGTTTGTTTGCGTAGCCTTTATAACAAACATTTGTCACAAATCAGCTTTCCTGAAACCTGGATCTAGATTTATATTCTAAGACGACGTGAGGAAGGATCCTTGAATGGAACCAGACGCAAAAAGGGAACCTATCCTCATATGTATGCATACAGTGCATAATATCACTACATATGAATATTATTTTGTTAGTAACCATGCCTTCCACTTCCAGAGAAGTGTTCAAGAAGCCATCACACTCAGTCTCCATGGCAACCGCTCATCAAGGTCTGGTGGCCGCATCAGTATCTCATGGGAGGGTTTGGCTAATGATGAGGTCATGCTCATAGACAGCAACATGATTAACTAGGCCTCACACACACACACACACACACACACACACACACACACACACACAAACACTTTCTAACGATCCAGATGATGCTGCAAGCTGCCAACAATTTACAGTTGGTTCAGAAATTATACAGACCATTTCAGTTTTTGCACACTTCACTGTATTATACATTTTATTTTAAAATGGATTAAATTTACTTTTTTTTTGTCAGCAGTCTACACACAACAAAAACAAGTGTTTGGAAATTTACGCAAATTTATTGAGTACTTTGGAGAAATACCTTTGGCAGCAATTACACCTTTGAGTCTTTTTAGGTAAGTCTACAACTTTGCATGCCTGGATTTGGACAGTTTCTCCCATTCTTCCTGGCACATACTTTTAAAGCTAAACAAAACCCAAAAAATAAACACCGTTTGGTGATCAGGGCAAGTGCCCTGATAGCCAGCCCTCTCCAGATGTTTAAATTAAAAATAAAACTTTATAACAATTTATACGTTTTAAAAAAGTTACGATATTGCTAAAAAGAGGCTTCCCTGGGTACAACCAGATATCCGCTTGTGATGTAGCTTTCCCACTAGTACACTGTTTACCTTAGTAACACAAAGCCATCAAATAAAGACTTCTAATTCAAGAAAAAAAAAATCCCCAGGCACTGGAGCGTAGATCCCCACTGCTTTGGATGCATGTGTGTTCGCTGCTTCAATGATTGGGCTTATTTTACACCCAAAAGCTTGACACTCGGACATGAAAAAGTACATCACACAAAATGTGGAAGAACTGAAAGGGTCTGAATAATTTTAAAGCCCACTGGACATGTGTAATTCAAGTGGCCCTGCTAGGATAGTGAAATGCTCATTTCTGCCCTATTTATTTCGATTTTATTACTAATATATAAAATGTTACACCTACAGAATGTATAATATGTAACATTTTACATATTAATAATAAAAAAAATGTTACATACTATTATACTATATATTAAATGAAAAGGGGTGTTTTACTGAGAAATACGCCACTCGTATTTTTCATATATCTGGGACATGGAGAACCAAAACCGTGACATAAATCTCTGTATGCCACTCATGAGGAACTCGAATTGTTTTGATAAATTTGGGTACTGTGTTTGTGAATGTGTCTATATACTGTAATAAAAAGAACACACGTTGGCTTGAAGATACAAAGTTTATCTTCTCATGTTGAAAAACTCGTATTTTTAATACGAATTACAGCGCCGATCTGCGTGACATATTTAAATAATACTGGCTGGCGTTGAGTGGTATATCAGATGTATTCCGTTCAGCTAGCATGATACTGAACGAGTCGAAGACGAGTTCGATTTCCATCAGTGCAGCAGTGAAGTCACCTTCCAGCCGGTGTAGCGTTCATTAGTAGTGTTAACGAATGCTAATGAAGTGGTCAAGTCAGTGACCTATTAGCACAGGCTAACAACCGAGAAACTAAGATTTCGGTCTCCAGACTCTTCTTCCACGCACACTCGCCACAGTATTTTTCACTCATACTTATTCATCTCCCTCTGCAATTTACTTACTTTTAAAATCAACATTTTATACACAACGGAGCGACCTGGCAGCCTGCCACTAATCCCTTGCAAAATGCTTTGCCCTGTTGCTTTTTTGGTGTGTCTGGCTAAGTTTTGGCTGAGCTCAGGTCCCAGCTCTAATAGTAACAGTTCACCACTGCTTGTAAACATACGTGAAGAATATCTAATGAAGTTTTGGTAGCCTTTCAGGTGTTCAAGACGTCTTTCTCTTTCCCGGAGAACAAAGAAATGCTTCTGCGCATGTACAGCAGAAAACTCCCTCACTGAATATTCGCATCAGCTCCGACGTGTGACGTCATGTTGTCTTGACAACCATGCAATATCGTAAACCACATTCAACGCTCATTCTCCATTGGGTAGAGTGACGTAGGATAAGTGATATGCTAACAATATTAGCATGCTAACATGCTATAAAAACCAAATGAATGAAACCTGCTAGAAGGGAATAGAATGCAAGTTTTTATTCCATTGAAAAAGTGTCCTGTATGCATAATAATTCCCAATATTTCACTCCGGTGATGTCACTCCCAACGTTTTTCATCTGACTAGATGCACACTGCCAAAATGGTTCAAAATTAAAATTATTTTGATTATCTTTTTTTTTGTTGTTGTTCGTGTCCATATAATATCAAGAACATTACATGGTGGCGTGAAGATATGTTTATCTTCTGATGTTGAAAATATGTTCATCACTCGAAGCTAAACTTCATATCTTTGCGCAAATGTGTAATACCATATGCATACACACTTGAATAATACACAAAACAGAAACTAGGACAGACAACCTTCAAGATCTTCTTAAACTGCACCAAATTTAAAAAAAAAAAAAAAAAAGGTTATTTATTTTTATGTCAGATCTCTAAAGCTGTATACTTTGATCTCTCACATTAAGTACTGTATTACTTAATTTCTGTATGATACAATACTTATGAGTTGCTCTATTAAATAAATAGCGCAGTAAAACATCACATCCATTTTAACATCTTGGATTCACATAAGAGAGATGAATTTTATGAATTTGTATGGAAAACTTTATTTGATAATAAAAATAGCATTCACAGACTTCTTTTTGATAGCTACATATACATTGCGATCCATTTGAAGGAGGAAAGAAAAAGCTTTACTGGATAGGTCAACATCTACTTGTACTTCGACTAACATTATGTATAGCTTCAGGAATCAAATAAAGCTATGGACAATGTATTATCTATATATGCATAGTGTTTCATAAAAAAAGATTGGCCCATATACATGTACTGCTTTCATTTACACAGAAAAAGCACTGGAGTCCAGAGAACATTGCAGAGAGACCACAGACAGTATACGAGTGCTATACAATAAAAAGGCAGGCTATGAATCACAAGAGATAGTCAGCCCCATCTCATTCTCAAATAACACCTGATCAACCCCAAATCTTTTCCCAACCCGGGGAAAAAAAAACAAAACAAAACAAAAAAAAAAAACAGATCTTCGGTCAGTCGTCTCTGGATTTTTGAAACATGCCTGATTTCGAGTATAAATTACACATATTATCTATGACTCACCGCCTCTGCTTGAGGAGTATAAACATACCATATCATGTTCCTCAAGATGGAGGGTTCTCATAAATTCTCTTTTGTACAAGAAAAGGCAACGGTCTCATCTTTTCCACAGGTTGCTATTACTTACATACAGTAGTAAAAGTCTGTACACACGACGGTGGCTGACAGGTTAGTGGTTCCATACAGTACTAT
Organism: Cathorops melanopus; assembly: GCA_027576115.1. Lineage (NCBI taxonomy): Eukaryota > Metazoa > Chordata > Actinopteri > Siluriformes > Ariidae > Cathorops > Cathorops melanopus. The sequence continues at coordinate 17,841,631 of JAODLJ010000002.1, forward strand.
GAAGATGGCAGCGGTGCAATTTGCTGTGTTTTCCGTCGTCATGTTTAGAGACTTCATGTCGGCTTGTCAAATCTGAAATGTTATATACACAGGCACAAAAAAATGCATTCATACAGACACGCATAGCACAGCGTTAATCATACTCCAGTGCAAAGACATGGAATGGCTCAGGTGGACAGACTGTACCACACCTGCCCTTCTTCAGGACTTTCTTATTGTTTATGTTATTTCCAGGCTTGCTCTCTGAAAGGCATCTATAGATACTAAGATATCTTTACGAAGCCCTGAAAACCTACGGACGACCAAAAAAAAAAAATGCACATTGACTAGGGTCATGTCTGTCAGCTGAATCACATTTTTTGCATTTGTTGATTGATTTATTTTTTTTTTTCCGGACTGGCATCAAGGCAGACTCTGGACACAATCTTATTATTGTTCCTTCACTCACTGCTGATGAATGACGGCCAGTTTGAAACTTTTTGAATAATATGATGGATTCGATCATTTGGCTTGTTTAGTTCAAACGGGAATTATGGGTAGAGCAGCACTCTGGCCCTGTGCAGCAGTCCACAGCAATCAAGAGAGAACTTCAGTCAGATAATATCACACACAGTAGATCAAGCAACAGAATTTCACTTAGGGAGGATCTTATTAACTTCATTTATATGCCAATTAAAAAAAATAAATACGTTTTAAATATATTACTTCATTAGACAGTAGCATCATAGTTTGTATATATTTTCTTTTAAAATTTGCCTTCACACGAGATGAACACGCACATACATAAACACATGTATTCATCCATAAAATGTACAAACACCCTTGTGCTCTGGTCTGCTAAAACTGCAGTTATGAAGAATAGAGAGGACACACAGCATAAAAAAAATTTAAATATTACTTCAAAAAATTTAAATGAAAGTTAGCGGGGGGA
>JAODLJ010000002.1:20294357-20307495 GCA_027576115.1 Cathorops melanopus
TATTGGAGTAACATTTGACCAGTGGGATCTGTACTTTGACTTAAGTAATGAAGTTGGGTACTTTGTCCACCTCTGATTTTTAAGTATGAAAGCTGACAAGTAAACAAGTAAACAATCCCCAGACTCATTCCCTTAATATTACGAACCAAAGCTTTGGAAGCAAAGCTTTCCAGAAATTTTGCTAATGCCAAAAGTTCACACACCATATGCTGCCATATCACTGTCTGCTAGCTATTAGTGTATGTTTCTTTGATGTTTACATGGATTTGGTGAATGAAGCCCTTGTCTAATTGGCAGCTGCACTCATGTGTGATCATACAAACTCCTATAAATGTGAAAAGATTCTCCTTAATTTTATTGTGCTTTGAGAAAAAAATTATTTGAACAGGGAGAGTTGAGCTACTCACATGCATATTAAATTCATTACAGTGCCTTTAAAACATAATTTTTGTGTTATAACCTTCATTTACAGTAATATTTCTGTCTTAATAAAAGTATTGGAATGGCTTTTTTTTTGCTGTATGCTAAAAACATTTGGGTTTGAGATCAAAACATGAATATGAGATGACAGATCAGAATTTCAGCATTCATTTCCTGACATTTATATAGAACATGCACCTTTGATGGAAGGCCACCCAATGTTTAAGTGAGCAAAAATATTGGAATGGACCATCTTAAAGTAAATAACGCTTAATATTTGGTTGCATATATCTTGCTTGCAATAACTGCATCAATCTGGTAATCAGCTAACACCAAACTATTGCATTCTTCTTTTGTGATGTTTTTTCCAGGTTTCTACTGCAGCTTCTTTCAGTCATTGTTTGTTTTGAGGGATTTCTCCCTTCAGTTTCATCTTCAAGAGGTGAAATATATGCTCAAATTGGTTAAGATCTGGTGTTTGACTTGGCTAGTCAAAAACCTTCCACCACCCACCCCACCCCCCAAATGAAGGCCTTTGTTGTGTTGGCAGTGTGTTTTGAGTCATTGTCTTGCTGCATGATGAAATTCCTCACAATTATATGAGATGTATTTCTCTGCAATTTAGCAGACAGAATGTTTCTGTAGACTTCTGAATTCATTCTACTGCTACCATCATTAGTTACATCAATAAAGATTAGTGAGCCCATTCCAGAAGCAGCCATGCAAACCCGAGCCATGACGCTACCACCACCATGCTTAATGGATGAGGTTGTATATTTTGGATCATAAGCAGATCCTGTCTTTCTCCACACATTGGCCTTTCCATCACTTTTGTAGAGGTTAATCTTGGTTCCAGAACTTGTGTAGCTCATCTCTGAAAATTTTCTTAATTCTAATCTACCCTTCCGATTCTTATTGCTGATGAGTGGTTTGCATCTTGTGTCATGATCTTGAAGTCTTCTTCCAATGGTAGATTCACTGGGAAAAGATCAGGTGTTTTTTTTTTTTTTTTTTTAATCTTGAACTGTCCAGTTTCAATGAGCCTATACCCATGATTGCCTCAGATTCTTGTTTTTGGCTGGCAGGAATGGAACCTGATATAGGCTTCTGCTGGTGTAGCCCATCCACCTCAATGTTTAATGATTTGTGTATGCTGAGATACTTCGCTGCTCACCATAGTTACAGTATAAAGATTGATTATATGAGTGATTCTATAAGTAATTAAACAGTTTTAACTTGTCAATAATTCAGACACAACTCTCACTCTGCTGATACAGAGAGTGGATAGCGAGAAAGTGACAACTCAGATACACAATACTCCTTCAATACCTTCCACTACAAATGCTAAGACACATGATCATAGGCCTTCTCCAAATCCATAAAACATATGTTGACTGGATTAACATACTGTCATGACTCCTCAAAAATTTTGTAATATTCAAGGGCTGATCCACAGTTTGAGTCACTATCCAGAGCTTGTATACACTTGCTCAGCAGAAATTGTCCATGGTCTTGTATCTTCCTCATGAGGCACAGAACAGTTTACAACATCATCTTTGGCCATGTAAAAGTTTTTTTTTTTTAATTTCTTTGTCTGTTTGTTTTTTCCTGTGGCATCCCACAACTCATTCCCAAGCATTCACTTTTGCAACTGTTTTTGCTACAGCCCTTCTGGCTAACTCTCAATTGAATCAGGGTCAGGGCAGCATGATGGCCCAGAGGGTAGGGTTACCACCTCGCAATTTGAGGGGCTCTGGTTCAAACCTGATCTCCAGTTAATGGCTGCATGTAGTTTTGTTTGCATGGAGTTCTCCAGTATCCACACACCTCCCAAAAACATGCCAGTAGGTGGATCAGCAACAACAAATTGCTCTATGTGTCATTCACACAGTGTACAAATGTACATGGTACCCTGAGATGGACTAGAATCACATCCATTATGCATTCCTAACTTGCGTCCCATGTTCTAGAGATTGGCTCTGAATCCACTGCAATTCTGGTTGGTGAAGATGAGCACTGCTCTGAAAAATTCATTTTTCAACTTGATGGTTTTCCTCCCCACTGGTTTGCACTAGCACATTCTAGAATTAGTAGAATGTCCACAGATTGCAACTGCCTCTGTAATTGAAGACTTAGACATTGCCCTTTCAGGATCAATGTGCCCAATCTCAATCAGTACAACAGACAAGTCTTTTCATGCCAGATGCTGCAAAGTTACCTGGGAGCCTCTGCTGGATCCACCAGATAAATTTACTTATGTATGTTTTATTAGGTAACCATTTATGATATGTGGAAGACACCCTTATCTAGAGCAACTGACAGAAGTGAAAGGACTATGTACTCACTGACTAAGTGGGAGGGCCAAACAGGAAATATTTGGATTGAGGTCATGCCGTACTGACCGAGTGCAGCGAGGTCTATACAAATGACCAAGAGCCAAATATTTTCCCATCCGGCCCGACCTAACTCAGTCAATAAGCATTTTATCATATGACCTTTTTGACTAACAAGCACAGTGGAAAACAATGAACAACAGTGTGTGAAAAATAAACCAATCAATTTTTATTTGATTGATAGCAAACCATTGATATGCTGAATCACCTTTGCACAAGTTTGAAATAACAGTTTGAATTCTCTAAAATACAACTAACTTTACTGTTCTCTCAAAATAAAAACGATTTTAAGATAAAATTGTGAGTAAAAGTCAGTTCAAACTTGGGTCAGCTCATAGAGACAATATCAATACAAGCCTATAAGCCTAAATAAAAGATGTTTGATTTGAAAACAAAATAGAGTCGAGTCAGCAGTTGAGTCAGTTCAATCTTCTTCATCTGATGATGACTCAATAACAAAACGTCGGGGTTTTGGGGGGTTTTGGGGTTTTTTTTCGGAATAATGGATGTGACACTAGCACCTGGAAGAACAAGACTTTGTATATTTATTACACTAATATTTGCTCCAGTAAACAATCCACTGCCTTCTGCCTCTGGTGCTTTTCTCTTTTGAGTTGAAGGCCACTGCACGACAGTTTTGGTGATCGGTAAGAAGTACCACATGGACAATTCTCTTTTCCACTGAGGATTTTAGATCTATTATGCTGTTGCTCATGAGAAGCTACAGAATAGCTGTCAAGGCTTTTTAAGCTTTTGTGGCCACTGAGTTGTGCTACGCTATTGTGAGAAACTCCACTGTCAAGGAGAGTTTTGATGCAGGTTTTACGAACAGAGTGGTTTGAAATCTTTCTGTTGTTTTCTACCATAGCCTAGTTCTTCGTGGCACTTGAGAGGAATTGACTGATCTTATTTTTCCCCATGGGCCTGTTTAGAAACCACACTTGATCAGCTTGTTTACGGTAATGATTAACAGCAAGGAAAAAAGGAGATTCATAATGTTTAGCATCATCAAGGTGCTTTGAAACAAACTGCTTATAGAAAAATACAGGACATTTATGGTCTCCAGTTGCATATGCCTTTGGATGAAACACTTAGCGATGTTCATTTCCGTCTCCATATCTTGTCTTCGTTTCTCTCTCTCTCTCTTTCACTTTCTTCCATTCAAGGTATTTTTCTTGGGTTGTCTGATCTTTCTTGAGCTTGATATCTCCAAACTTTAATCGCCTCGCTTCGCGTCTTGCTCTGTGGCCAAAGTGCAAAGTGATGAAGAACCACATCATATGGGACAACACTTCGGGATCGCACATACCAAAATTGTTTTCTTCAAAAATATGGTCAACATCTCCACCAGTCAAGGCTTCTGTGGCATTTGGTTTGTTGCCTTTTCTGTTTTTTATGAAGTCTCTACGCTTGGACTTCAGGACTTCCCTGGACTTTTTAAAGTCTTCATCTTTCAGGATATTTATCTTACTGTTGTTGTCAAAGTAGCATTGAATACTTTGCAAAAAGGAAGACAAAGTGTCAGGTTCGTAGTCTAAATTTCCTGTTTTCTTCACTTGTACATAGAAACTACATAGCAAGCTGTCCATTTCCTTAGAGGAGATGACTGTTATGTCTCTTTGCTCCTTAACTTCAGCAAAAAAAATATTTTGAAAATGTTCATGTTGTACTTAGTTTACAGTGTTTTCTTGTTGTTTTCCTTGTATAAACAAGTGAATTTTTTTCCCCGAAAGTACCCTTTTTCCATTTTCTTTGACAATTTCAGCTGTTCAATTAGGTCTGTGTCTGATAAATCATCTGGGTAATAAAATTCACTTTTACTCTGCTCAGTTGTGTCACTCATTTTTCAAAGTAACAGTACAGCGCAAAAATGAAAATGGCGGAAGCAAGAAAAACAGGTCCGGGGCCACATATGGCTTTTCCCAGACCAGATTCAAAAATCCGCATCTGCCCAGTCATGTGACTTTTCCCAGTGGTTTCATTAAGAGCACATGATTGGGTCCATATGATAAATTACATTTATCACAATTTATACAACTGAGCAGGCTTTGCTCAAGGGACCAGCAGGGGGAGCTTGGTAGGGCTAGGATTTGAACTCAAGACCTTAGAACTGGTAGCTTAATCACTGAGCTACCACTGTGACATGCACAGAAATCTAATAACATTTTCAAGAGATGTATCACTGGTTCAAGAGACATTTACACCTGATCATGCTCTTCCAAGTATCTCTGTCATTCCCAACATGAGCAGTGAAGTCCTTCAGTAGCAGTAAGTAGTCAGTAGCAAATACCCTCTTGAGCACCTGCTCCACCTTCTCCAAGCATGTTGAATATGCAGTTTTCCTTCCTAACATCTGTTCGGCAACAGAGGTTGTGTATCACCTTTTCTCCTTACTAACAGTATATTTTACACATTGCAAGACTGAGGTTCCTTGGTTCATTCTTACTTCTCACACAGACAAATACACATACAGTCCTTATTTTAGTCTTCATTAAAAAAAAAAAATCACATTCATACTGCCAGACACACGAATATATTCACAAATAGTCCTACTTTTATATATCCTTAGATCACTCTGGCTGATTCAATTTTGTTTGGGTAATATTTCATAGTGCACACTATTAAAAATAAAGCCCATCAATGTCATTACTTTTCAGCAACAATGACCTCACCTAAAAAAAAAAAAAAACTTTAAATGCTGTTTGAACTGATCACAGGACTTCCATTGCTCTATAGGGAGCCATTTAGAGCTCACTTCTTGGTCATATTTTCCACCTTCACATACACACAGTCTCACTCACAGCATCCTATCTGCCATTAATCATCATTATCACCCAGCTTGGAGCACGGCGATGGGACATGCTTCAAATTGGTATGAGCCGCTCGGCGCTTGATTATTTTTCCTGTCCGCTCCCAAATGCTTCCCCCCACATCCTGCTCCTAATCTTCGTCTGCTCCTGACATTTTTACGACTCGACAGTTTCCGTCTTCAAACAATGACAGGTAGCAGAAGGATTAATCAAAGGTAAGATTTTTACACCGTAAATTTTCATTACACAAGCCTGCATCCTGTACCTACACAGATCATATGACTATAGTGGGAAGCAGACAGGCTGTCTTTTTTACCCAACACAAACAGAAATTCCTTTCACACATGTAGAAATGAAAATCTAATAAACGCATGACAAACATTCTGTGTTTAGGGATCAAGTCCAAGGACACATAGGTCCTTAGAAAATACATGGCTAGCAGTGTCTGTCTCTGGCCCTGATATTTTGTATGTAACATATGATTGTGTTGTTGCTATGGGAGACTTATAGCAAAATGTTTCAGAACCAGACTGTTTTATAAACATTTTATCTCATTAGATTTTTAATTAATGCAGGTGTAGAATTATCACATAAAACATGTATGCATACCTCCACATCATCTTTATTTGCACACACAAAAAAGCCCAGAAGGCAGTTATTTGTACATTAACCCAAGGTCAAGGAGGTTAAGGAAAAATTACTGTCATTGGATAATGTATACAACAATTAAGTAGCGGAATTGACAAAAGTGAATGCAGTTTCCTCTTCCAGTTGCTAAAAACAGCATAGACGCAACTATCCATCTAAAATAAGCACTTGTACCCCTGCCCAATACAAGTTATGAGAAACACAGACAAACATACACCTCTCACACAGAGAGGAACATTTAGACCCTGGATGACCTCTGACTCCAGGCCAAGAGTCAACCACACTTTTCAGACTGAGGTTGAGGTGTCCATTATGCTGTCAACTCATTGCCTGGATGAATGGGAGCAAATAGAGCTAATTAGAGTAAGATATTTTGCTTTTCCTTTTTAGCTACCTCCAGAACCTTCTGTAACACACAAATGGACACAAAATGTTTTTGTTATTACTGTTTGTGTGCTGTTGTGTTTTTTCCCCTAAATTCTTCAGGTATTTAATGAACTAAATCAACCAAGGTGCAAAGGTGTTTTCCTTAAGGTGGTTGATATAAATTGGAGACATTAACTTCATCCCTCTCTTGGCTTTCCCTCTTTTATTCTCATCTTTCAGAAAGCAAAGAGACCACTCTTTCCAGGTCCTCTGGACATGCCTCATATAGTACGTATGAGGACAGATGGAGGAAACTCTGAGAACTTGACCGTGTTTTTTTATTTTTGTAAGGATTTTTTTTTTTTGCAAGTATTGAGTAGGTCTCAATATGGAGACCTTCGCATTCAAATTTAATCAAATAATGATATGTGTGTATTTTCACACACAAAATTGGCTAAGCTTGAATACAACAGACCTGGTGAGACCATACACCACATGTGAGTGAGAGAGAGAGAGAGAGAGAGAGAGAGAGAGTAGTCTTAACGTAACCTGGGGAAATTGCTACCACATGTCAACAGCATAAGTGATGCACAGTGGACCCCCTTCATTTACTGAAGCCCCTTGGGCAAAGAAAAATAAAGAGGAGACAGCAAGAAGGGGGAGGAAAGGAAAAGAGAGCAAAAGACAAAGACTGAATGCTAGTAGGAGAGGGGGAGGGGAGGAGTGAAAAAATGTCAAGGTATGGCGGTTAGAGTCAGTCATGCATTTTGTGGTTATTTGATTAGTTAATTAGAAAGTAGCAAACTCTGAACTTATTACATTTGATTTCAGGTATTGTGCTTATAGAAACCTGGAGGGCTAATAATAATACATTTGGATGGCAGCATTGTGATACACAATGCAACAATTTTCTAAGTTTGATTTTAAAAAGGTGGTGGTGGGGGGTGTACTCAGTCTACAATATAAGTGTGTCAAAAAATCTGCTTTGTTGTACCTAGGAAGCACTTAATGGAAAGGTGTGTTATACCGTACAAGTGACTCATTCAGCTGCAATGCAACGCCACATTCTGGTGCATTTGTGTATGTGCTTATAACAGTGGATGAATAAGCAAAATGGGTCAATGATGTGAATGGTTGTGTGTAAACCATTAAATAACTCATCATTGCCTCTCTCTACCCTCAGTTACTGTTCTTTATTGCTTTTCCACATGGACACTCCACTGCTTCCAAAACACAGAGCCTCTTTTCTTTGGACGGGGTGTATGTTTTGCATTGGGCCGCATTGCTCCCACTGCTCACTGCTCCATCTGACCTGTTTGAGAGCAAGCCACAGAACCACAGAACACAGAACCAGCTACCATGCTGAGGGGAAACCAGGACAGAACCTGAGAGCAACACTGCTTTCGAACAGTCTTTATCAAAAACAATAAGAGTGTATGTGTATCCGAGAGGTCTTTGTGTGGTTTTTTTGATGCTGTAATGTTTATACGGGTCAGTATAAAGTGGGACATCATCCATGCAAGCATAAACATTTTTGTATATGATATGGCCTTCATGCAATTTCCACATGTATAAAGTGTGACAATTATGCTTGACAAAATAGCTTTGCAATTGCAGTGGGATTTAGGGTTCTCTGATATGAACATTATTGTGCAAAACTCTTAGGTGTATATAAAGTGTCATGCCAGTGCCAAAATCTATCAGAGACTCTACTTCCCAGAAACCACTGTGGCCTACAAATATGGCCACCATGGACTATAATCCCCAGCACCTCAGTCCACTGGTATGTTCATAATCATCTGAGTACTAATCATGTGCACCTGTTTTCTATCATCCTCACAGCCTTTATAAACAGCCTCTTTGTGAAGTAATGCTCAGTGTTTGTTACCTGAACTTACTAAGCCTTTGATTCTGTGTATTAATACTGGTTTTGATCTTGCCTTGCTATCTGTTTTGTTTTTTTTGTATTTTAGGACTTTTGGCCTAATATTGTTGTTTGCAGAGCACCTGTCCTTTTGCCTGTTCCTGATTATGAGTTTTGATTCAGATTTTAGATTTATTTCCTAGTTTTCTAATAAAATTCTAACTTGCACTTGCATCCGTCTCTGACTCTGTCACATGATGGATTACTTCGCCATCCCCATGGATGCAGCAGGAGAATCAAACTGGCATAAAGCCATAGTAGCCCAGGGAAAGCTGGTAGAAGATCAACAACATCTGGTTGAGCTGGACGCCAAGTTAAACATGCTCACCAGCATTATCTCCACCACCTTCATTTCCCAAAGGACACTGACTGCAAACTTCAGTTCACTTATCTCCAGTCCCAACAAATATGTGGGAGAAACTTCCCAGTTCAAAGGCTTCCTGCTACAATGTTCACTGTACTCTTCTGGCCAAGAGGGTGTCTTAGACCAACATAAGATCACACAATTCCTCAGCCCACTACTCATATGACCACTTGGAACATTTCCAATCAGTTTTCAACTATTCAACCCAGAAAGCAAGGAAATTGGAGAGCAGCTCTTAACTGTCACCTAAGGGAAAAGAAATGTGGCTGAATATGCATTGACGTTCCATACTCTCACTGCAGGAAGTGGATGGAACAAACCTGCAGTCAAAGCTGCTTCCCTCCAGACATTCAACCAGGAAGTGATCACAGAGCTGGCCTGCCGTGATGACAAAATGTCCATCGATTCTCTGATCGACCTAGCCATTCATTTGGGCCATCTCATCTGCAATCAAGTGCACAATGGGGTGGTGAGCACCCAATCTAAAACTGACCTCTCAGAGCCCATGCAGCTCAGGCAAACCTGACTAAGTCCCATAGAATATGAAAAATAAAGAAGAGAAAAGTTGTTTCTACTGTGGTCATTCCAATCACTTTGTGCCACAGTGCCTTGCTCTTGAAAAAACCTTGGTCCAACCCAGTCCCATTGAGAGGACATCAACCTCCTCATGTAACCACTCAGTGAGTTGATCTTAAGTTTTGTCTCAGCAATTGTTCAGGCTAAATGTACAAATAGAACACTCAGACAATGTTTCTGTCCTCTTGGCACTGATGATCTCTGGAGCACCAGGGACTTTCATGAACCACAATATTATCATGAAGTGTAACATACCCACATAACCACTACAGCATCCCCTAAAGATTCATGCCATTCAGGGAGGACCCATAGGAGACAGAACTATCGTATCATGTTATTCAAGAAACCCCTTCTGCTCCAAGTCAGTGCTCTCCACCAGGAACACATCTCCTTTCTCATTACCGTCACTGCTAAACACCCCATCATCCTTGGATTCCTGTGGAAGCACATTCATGACCATCAAATATCATAGTATGACATGGAAATCATGAAGTGACCCTCCCACTATAGTAAGCAAGAGAGTCCTGAAGCCCAATCCCCCACAGACATGCTCCTAGAATACCATGAGGTCTTTAGCAAAGCTAAAACTAGTGGCTTACCCCTCCCAGAACCTATGACTGTACCATAGAACTGCTACCAGGTACTATGCCACCATGTAATTGCATTTTATCTCCTCTCTGAACAGCAAGCTATGGAGGAATATGTCCAGGAGGCACTGCAGCAAGGTTACATCTGCCCCTCTACCACTTCTTTGTGGAGAAGAAAAGAGGGAGATTTTGTTCATGTATTGATTATTGATGGCTCAACTAGATCATAGTCAAGTACTGATATCCCCTCCCACTGATCCCCTTAGCCCTGGAACAGCTCCACTCAGCCAAGATATTTAAAACTTGATCTACGTCATACTTACAGTCTCATTTGGATCAGAGAGGGTGACAAGTGGAAGATGGCATTTACCACTACCTTTGGCCACTTTGAGTACTGCACCATGCCATATGGGCTCTCTTGCACACCCTCAGTCTTCTAACGGCTCATCAATGATGTCTTAATGGACATGTTAGAAGAATTTGTGATTGCATACATTGATGACATTTTGACTAACTCACCCTCTCTGAAGACTCATGTTCGGCATGTTAAGCAAGTCCTGTCCCTTCTCTTAGAAAATCAACTCTATGTGAAGGATGAGAAATGCAAGTTCCATATGTCTGCCATCTTGTTCCTGGGATATATCATTGGCCTTGAAGGGGTGGCCATGGACCAGAAGAAGGTGGCAACAGTCACAGAATCGCCTACTCCCAAGACAGTCAAAGAGATCCAAAGATTCCTTGGCTTTGTAAACTTTTTTCAAAGATTCATCAGGGACTTTAGTTTCATTGCTACTCCCCTAATATCCCTATTGAAGAAGGGATCCAAGCATCTGGCATGGAACACAGCAGTGGATAAAGCCTTCATGAAATTCAAGACCGCATTCACCACCGTGCCCATCATGAAACATCCAGACCCAACCAAGCCATTCATTGTAGAAGTGGACACCTCAGAATCTGGCATAAGAGCAATGCTGTCTCAAAGATTTGGAGAAAAACCAAAGCTCCAGACAGTGACCTTCTACTCTAAGAAGTTTTCACCAGCTAAAATTAACTACAATATAGGATATTGAGAATTGCTGGCACTGAAGTTCACCCTAGAGGAGTGGTGGCTAGAGGGAACAGCTCATCCATTCACAATCATCACTGAAAACAAGAACCTTGAGTACCTAAAAACTGTCAAGCACCTGAACTCTCAACAAGCCCAGTGGACCATGTCCTTTGCCTGCTTCATTTTCATGATCTCATACAGACTTGGCTCCAAGAACACCAAAGTTAACTGCCCTGCCTTTACCCCATTGGAAATAAGAAGGATCAGAGTCCAGAACCCATACTGCCATCCTCGAGTTTTTTAAGAGTTATAACTTGGGACATTGACAGAGAGATCACCCAAAACCCAGTACAAGAAGTCTCCTCCACATATAATGGCATTGTACACACTACTCCTACCACAGGCCATCCTGGATTCATCTCATCATTTACTTCTTGTGTCCAGACTAAGGTACCACACATCCTCCCAGCAGGGAAACACAAGCCTCTACACACCCTTCAGTGACCCTGATCCCACATTGCCATAGATTTCATCACTGACCTCCCAAAGTCTGATGGCAACACAGTGATTAAGGTCATCATAGGCATTTTCTTGAAATTCTTATGCTTTGTCCCACTGCCCAGCTTTCCCACTTCCTTCCAAACAGCTGAACTAGTCTTTACATGTGTGTTTTGCTACTTTGCCACTTTGGAATCCCTGAGGAGATTGAAGCACTCTGTTCAACTCTAGGGTTTGGGATAGCTTCTCCTTAAAGTCTCCATGGAGTCTTGGTAAGCCTTACATCTGGCTGCCATCCACAGGCTAATAGACAAACTGAATGAGTAAATTGGGTAATTGGATGTTTTCTAAGGATCTTCTGCTCAGAAACCAAGAAGATTGGGCTTGGTTTCTCCTATGAGCTGAATACATACAGAATTATCTGTGTCACTCAGCCACACAACTGAAGCTGTTCCAATGTGTACTTGGCTACCAGCTACCCCTGTTCCCCTGGAATGCCAATCTCACAGACCCACCCACAGTAGATGAATGGTTTGGGTGGTGCAACACACAACAGTGTTTAGAACAGGTGGCTCAGAGAAACCAGTAATTTGCTGACATCAAGGAGAAACTTCACAGTTTCAACCTGGTGACCAACTATGGTTATCTACCAAAGACATCAAAAACACTCAAGGACACAAGAAGCTTATGCCAGTGCCGGAATTCATCAGAGACTCCACTTCCCAGAACATGCTGCGGCCTACAAACATGGCCATCACAGACTACATTCCCCAGCACTTCACTCCACTGGTACAGTCGCACTCACTTGAGTACTAATCATGCGCACCTATTTCCTATCACCCTAACAGCTTTTATGAAGAGACTTTGGACTCTTTGAAAAGTAATGCTCAGTGTTCATTATCTGAACCTACCAAGCCTTTGATTCTGAGTATTGATATTCTGGTTTTGATCTTGCTTGTCTATTTGGTTTTCTCATTTTATGACTTTTGCCCTAATATTTTGTTTGCAGATCACCTGCCATTTTTCCTGTTCCTGATTACAAGTTTAGATTTTGGATTTGTTTACCAGTTTTCTAATAAAACTAACTGGAAATTGCATCCAGCTCCAACTCTGTTGCATGACCTAAAGAAAATCAGTGAAACAAATGTCATTAAAAAAGGTTTAAATAACAAATAAATTTAATTTAATTAGTTTAATAATTACATAATTAAATAAAATATTTTTATATATCCAATAAATCTATAAATACGTAAACATGAAAAAAAATCTAAATCAATAATTGGTGTAACCTTTCTTTGCCTTAGAAAAGTCTTGTACAGACACGCTACTGCATAACCCATAAGTAAGGATTGCTTCAAATGTGTCATATACATTCCCTTCAGCAAATTTGTTTCATGATTTAAACGTATTAACAATATACGACATTAACAAATTACAGATTAGTCTTTTTGTTCACAAAATCATCTATGGGAGTTCATGTTTACCAGCCCATTACAGAGATAGC